>VDFB02058242.1:705391628-705691250 GCA_007258455.2 Sequoia sempervirens | reverse complement strand
GAACAAGGTTTGATGCCCAATCAATCCAGAAAAATATGCCAAAATAAAAATGGTGGTCACAAGCCTGCACACAACCACAATGTAAAACTCCAAATCCAATGCAATGATGAGCCACGAAATCATAATACGTCCGACCAACAGGTACATCGATCAATGTGCAATTCTCAAGGAATGAACATAATTCTCGATCTGATAATAAAGGATTCCTTGATCCCTAAATTGCTCGCAAAAAAAGAATGATAAAGAATTTCACAAAATTATAGGCATTGAATTCTCTTTAATTCCTTTAATCGTGCCTGATCTGATACCATTTAAGAAATATGGGCAGAGACAAATAGAGAAGCTGCAAATAATTTAACACAAATAATACGTGATTCACTCCATTATCTCATTCGTTTAATAGATTACATAATTATAGGAGTTCTAGCTCGTACATTATAGGAACAACTCACTAATTATTAGAGTTTTTTTAACAACTCAACAAATAATCACAAATAGCTACGTGAGTTGTGTTAACAACTCACATTATGTGAACACTAACAATACATTTCCCAACAAGAGATAAGAAAGTATAGAAAGAGATGGTTAAGGAGGGATGGAGAGGCAGAAAATGAGTGACTAAGAGACCTAGAGAGGTGAGTGGGAGAGAGGTGAGAGAGAGAAGAGAGGGAGAGAGAAAGGGAAGTATCGATCGGCCCATATAAGAAATAAGAGATGGAGGGAGTGAGAGACATAGGGAAGGAGGAGATAGTGAGGTAATTACATAGAGAGAGGATGGAGAGAGAGAGAGAAGAGGATAGAGAAGAAAACAGAGAAAGGGATGGCTAAGGAGAGATGGAGAGGAAGACAAGGAGTGACTAAGAGACATAGATAAGGGAGAGGTAGAGAGGAGAGGGGTCAAAGATAAGAAAATGAGAGATAATTTCACAAAAAGGGAAAGAGGGATAAGGAGGGAGGGAAATAACTAGATATGGGAGAAATATATAGGTGAGAGACCTATAGCCTAAGGAGAGAGGGGTGAGAGATATAGGATCTAGATAGGGGTGAGAGAGATAAAGGGGGGAGAGAGGTGGGTAATGAGACAAGGAGAGGTATAGAGGCAAGGATATAGATGGGGGTGAGGAGGGAAGGAAAGTTAGAGAGGGAGAGAAAGAGTAGGAGAGACATAGAGAGGGGAGAGAGAGAAGAAATGGAGAGAGAAATGGAAGTATCGACCTCGAGGAGTAACAAGGGATGGAGGGAGAGGTAGACATGGAGGGAGTGAGAGACAAGGAAGAAGGAGAAAGAGAGGTGATGATGTAGAGAAGCGAGGGAGAGAAAAGAGGAGATAGAAAAAATAGAAAGAGATGGCTAAGGAGGGATGGAGAGACAAACATGGAGTGACTAAGGGACCTAGAGAGGGAGGAGGTAGAGAAGCTAGGGGGAGGGAGAGGTGAGAGAGAGAATATAGGGAGAGAGAAAGGGAAGTATCGGTAGAGGATTATTAAGGTATGGAGGGAGAGGTAGACATGGAGGGAGTGAGAGACATAGGGAAGGAGGAGATAGAGAGGTGATGACGTAGGAGAAGAATAAAGATAAAGAGATAGATCTATAAGGAGGGATGAAGAGTTATACAAGGACTGACTAAGAGACCTACAAAGGGCAGAGGTAGAGAGGTGAAAGGGAGAGAGAAGAAAATGAGAGAAATTCACAAAGAGGGAAAGAGGGGTAAGGAGGAGGGGGTATGTGCAGGATCATCATAGAAAAGAGGCCCTTAAGGAAAAAATTAGAAAAATTAGAGTTAGGCAACTTGACGAAATTTTGAGAACAAATAAGTTATCTATATTATTTTAAAAATACAAGAATAGAATTGTAGTAAATTACCAGTTCTAAACTAATAGGTTTGTTTAAAAAAAATATATCTATTTGGTGAAAATTTGAAATTTTAATGTAATGGTACTTAAATTTTAGGGAAAAAATAAGTAGTTGTCTGTTTGACCACCCTAACCACAATAAAATGATAATATTTTTTTATAAGATTTTAGATATAAGAAGACCTATGCCTTGATGTGAGTATATTTTGTAATTTTTTCCAAGAATAATTAATTATGAATTTTAATTACAACTTTAAAATATAAAATGGCATAGTCCGGACCACCTTAACTTGGTCAAAAATTCATGAAATTCAATTTTTCTTTTTTAATCCTATAGTATGGCATAGAATGTTACACAAGTTTTTTGATTCAAAAATGTGTTACCATTTGAAAGATATGGATTTTTTCAATCAGCCTATCAATCAGGGCTTTAGTCGTAATTTGAATAGAAAATGAATAATAATTACTTATTAAATTCAAATTAAATCATAATTTATATCAATGGAAAGCTGAGAATCTCCTTTAAAAACCCTTTTCGTTTCATCAATTTTGGGTAAAAAAATAGTCGTCAACCACATACCCATCATATTGCCTCTTTTTGGCCCATCGTGATCCTGCACATACCCAGGGAGAGATGTGGAGAGGGAGGGAAATAGCTAGATATCCCAAAGAGATATAGGGGTGAGAGACCTACAACAAAGGGAGAGAGGGATGAGAGACATAGGGGAGAGATAGGGTTGAGAGAGATAGAGGGGGAAGAGATGTGGGTAATGAGACAAGGAGGGAGAGGTAGAGAGGTAAAGAGGGAAGGAGGGAGAGACCTGGAGATGGGGAGAGGGTGGGAAGGAGAGGTAGTGATCAAGAGAATGGAGAGAGATGGGAAAGAAACAATAATAGAGGGAGAGAAAATAAGAGAGAGATAGGGAGGCAAGGATATTGATGGGGTTAAGGAGGGAAGGCAAGGAAGAGAAGGAGATAGGGAGAGAGAGTGAGAGAGACATAGAGATGGGGGAGAGACACGAAAGGAGAGAGAAAGGGAAGTATCGACATAGGAGTAAGAAGGAATGGAGGGAGAGGTACACATGGAGGGAGTGAGAGAAAGATGGAGGAGGAGATAAATAGGTGATTACCTAGAGAGGGGAGGGAGAGAGAAGAGGAGAGAGAAGAATGATGTGAGAGAGATAGAGGGGGGAGAGAGGTGGGTAATGAAACAAGAAGGGGGAGGTAGAGAGGTAAAGAGGGAAGGAGGGAAGGGGGAGATACTTGGATGTGGGGAGAGAGACACAGGGTGGGAGGGAGAGTTAGTGATTGAGAGAATGGAAAGTGATGGGTGAGAAATAATAACAGAGGGAGAGATAAGAAGAGAGAGGTAAGGAGGCAAGGATAGAAATGGGTTTGAGGGAAGGTAAGGTAGAGAGGGAGAGAGGGTGGGGGAGACCTAGAGAGGGCTAAGAGAAAAGAGGGGAAGCATTTGTTAAGAGGGAAGGAGGTAGAGAGGCAGTGAAAGGTAAAACCTTGACTATCCTTTGTCAAGCATAAACCCTAAACTTTAAGCCTTAGCAAAGTGGGGGAGAGAGAGAGAAAAAGAAAGAGAATTTGGCTTTAGCATTCTAAAAATGCATTTAAATTTGGTGCTCACCAAATAGCTTACATTGGGAAATACCAACCTTATGGGTTGGATTTTCCTTGGGCATACAACCCAAAGGATTGGAGGACTAGTTCATGCTAAAGACATTCTTTTTTAAAAGCTAACAAAATTTCACACATTTTTTGTTGTGCTCCCCATCAGGTTTGCACGTGTTTCAATGAAATTTATAAAAATACCATGATGATGTTAAGCTCTCTCTTAGTTATCTAACCATATAATTTTTTTTAGGTTTTAATTATGTTAAGGTTTTCATCTTCAACTCCTTTTGTTATTATTTCCATTTTTTGTCAAAAACCAACATGTGCTATTTTGGGTATAGTTTTTACTCGTTCATCAAATTTTCAAAAAAATACATTTTTAAAACTAGACTCCATTCTACATGTTTTAAAAAAAGATTTTTGATTAGTTTTCAAAAAAAATTTGGGGAGCACGCTCAAATTTCTACTTTTCAAGATGTGTCCACTTCCAAAATTAGTAAAAAAATATATATTCATTAAACGATTATCCAAAAAAATTGGCATAAACTACATGATGTTAGCTAATTTCTCATTGAAGTGATTTTTGAAATTCTAAAAAAAGTTAGCATTTTAGGGGGAGCACAATAGATGTTATGATATTTTTTTGATAAAAATATGACCAATTTGTGTGCTCCCTCCTTTTCAAACACTTAATCTTCACTATTTAAAAAAATTAGTAGTTTAGAAAGTAGATTTAGAGCACTACAACTATTGTTCTTGTTGCATCTTCAAATTTTGAGCATAAATATCTTTATTTTCTCATCAAACATCTTTGATTTTTTTTTTAAAGTGGCATCTTAAGACCCCCTTTTGTATCACAACTTTTTGCACTTACCCTGATCATCCACTGCAACTCATTCATAGTGAATTATGTGAATCAAAATATCTTTCCATCTCAGCTACCGAGTACCTTCTCACTTTTATTGACGATTATAGTAGAAAAGTATGGATATATTTTATTGAAAGGAAAAGTGAAGTATTTGAGGTATTTCAAAGGTTTAACTCATTAGTTAAAAATTGAAGTGGAAAAAAAATTAAATGCCTAAGGATGGACAATGGGGGTGAATATTGTATTATGCATTTGAATCATTTTCTAAAAATATATGGTATTAAGGTCTAAAGAACAATTCCATAAACTCGTCAACAAAATGGAGTAGTTGAATGGATGAATATAACTCTTTTAGAAATGATACGTTACATGTTGCATTTTAAAAGTTTGCATAATAAATTTTGGGGATTGGCTATCTCTTGTATTGCACATATTATGAATAGAATCCCCACCAAAGCCCTCACAAATGTCACTCCTGAAGAAGCATGGAGTGGAGGAAAGCCTCACATCATGTATTTTAAAGTATTTTGGTGTATTTCTTGGGATCACATCCTAGAAGAAAACAAAAAAAAGATAGAACCAAAAGGTCATAAGTGTTTGTTTATGGGCTACAATGAAGAGTCAAATGCTTATAGATTGTATGATTTCATGACTGAAAATATCTTTATTAGGAGAGATGCAAATTTTGATGAACATTCAAAACTTACAGCCACAAATAATTTCCACATTTCAAATATTTTAACAAAGAAATAGAAACTCTATTAACAAGGATGATAAGAGCACTAAGTTACTAATGAAGAAAATCTAAATAATTCTAATGAATAACTATTCTGTATAAGAAGTGATGATGATGAACTTCAAGCTAAAAAAAGACATCTTATTGAATAAATGTATAGACAAGGCTCAAAAATTCAAGGAATGGTAGTGAACTCTCATGGAAAAATTGTTAGAAATAAATGACCCAATCTCATATGAGCAAGGTAGAGGGAAGAAAGAATGGGAGCCAACCATGAAAAAGGAATTCTATGATGCATTACTAAAGAATAAAACTTGGGAACTTATGCCCCTCCCCAAAGGTAAGAATATTATTGGTTGCAAATGGGTTTCTAAAACAAAATTTAAATTTAATGGGGCTATAGAATAATACAAAGCTAGATTGGTTGCTAAGGGATTGAATCAAAAGGAAGGTGTTAATTTTGAAGAAATATTTTCCTCTATCATCAAAATGAACATAGGTAAAATTATTCTTTCTTTGGCTAACAATGTTCATCAAATGGATGTTAAAAATCCTTTCTTAAATGGAGATTTAGCTGAAGAAAATACATAAATAAACCACTTGGTTTTGCAAATAAACACCATCCTTTCCTTTTTTACAAATTAAATAAATCACTTTACGGTCTAAAACAAGCACCAAGAGCATGGAATAAAAATATTGATAGATACTTTCAACTTCATGTGTTTAAAAGGTGTAGATCTTACCAAATATTTATGTGAAGAAATTCCAAAATGAGATTATTCTTTTTGTAGTTTATGTAGATGATTTACTCATTGCTACAAAGAATATTGGGATAATCAATGATTTAAAATAATATCTTAAAAAGGCATTTCATATGAGTGATTTGGGAGAATTAAACTATTTTCTTGGTTTACAAGTTTAAAAACTACATGATGGATTGTTCATCTGTCAATCAAAATATGATTTGGATATTTTAGAAAGGTTTAACATGCTAGAATACAAACCAACTTCTACTCCCTTTCAGTTTAAAGTCAAGCTTACTAAAGAATGTACTTCCAAGAGGGTAGACACTAGTTTCTATAGACAGCTTGTGGGTAGCTTGGTTTTTCTAACTCATTCTAGACTAGACATTTGTTATGCAATTAATCAAGTATCTAGATCTTTATGCAAGAACCTAAAGATGGTCATTGGTTGGTTGCAAAATGGATACTATGGTATGTTCATGGAATATTACACTATGGCATGCACTATGGTTATAAGTCCTTGATTTCTTTGGTTGGATTTATAGAATCAAATTGGAGAGGTGATATAAATGACAAAAGATCTATTGTTTGTTATTTTTTTAGCTTGTATCAAGCCCTATTACATGGAGTAATAAAGAAACAAGAAACTACATCATTGTCTTCATGTGAAGTAGAATATCTAGAGTAGCAAAAGAAGTGGGAAAAGAAGTAGTTTAGATTCAAAATCTTCTATTTGAGCTTGGTTTTCCCCAAATTTTTACTACTACTTTGTAGTATGAAAATCAAAGTACCATACAATTTTTCAACAATCTAGTTTTTCATGCTAAAACAAAATATATTGAGCTCGATGTTCACTACATATGAGATCTTGTTCAAGAAACTATTGTCAATCTACAATATTGTCCAAGTGAAGAACAAAAATTTGATGCATTTAATAAGAGTATGATTGAAGCAAAATTTTTGAAATTGCAAAAAATTCTTGGTATGTGGGTATGTGTAGGATCATCATGAAAAAAACAGGCCCTTAAGTGGCAAAAAATTTAGAAAAATCAGAGTTAGGAAACTTGACATAAAAATCTGAATAAGTTATCTATATTATTTCAAAAATATGTAAGAATAGAATCTGTAGCAAATTGAATGTAGTTTCTAAACTACTAGGTTTTTTTTTTAAAAATCTATTTGGTGAAAATTTGAAACTTCAAATTACTTAAATTTAGGGAAAAATAAGAAGTAGGTGTTTGTCTACTACCCTAACCACAATAAAATGATTTTTTTTATAATATTTTAGATATAAGTAGAGGACTCATGTCCCATGTGATGCATATTTTTTGTAATTTTTTTCCAAGTAAATAATTAATTATGAATTTTTTATTACAACTTTTAAAAAATATAGAAACTCGTATGTCTGACCACCTTAACTTGGTCAAAACTTCATGAAATTCTTTTTTTTTTTAATCGTATAGTATGTGAAGCATAAAATGTGACACATATTTCAGATTCAAAAAATGTGATACTGTTTAAAATCTATAGATGTTTTTCAATCAACCTATCAATCATAACTTTAGTCGTAATTCAAGTAGAAAATGAATAATAATAATTTATTAAGTTCAAAGTAAAGAATAATTTATATTGGTGGAAAGTTGAGAATCTCCTTTAAAAACCTTTTTCATTTCATCAATTTTAGGTAAAAAAATTCGTCAGCCACATACCCTACACATACCCATCATATCACCACTTTTTGGCCCATCATGATCCTACACATACCCATGTTAAAGGTGAACATTAATGGGGGATAGTAGTATAATGTTCCCCTCTCCTTTGTATCATCTCCTTTGCTTTATTTCTTCTTTGTAATATTCTATCTAATCTTAAGAGGGGATGTTAAGGAAACTATCTAAAGCAACTAGAAGTTATTCAATGAAAAGAACATTCTAGTTTTAGAGTTCTCTAGAATATTAGAAGTTTCTAGATCTTAGAGGCTCCAAGTATAAATTTGAGGTTGTTCATTGTGAACAACAGTACTATTGTGGTAAGTTGTTGGATTGTTTGTAAGAAAGTTAGATCAATATAATCTATTTCATCCATTTCACATTGTTTTATGCTCTATTTTTTCCCTACTTCTTGTTGTTATTTTATTATTTGGGCTTGTTATTACAAATATTTCCTCGTTATTGTTATTAGATTGGTGCAAAATGACATCAAATTTTGACCCTTTGGGAGGGTGTTTCTTTATTGGATTGTGTTGTAATTGTTGAGGTTGTAAGGGGATTCTTACATTGTTGCATTTTGTGGTGGGTATTCATGGCTTTGGCATTAGTTCATTGTTTCATGGGCTATGGTAGCTACACGATTCTCTTGAATGGCTACTATTAAGTGGTTTAGCTCACTATCAAGCTATTCTCTTTTTCTACATCGCGAGGTGGTATCGATGGTGTGGTTAGATCCCTCATTTCCCTTGCATGTCCACTATGTAGATGCCCTTGGTTTTTGTATGTTTTGTTTCAATCTGTAATTGTGATGTTTTATTTTTCTCTATTTCCCAGTTCAATTTGGTGGACTTGGCTAAGGAAATGTTGTCTACTCTCTCTTTTCCTTTGGTTCTTAGCTCCTAAATTAGGTTATACAAAGCAAAATAAAATAAATATGTAGACGATGCTTAGAGATATCATTGCTGAAGTGTATGGTTAATAATATTGTTATATTAATTATATAGATAATTATATTATTATTAATATATTAGTATTATTTTTATTATTATACTATTATTATTAATGTTAATATATCATTATTTTATCCTAAGTTTATATTATTATATTATTAACTTATTTTGTCTTATTCTTAATTTTATTTACACACACTTTAAAACTCCATTCTCACCTCTTCACATAAATCAAATATTTTATATAATTTAAAAATATATATATATGTTAATTTTTGAGCTAGTATTTTCATGATTTTTTATGCTGAAGGCATATCCTTATTTGTAGAAGACAAAGCTAAAAATGCCAATCAATAGTTTATATCAATCTGCCGACTATTAAATGAATCTCAGTCGTTCATCATTTTTTGCCATATTTTAGCCTGTTTTTTGCTGCTTAAGGTTTTGACAAAGGTTTATTTGCTAGTTCACCTGTCAATTAAGGTTGATACGACATTCCAATAAATTCATACTCTAGTAATTACAACTTTCATTCGTACGAGTAAATTAAATTGTGATTGCCATGTACATATGTCAGTCGTACCAAATACAACTATCATCTTCGTTCCAGTGGATTCCATGGCATCTGTGCAGTACATGACACTTTTTATAGTTTTTAAAATAGCTGATATGAATGGACTAAATGGCTTACAATCGTATATTCTGTCAAAATTCTTTAAAGGAAAAAAGGATTCTACTCATTTCTAGGGAATTCTCTCGACTTGTTTCTTTTAGAAGGACAAAAATAAAGCTATGGAATTCAATAGACAATTAGATTGATGAAGCGTCCAAAAGGGCAATAGACATAATATTTTGGGGTTAAACTTAATGACAGTATGGTGGTATTTATACATTCTTCCCCTAAGTTAAAATTTTAGGAAAATTGTTTACATTGTAATGGAAAATTGCTATCTTTTTAAATATATTTCTTGTAGTATAATGATTAAATAGCTTTATAGAGAAGTATGCCCAATTTATTTTAGTTTTAAAAATGCTCTTAAGTGGTGAAAATTAAGAACTTGAACTTGGGATTTGAGTTAGTTTATCTATTCATCTATCATTTCTATCCGTGATGAATCATGCAATGAGAAACAATCATTTTGCGGATCCTAATAATGAAGACATTTAGGTTTTAACATTACCACATCTTGTTTTATTTTTTATTTTTAAATAATTGTCTTCATTTATTTGAAAAAATTATTTTGTTTTTTTAGAATTTATTAGACTTATTATAAATAATTTAAATATACTTATTATTATATCTTATATTTTTAAATAAAACTATTAATTACATAAAATAGTTAAAATTTATAATTAATAATTATTATAGTTTTATATAATACAAAAAATAGATCAAAATTTATTCTGATTGACTTTTCACACTTTTTCGACATACCCATTACATACTAAGGTGCAATTGCTAGTATGTACTCTCTCATAAATCTTGGCATTTGTGATAGTTGGCAGCAACTAGAATTGTGGCTAAGCTTTGTTTCCTTTTCCCACGCTAAGAAAGAAATGGATTTTAGTGAATGTCGTATTTCAGAGGATTAGTCTCCATACATTGCACCAAAAACATATGCCAATTTTTTCCCATAAGTCAAACCTCGCTGTCTTTTCACTAATATTTTCTATGATTTTATGGACGACACTAACGATAGTCGGCAACACTAGAACTAGAATTGTGGCTAAGCTTTTAAGAAGAAAAAGCAAGAAATGGATTTTAGTGTGGCTTCCGTAAAAAGCAAGAAATTGCACGAAAACCATGTGCCGTTTTTTTCTTCCGTAAAAAGGGTTGTCGGTAGGCTCAAATGTTTACATCCCCATCTTTCTACTAATTTTTATTAATTAATATAAAGAATATATAAACTTTGAAAACGTTTATGTTTGTCGTGGATTTCAACTCTTATAATTAAAGAATAACACCTGGCATTTTTGTCTCCGGTCGACATATTATAGACGCTGTATACATCTGGGAGATTTTTGTGTATTTGAATTTGACATGAATTTGAATTTTTTTTTTTCTTTAATTTAATGAGAATTTTATTGTCCGAGAAACCTGACTATTAGATTAAAAAGAGTGTTTAATGAGTGTTTAAAACAATAATTTATATATTTTAAAAAATATTAGTTATTAATTAGACACAGCTAATCTTTCAACAAAACGCACCAAATATAGGCATGCAATACCATCTAACATACATGACATCCATAAAATATTATTCGGGACCGACCAAACTAGTAGGAGATATGAGGAAGGAGCGATAACAAATGCTAGAGAACGTTGTTAGTTTTAAATTTTGAATTTGCTTTAAAAATGAATTGGCGATGTTTAGAAGCACCTTTAGGGAATTTATTAAATTGTGAAGAGCATGTTATCCTTAATCAAACCTTCCTAAATGGACTAATTCAATGACAATGAACTAAGCTCCAAAACAACAAACAAGCATGCACTACTAATGTAATTATTTTGATCCTTTTGTAATTGTATTCTAGATTTGCTAAATATTTTTTTTTTAGATCCAAAATATGTTTTTAATTAAACTTAACCTATGAAATGTCACCTTAACATACAATTTACAATAAGAAAAATGGATCTTAATTAAGAAATTCAAATTTAAAAATGATAATCTAAGTCCATTTCAATTAAAGTGATGAAATCACTAGATATGAAGATGGAATCCAAATCTTTAAAATAAAATATACTAGCAATTGCACCTTGGTGTGCAATGGGTATGCCGAAGAGGTGTGGAAGGTCAATTAGGGAAATAAATTGTTCTATTTTTTGCATACATTTGTGGAGTACATGAGGTTAATGGTTAGGCCATTTAACAAAAGATATTGTTTTTGCAACAAAGGTTTCAATGGAGAAGTGATAGCTTCAAATCAACTATGCATCCACTTATAGGAATCCAAACATGACTAAATAATCTTCTAAATCAAGAAGATAATCAAGATTTAGCGCCAATAGGCTCATGTTATATTTGTAATAGGGAGAGAGGGAGTAAGGGAGAGATAAGGCTAGAAAGAGGGAGAGAGAGAGGGGAGGGGAAGAGAGAGAGGGGGGAAGAGAGAAAGAGAGATAGGGATAGAGATAGAGAGGAAGATAGAGATGGAGATGGAGATGGAGATGCAGATGGAAAAGGAGAAGAAGAATGAGAGGAATATGGAGAAAAGGAGAGGGATATAAATAAAGAGAGAGAGGAGAGAGAGGGATATATTGATATGGAAGAGATAAATATATGAGGGAGAGTATGAGAGTGGGAGATATAGAAATATGAAGCACAATATATAGAAAGAGGTAGAGAGAGGGAGAGATATAGGGGTAGAGAGAGATGGAGAGATAACAAGATAGAGATAGAGCAGGAGATGGAAGACCAAATATGAAGAGATCTATAGAGATAGAGAGGAAAATAGATATAGATATAGAGGTCTAGGAAGATAAAGAGGGAGAGGGAGAGGGAGTGAGATAAATAGAAAGTTCGAGGGAGACATGTCTAGAGATAGAGAAGGAGAGAGGAAGAGGGAGAGAAATAGACAGAGAGATAGGGAGATAGAGAGGGAGAGATAGAGAGGAAGATGTATATATATTATATATTGAGAGAGAGAGATGGTGAGATGGAGTGATAGAGAGATTGAGATATAAGGTGATATAAAGAGGGGGGAGAGGATAGAGAGACAAAGAGGAAAATAGAGTGATAGAAAAACAAAGAAAAGTAGATATAGATAAATAAAGATGGAGAGAGGGAGAGATAGGGGAGAGAAATAGGGAGTGATAGAGAGAGGAGAAAGAAAGAGGGAGAGATAAAAATTATATACAAGAAGAGAAAGATAGAGATGGAGATAAATGGGAAGAGAAAGGGAGGGAGAGGTAGATATAGAGAGATAGATATGGGGATAAAGGAGTGAGGAAGGGACAAATAGAGAGGGGGGAGATAGAGAAAGGGAGGGAGATCTAAAGGGAGAGAGATAGATAGAGGAGGGAGAGAGGGAGAGAGAAGAGGGGGAAGAAAGAGAGAGATAGGTAGAGAGGGGGAGACAGAGAGATAGCTCAATATATAGAACGAGGGAGAGGGAGAGAGGGATAGATATAAATAGAAGGCTACATAGAGATAGAGAGGGCTAAGGAAAGTGATTGAGAGATAAGAGAGATGGACATAGAGAAAGATAAATAGTAAGAGGGAGATAGAGAGATATAGAAATATAGAAATGAAGATATAAAGGAGAGGTTGAGTAAATAAGAGAAAGAGAGAGAGGTAGAGATAATGATATATGGAGATATAAATAGAGGATGCAAGAGTGAGATAGAAAGAAGGTGATCGAAACAAAGGTAAAGAGAGAGGGAGAGATAGAGAGGGAGAAGATAGAGAGATAAAGATAAGGAGGGAGAAATAGGGAGTGTGTGTTTATATGAGTGAGAGAGGGATAGAGACAAATATATAAAAATAGGTAGAGGAAGGAGAGGGAGAGAGAGAAATAGAGAGAGGAGAGAGATGAAGTAGAAGCATACTTAGGTTACAAACCATTCCATTAGACCAAGAACTCCTCAAAAGAATGAGTGCAAAAGTGTCTGGTACACTTTTGTAGACCTCAAGTTCTAAAATATGGATCCCCCAAGTCATCTAATGGAAGGAGCTTGGTGGAAATACAAATATTAGTCCCAATCACTTTCTTGAGACAAGATACATGGAAAGTTGGGTGCATTTTAGAAGAACGTGGGAGTTCCAACCTAAAGCCACCTCACCAATACATTAGAACACTTATTAAGGACCATAAAAATTGGGTTCCAATTTATGACCTCACTCATTGCATAATGAAAGGTTTGTATAGGGATGGAAACATAAAAGTACAATCACCAATGTCAAAGCTACACTCTATGTAATTATAATCAACATGTTTCATACAATTTTAGGTCAATACTAGATTCTCTAGAGTATTGCCAACTAATATAACCTCAAAAGAACCTAAAACATTATTGCATAACTTGTACAAACCACCTCACAATGCATTATATTACCTAATAATTAACATAAAATTTGGAACCTAACTTATGACCTCACTTGTCCCATAATGAAAACTACTTATAGGGATTTTAGAAGAAGGTGAGAGTGCCGACTTAGAAAGCACCTCACCAATGTATTTGAGAACCTAATGTTAGAGTCACTCAAGGAATCAATCTCCTAGGATCACCTAAAAAACCTAAATATCCTTCTACAAGAGAGAAAGGTGGGAGAATAAAGTTTCCAATAATGTATACAAATGTGATAGATCAACTATGACCAAAGAATTGCTAATGTATAAACAAGTCTTGTTATATAGGAAAGGATGAGAAGTAGAAAAAACTAGGATGATGACAAGTGTCTTAATCCTATGACATGATACAATTAGAAGATAGGATCACATGTGTATAAGAAACTTCTAAAATGATTCCTAGAGCCCTAAGTAAAATTAACATTTGAACATGTGTGAATAGGTCCTAAATCATTACTAGTTATATAATGTGCATTGTTCACACCAAAAAGGCAAAAATTGGATAGGAAATATCAATTTTTACACTAACACCCCTATTACATGTAACTTAGGGAGATGGATGAATAATGTTAAATATGCAAAGCTAGGATGATGGGCCTCAGCTTCTAGGTACCCATGAACAAAAGAATCTCTCACAAATAAAGAAAAGGAGAAAACAAGTAGAGGGAAAAAAATCATCCACAAAAAGAATACAAGAAAAATTCTCTCTAGAAGATGAGTGAAAAAATTCCATGTGAGGAAAAACGACCCACATAGGAGAGAAGAAAAGAGGTCATGTATCCCCCTTTCAAAGTAGAATTTGTCCCAATAGTGGATGCTCACAACTAGATGTAGAATATGGTCCATGATCATTGAACAATGTTCCTCCCCTTAGGAAGAAATAAAACCAAAGGTATGTATGATGTCTTCCCATTTATAAAATGATTGTGAAGGAAGAAATATCAAAATGTATGAAATGTATGAAAATTGCTCAGGTGTCTATGTTGATGCCAAAGGTTGCCACTACCAAGTCAAGTGTTCTAGGCAACATTGATGAAGGTGAAAATCCAAAATATAGTAAAGATGAATGAAGAACTGGATCCAAATATGTAGATGTAGTGTAGAAAAATGTATCCCTTTACATTTTTTGATGTAGAGCAGGGGTAGGTTCAACAACTCAAATTAGTCTTCATACACCTTCCAATGGTTTCATGAGAAACAATGGTAGAGGTAGTTTCTACACTTTGACATTTTGACCTTTCAATGATGGAAAATATTTCAATAATGTGGGATAACATATGATTATGGGGCAATGATGTCACAATAATTTCAATAGGGCTTTACAACCTCTCTATGTTTGGGAACAAGTTCAATGGTGGCAACATTCACAAAGACAGTCAATTGTCTCATTCAAACTTGGTGCAAACATCAACCAATGATGAAAATGGATTCCCAATGGGTTTCAATGGTGTAAGCATCAAACTTTCACTTGTCACAAAATTCATCAAACACAATCCAATGATCTAGTGCAAATTTTTTTGCCAATCAATCACAATGAGGGTTTTTTACCGTAAACAAGATCAAAATGCAACATACTATCTTCTTGTTCTCCTTCACATGTGCAAACCCAAGCCCCCAAACCTTTCAAGGTGTAAAAATACATCAAGAAAGAATTACTTATAAGGTTTATTTGTCTGCTCATGGACGAAACTCAAGAAAATGCATTTTTATTGTTTCTTGTAACCCTAGGTAAGGTCTGGCAATTTTCACTAAAGTGATGATATCTCCCTCCAAACCAAATGAATCTTGATAAAATAAAAATAATATTAAAGGTAAGGCATCCCTTCACATCATACAAATAATCTTCAGACTATATAGTAAGCCTATTGTCCGTACAACATGACAAAATGTACAAAAATGCAAGAAAAATATAGATTTAATGTGCAAGAATGGAACTTCTCCTTCAAAATATTCATCCAACCCCCTCATTCAAGGATACAAGGAATATTTAAGTTTGTACAAGAAACCTCCAGTTGTTTCTAGCCATATTTTTGTTAGTGAGTTAACAAAACATCATTTTGGTCCATTTTTTGCAAAAGTTGCTTAACAACTTTTTTGCAATTTTGACAACATTTACACTTTTGCACTACCTTGCAACTAAAGAACCAAAATTGACTCCAAATGACTTATAATGGCATAAAAATAACTTATTAACATGAAACCAACACCAACATGACAAAAACCAAAAATACATTACATGAAACCAAGGGTGCCCCTGCACCATACTCCCTGGAGGAGAAAAAGAACTCAAGTCCCACTTGAGTTAAGACCTGCAACAATATATCCATGCCTAATAATATTAGCCTTAGATATCCAAGTAGCATATTCATTAGTAAAACCCTTCCATTTGACTAAATACTGAAATTAGGCTTTGTTCCTTGTCTTCTTGAGTGCTTTGGTGTCTAGGATACACTCCAACTCCAGAGGTCTGCTTGGTGGAAGGTCCTTGGCCCACTTAACATTTGAACCTACTTGTGAACTTGCTCCTAGATCATCAATGAGTTCCCCCTTATATGGATGTAAGTCAACAACATTGAAGATAGGAGATATACTAACTCCTGGAGGTAGGGAAACCTCATATGCATTATTTGCAAATTTGTGAACAATCTTCCAAGGTCCTATATTCTTCATGTGCAACTTAGAGTACTACCTCTTTGGAAATATTTTATTTTTGAAATGAACAAAAACCAAATCACCTACCTTGAAATCCACTTCTCTCCTTTTTGCATCTTCCCTTTGCTTATACTTATCAACACTATTTTGAAGGTGTTCCCTGACTTGCTGGTGGATCTCCTACATTGCCACTACAAATTGCTCTCCCTCATCCCTTAGCCTTTCCATACCATTGATGTTCCTGAATTCAAACACCCCCTAGGCTGCAAACCATAGAAAACTTCAAAAGGACTCTTTCCAATGCTCATGTTCATGGGATCACTATAAGAAAACTTAGCTTGAGGCAAAACAAGATACCATTGAGTTGAACACTCTTTGGAGAGGCACCTTAAGATGTTTCCTAGACTTCTATTAACTACTTCAGTCTTCCCATTAGTATGTGGCTGATAAGTAGAAATAAAACTGAGATTAGTGCCTAGTTTCTTCCACAAAGTTCTCCAAAAGTGACCAATAAATTTACTATTTGTATGTAACAAAATACTGAGAGAAAAACCATGAATTCTTACCACTTCCTTGAAGAATAGACCTGCTATGTATGATGCATCATTGGTGCTTTTTCAAGGTATGAATTGAGCCATCTTAGAGAGCATGTCAACCACAACATACACTAAATCAAAGTCCCTTCGTGTTCTTGGAAAGCCCATCACAAAATCCATACTAATTGATTCCCAAGGCCTATTGGGAATAGGAAGAGGTTGGTATAACCCTACATTAGTTCTACATCCTTTGGCCCTTTGACAAATAGTGCATTTTTCAACAAATTTCCTTACATCAGTTTGCATTTTACGACAAAAATAGTTCCTTCTCAACTGCTCCAAGGTATTATCAAGACCAAAATGACTTGCAAGACTACTACTATGCTTTTCCTTTATCAAGTTATCTCTCATTGAACACCTAGAGACAAAAATTTGTGCTCCCTTGAAAATAAAACTATATTGGATCATAAAATCAAGCCACTTATTGATTATTGTTGCTACAAGGCTTCCTACAACTTGCATAAATCTTTTTAAAATCTGAATCTTCAAGGTACATACCTTTCAAGGAATAAACTCCCATGCTTTGCAACTAAATTTCTTGCAACATTAGAGCCCTTATATTAGGGTTAGTATGCAAATATCTAATAGTTAAATGCAGATTTGATCAATAAAATAGAGAAATAAAACACAGAAAATTATAGCAGAAACAAGACAACACAAAAAATTTAACGTAGTTCACCCAATCTGGGCTACATCCATAAAACCGTAGCCATCCAATGATTTTATTACCAAGTGTAAAAAACTTATAATATCACTAATAATGCCCTGCTACAACTCCCATCCCAACCGCTTACAACAAACTTTTTAGAAGCTTCTAGAATTAGGGTTTTACAAAGTCAATTTTTTCTTTTGTCGATGACAAAGCAAAAAATGGGAAAAAAAATTTCTCAAGGGCTACCACCACCAAACCCTCACTTTTCAGGGGTTGCTGCCCTGAAACCCCCGCCCGAGGCTTGGCCCAGCCCTAGACCCCGACGAGGATACATGAAGATTCTATAATATAGCATGATTAGTCGGCACATACCAACAATCTCCCACTTGGAGATTGATCAGGTTCCACACCAAACAATCTCCCACTTGGAGATTGATCCTAGACGACACCGATGCACTTACAACTCCGACTGGAAATAAGCACCTTGGACCCTATTGCTCTATTATACTTGAATTCAACCTTGAAGGCCAACCAAAGCTGAAGAGGAGCACAACTTCTCCCTTTTCACCACCTTCATAAAAATATCTGCAGGATTGACATTTGTATGTATCTTTTCTAGTTTTACCTATCCATCCTCCAACACTGACCGAATGAAATGATATCTCAGGGTATGTGCAGGATCATGATGGGCCAAAAATTGGCGATATGATGGGTATTTGTAGGGTATGTAGCTGACGACTTCTTTTTTACCCAAAATCGATGAAATGAAAAGGGTTTTTAAAGGAGATCCTCAAATTTCCACTAATATAAATTATACTTTACTTTAAATTTAATAAATAATTATTATTCATTTTCTATTTGAATTACAACTAAAGTCCTGATTGATAGGCTGATTGAAAATCATCTATAGCTTTCAAATAGTATCATATTTTTGGAATCCAAAACATGCATCACATTCTATGCTTCGCATACTATAGGATTAAAAAAAGAAAAAATGAATTTCACGAAGTTTTGGCCAATTCAAGGTGGTCAGACATACGAGTTTTTATATTTTTTAGAAGTTGTAATAAGAAATTCATAATTAATTATTTACTTGGAAAAAATTTACTAAAAAATATGTATCACATCCGAACATGAGTCCTCTACTTATGTCTAAAATCTTATAAAAAAATATTATCATTTTATTGTGGTTAGGGTGGTCAGACATACACCTACTTCTTATTTTTTCACTGAAATTTAAGTACTATTGAATTGAAATTTCAAATTTTCACCAAATAGATTTTTTTTTATAAAAATAAACCTACTAGTTTAGAAACTACATTCAATTTGCTACATATTCTATTCTTACATATTTTTCAAATAATATAGATAACTTATTCAATTTTTTACGGCAAGTTGCCTAACTTTGAGTTTTCTAATTTTTTTTGCCACTTAAGGGCATGTTTTTTCAATGATGATCCTGCACATACCCCTCAATTGTATGTGTTTGGTTTTAGAGTGCAAGGTAGAATTCTTTGCAAAATGAATAGCACTTTGGCTATTTGAAAACAAGTAATTTTCAGCCTATTGTTTTCTCAACTCTTCCATGAAAAGTTGTAGCCATATCATCACCTTTGCCACCTTTGTTGTAGCAACATACTCTGCCTCCATGGTGGATAAAACAACCACCTTTTACAACTGATAAATCCAACTCACTACTATCCCACCAATGGTAAATACATAACATGTGATACTTCGCTTTGTATCAATATCCCCTACCAAATATGAGTCAACATAGCCTTTTAAATCAGTATTAGAGCCCCCAAAACATAAACATTTATTCGATGTACCTCTCAAATACTTGAGAATCCATTTTACCGCATTCCAATGCTCAACATCAAGATGACTCATATACTTGCTAACAACTCCTACAACATGTGCAATATCCAGCCTTGTGCATACCATGGCGTATATTAAACTACCTATAGCTGAAGCATATGGTATCTTGGACATTTTTTCTTCCTCCTCTTGTGTCTTTGGACACATATCCTTAGTCAATTTAACATGACTGGGCAAAGGTGTGCCGACAAATTTTGCATTCTCCATATGAATCTCTGCAACACCTTTTCAACATAATCAACCTAAGATAAAAACAATTTTCTATTTTTCCTATCTCTTGTAATCTTCATACTAAGGATTTGCTTTGCTTCCCCAAAATCCTTCATAGAAAATGAATTTTCTAACTGTTGTTTTAACTCCTTTATGTGATTCATGTTAGACCCCGCTAAAGGTATATCATCAACATATAAACATAAAATAATATAGCTATCATCATATAACCTATTAAAATAAAAACAATGGTTTGAATTACACTAACTGTAGCCATGCTCAGCCATAAAGGTATCAAATTTAATATACCATTTCTGAGGTGCTTGCTTCAAGCCATATAAACTTTTCTTCAATCTGCACACCAATTTCTCCAAAACTTTGACCTCAAATCCTTATGGTTGTTCCATGTATATTTCCTCTTCCAAATCACCATGGAGAAATGTTGTTGTAACATCAAGCTATTCTAAATGCAAATCTTTAGCAGCCACAATACTTAAAATAGTACAAATAGAAGTCATTTTAACAACTAAAGAAAAGATTTCATCAAAATCAATACGCTTTTTCTATGCAAATCCCTTTACAACTAATCTACATTTAAATATTTTATTACATCCATCCTCCACTTTCATCCTATAAACCCATTTGTTTGGTAAAACCTTTTTACCTACAAGCAACTTGCATAATTCCCAAGTCTAATTTTTCAGCAAGGAGTCCATTTCTTCTTCCATTCCATGCTCCCACTGAACCTTGGTATCCACCTGCATAGCTTCATCATAACATTCTAGTTCACCAACCTTAGTTAATAAAATAGAATACAAAGAGGGAGAAAATCTTTCTAGTGGTCTACTTATCCTTGAAGATCATCTAACATTCACTGGAGTTTATCGTATTTTTTGTTGTTGTTGTTGCGGAGCATGACAAACCACTAGAACATCGTTGTTTGGTGTATCATCCAACACTACATAATAATTTTCTTTCTTCTCATTCTGCTGCAACTTATCTTTGTACAACACTTTCTCATTGAATATGAAATCCCTGCTTCTCACAATTTTTTTATTTTCAAAATCCCAAAGCCTATAACCAAATTCATCAATGTCATATCCAACAAATATACATTTCTTTGATTTTGCATCAAGCTTGGTTCTATTTTCAGAATCTACATGTGCAAATGCTTCACAATCGAAGGTCTTGAGAAAATAATAACTCACCTTCTTACCTGTCCATGCTTCCTTTGGAATATCAAAACCCAAAGGATTAGAGGGACATTTATTGATTAAATAAACAATAGTGTTTATAGCCTCTTCCCACATGTTTAAAGCCAACCCAACATGCAATCTCATAATTCGTGCATGCTCCATTATTGTTTTGTTCATGCGCTCTGCCACTCCATTTTCTTGTGGTGTCCTTGGAACCATTTTCTTCCTATGAATACCATTAGAGGAACAATAATATTCAAACTCTTTGCTACAATACTCACCACCATTATAAAATCTGAGACATTTTAACTTTTTACCTATCTCATTCTCAACCAAGCTTCTCCATTTATTAAAAGTTTCAAATACATTAGATTTCTACCTAAGGAAATAAATCCATAACTTCCTTGTTGCATTATCAATAATAGTGACATAATATCGAGATCCACCAAGAGAAGATACTTTAGCTAGTCCCTATACATCCAAATGCACAAGCTCCAATTTCTCATCTTTCTTTTGCTTCCTATCCTTGAGAAAACTAACTCTCTTTTATTTGTCATACACAAATTTCACAGAAATCCATATTTACACATTTCAGACTTGGTAAAACATTAATTGAATGAAGTAATTTCATATATTTTGCACTAATATGCCCAAGTCTGTTATGCCATAGTGATGATTCAAAATCCACAACAACTATCTGATTTTCTATCTGTTGAAGTGTAGCAATTGTTCCTGAAGATTGATTTTTATCTGTAATAGTTAAAGTAGAAGGAACAATATGACCTGTACAAATATATAAGGTGCCTACTTTTACACCTTTTTCTACCACTACTTGGCTCCTTTTGTAACCTTCCAATTTTTATCACTAAATATAAAAAACAACCTTCATCATCTAGTTGCCCTGCTGAAATTAAATTTCCTTTTAACTTTGGACCGTTCCTTACCTCATGTAGTAGCCAATGATTCCCATTCTACAACTTAATCTTGATTCTTCCCTTTCCAACAATCTAATAGGGTTCGTTATCTCCCAAATAAACCAGCCCAAAATCCCCTCGAACATAATCAAGAAAATAACTTCTATGGGGCGTAGCATGAAATGAAGCCCCTGAATCTAACACACAAGAATCGTCAGCATTATCAAGGGAAAGAATCAAAGCATCCTCATCAGATTTATTACTTAGCACATTTGCCTCTTTATTTCCTTCTTGTTTGTCTCCTTTATTTTTTTGAGACCAATAACCTTTCTTTAAATGACCTGGCTTACTATAGTACCAACAATCCCTTTTGTCTCTAGATTGGGACCTTTTGTCCTTTGATTTTCCTTGTGACTTCCCACAACTTCTAGAATTGTTTCCTCTCTCCTTTGTTCTTCCCCTGCTTTCTGCATTCAAAACACTTCCTGATGTGGATGTTCTACCTGACCTTTTCCTATGGATTTTCTCACTCAAAATAACACCAACAACATCATTAAATTTCAATGTATTCAAACCAAAAATAGAATTGCTAACAACCATTAACAACCTCTAACAGCTTTTAGGTAAAGAACACAAAATCAAAAGATCCCTAACTTCTTCATCAAAGTTTACATTTATAAAAGTTAATTGACTAGTAACCATATTAAACTCATTTAAATGATCAACAACTAACCCACCTTCTTCCATTTTCATATTAAATAAATGCTTCATAAGAAATACCTTATTCGAAGCAGAAGGTTTTTCATATAACTTCACCAGGGTTTCCATCAAATCTTAAGTTGTCTTTGTTGTTATAATATTGAATGCCACCAATTATGCTAGGCATAAACGAATGGCTCCTAGTGCCTTTCTATCTAGAAGATTCTAATCCTCATCACTCATTGTTGTTGGGTTCTTGGATATTCCTTCGAACGACCTCCATAAATCCTTCTGATAGAGATAATCCTCCATCTGCATCTTCCATAACTGATAGTTCTTCCCATTGAATTTATCTACCTTTAATAAATAGCCTCATCCGCCATTGCTCCCACATAACCATGAGACTCCCACTAAATCATGAGAGCTTCTTGCAGACGATAATAAAACACATCCAACTTTGATACTACTTGTTATGGTTAGTATGCAAATATCTAACAATTAAATGCAGATTTGATCAATAAAATAGAGAAATAAAACATAAAGAAAATTATACTAGAAATAAGACAACACAGAGAATTTAACATGGTTCACCCAATTAGGATGTCATGAAGAGTGTACAATATATCATGATCAGTCGCCACATACCAACACCCTCTACTCAAAGCATCTTCCACTTTATTAGACTTCCCCTTTTATGTTTAATGGTGAAAGTAAATCCTTGCAAATACTCTACCCATTGAATATTTCTATTATTGAGTTTTTCTTAACTATTCAAAAATTGGAGGGCATGATTATCAGTATGCACTATGAACTCTTTAGGAAGAGGATAATGTATCCATTTCTTTAAATATTACACCATTGCATACATCTCAAGGTCATAGGAAGAGTACTTCTTTTTGGCTTCATTCAATTTCGCACTAAAGAAGGAAATAGGCCTATTTTCTTGACTTAACACAACACCTATGGCATGGCCACTAGCATCACATTCAATTGTAAAGACCTTATCAAAATTAGGAAAAGCCAGTATAGGTTGCTCAACTACCCTCTTTTTCAAATATTCAAAACTCCTTTCAGCCTCACTCGAACAAACAAACTTCTTTCTCTTATCACCATTTATAGTATCAATCATTGGAGCACAAACATGATTGAAAACTTTAATAAATTTTCTATAGAAGGGTATGTGCAGGATCATGATGGGCCAAAAAGTGGCAATATTATGGGTATTTGTAGGGTATGTGGCTAATGACTTTTTTTTTACCCAAAATTGATGAAACGAAAAGGGTTTTTAGAGGATATTCTCAGCTTTCCACCAATATAAATTATACTTTAATTTGAATTTAATAAATAATTATTATTCATTTTCTATTAGAATTACGACTATGATTGATAGGTTGATTGAAAAACATCTATAACTTTCAAACGGTATCACAGTTTTTGATTATGAAACATGTGTCACATTCTATGCTTCACATACTATAGGAATGAAAAAAATAAAAATTAAATTTCATGAAGTTTTGACCAAGTTAAGGTGGTTAGACATACAAGTTTTTATATTTTTAAAAGTTGTAATAAAAATTCATAATTAATTATTTACTTGGAAAAAATTACAAAAAATATGCATCACATCGGACATGAGTCCTCTACTTATATATAAAATCTTATAAAAAAATATTATCATTTTATTATGGTTCAATTACACCTACTTCTTATTTTTTCCCTGAAATTTAAGTACTACTACATTGAAATTTCAAATTTTCACCAAATGGATTTTATTTATTTTAAATAAACCTAGTAGTTTATAAACTACATTCAATTTTCTACAGATTCTATTCTTACATATTTTTTAAATAATATAGATAACTTATTCAAATTTTTATGTCAAGTTGCCTAACACTAATTTTTCTAAATTTTTTGCCACTTAAGGGCCAGTTTTTTCCATGATGATCCTGCACATACCCAGAAACTAGCCAAACCATGGAAACTCCTTACATCAATAACTGATTTGGGTGGAGGCCAATTTACAATAACTTCAACCTTGCTTGGATCCATCTTCAAGGTGCCATTTGTAATCACAAAACCAAGATACACCAACTTTGCTTTCATAAAGTCACATTTCTTCAAATTGATCATCAATTTATCTTCATGCAATCTTCTCAAAACCAAATGCAAATGGTGAAAATTCTCTTCCTTAGTTTTACTAAAAACAAGAATATCATCAAGGTAAACCACAACAAACTTACCAATAAAAGTTTTGAGCACTTCATTCATCAACCTCATGAAATGTATTGGGTGCATTTGATAGACCAAAGGGCATCACAAGCCATTCATATAACCCTTTATTTTTCTTAAATGTTGTCTTCCATTCATCACCTAGTTTGATCCTAATTTGATGATACTCACTCTTGATATCAATTTTAGAAAATTAGTAGCTGCACCTAAATAGTCCATCAAGTCTTCAATCCATGGAATGAGGAATCTATACCTTATTTTGATCTTATTGATCACCCTAAAATTAGTGCACATCCTCCACTCACCTCGATTCTTTGGTGCTAGGACTATGGGAACCGCACAAGGGCTTAAACTCTCTCTAATCAGCCGCTTATCAAGTAATTCTTGCACTTGCCTCTTAATCTCCTCATTTTGTTGTGGTTTCATCTTATAACCAACTTTGTTAGGAAAACTATCACATGGTATAAAATTGATGTGGTGACTAATGTCCCTCATGGGTGGCAAGGTGTTGGGGATCTCATCCACTACTATAGCATCATATTATTTTAGCAAGGTTTTTATCCCCAAAGGAAACAACTCTTTCTTTTTTTCTATCATGATAGACCTAGGATTGACTATGATGGAAAAACTCATATTCTCCTCTTCCATGGTCTTTAGGAACTCCTCATATACCAACATCACACTAGATCCTACTTGTGATTCTTAGCTTTCATCCTTCAATGGTGTGAGGGTGTAATAAACCCCATGACATATGTGTTTTTCCTACCATCATGGATTTCCTTTCTATCATACTACCAAGGCCTACCAAGGAGCATATGGAAAACATCCATTAGAATTATGTCACGTGAGACCTTATCCTTGTAACCCTCTATGTGTAATTCTACCCAACTTTGTTCATTCACTACTACTTGTTTCCCTTTGTTTAGCCAAGAGACCATGTATGGAGTGGCATGAGGAATCCTTTTCAACTTTGGCTTTTCTACCATTTCAATAGAAATCAAATTGTCAATACTACTAGAATCAATAACAACTGTACAACATTTACCTTGGCACTTGCATGTAGTCTTGAAGAGTGACTTTCTTTGTGGGATGAAGTGTGTCACATCAAGCCACTAAGAGGAATGTAATATGGTAAGATATATCATGCTCTTGAAGCATACCACACCCAATGTCATCCACAAAGTGCAAAACGCATTGTATGAAGTAAGAAAACTACACCATGAACTATGAAAAAGAAAAATGCAAAAGAATAATTCCAATGTATGCCCCAAATTTAAAGGAATTGCTAAAAACCATACTATGATAAATTGATTTAAAGTATCAAATGATAAATGCAAACAAAAAAGACATGAGAGCCAAATTGGAAATCCCTATGCCAAGTCATATGTTTCCAAGTAAAGCTGCATCATGCAAGAGAAAAGGAAAAAGGGAGGGTTTTCCCCCAAAATGAAAACACCAAACGCATAATGGATCTATGGACTTGGGGTGAGTATGTTCTTTGTTGCAATGTTTTTCTAGATAGCTCAAAACTATCATCATTCCCCGAATACACATAGAACTGGAAGGATGACACAAAGAGAGCGAAAACAAAGAATTTTTTTTGGGTCAACATTGAAGAAACATGAATGTCTCAATTCCTTGCATCATCCCCAAAATGAAAACACAAGACAAATGAAAAGCGAAATAAAGAAAATTAAATGAAAAGCATATTGGGTCAACATGGAAGAGACATGAATATCTCAACACCTTGTGTCATTGCCAAAAGGAAAACACAAGACAAATGAAAAGATAAAAGGAAAATATTTTGAGTCAACATGGAAGAGATATGATTGTCTCGATGCCTTGCATCATCCCCAAAAGGAAAATAAAATACAAAGAAAAAGAGATAAAAATCGAAAAGATGCATGACATAGAGAAGAATGAAGGTACAAATAAAGGAATATCACTAAGAGAGAGCTTGAACATAAAAAAAACATCATGGGGGGATCACATCACACAAATGCAATTATGCATTGCTTTAGTTGGGGAGGAGGGTAATCATGCATTACTTCAGTCAAGTTTGGATCTTGATTTTCTTTGTTTAACTCTTCATGTAACCTATGAGCAAGGACATGACATCTACGCCTACAGTCTCTAGCACCTTTATTTCTTTTAGTTTTTTTTTCAAGTTGTGTTTGTGTAGGAGCAAGTTTATCAACCATTTAAGTTTATTTTCTTCCCTAAGGGATGAAATGAAAGGAACCATGAGAGGTTGTCTGACCACTTCCTCTTTGACTTTGTATACTTGTTTGATTTTAGGAGGTGTGATAGGGTTGTTTTCATTGTCTCTTGGTCTCTTGTAAGATGTAGGTGAAGGTTTTGCCTTAGCTTGGTCTTGGTTGTTTGGATCTTCTTTAGGTTCAAGCATGGTTTCATCTAGGATGGTAGGCTCAAAGGTTGATTTGGGCATGTTTTAGAGGGATAACTCTACTATCTTCTTTTCCTTGAAATTTTGATAGGACAAGAAAAATAAGTCTTCTCATGGTTTTATAGGTTCCATGGGCTCAGGCCAAAAGAAATCTAAGGAAAATTTTGTTTGGTGTGGACCTTGATCAGCCTCCAAGTGGGAGATTGTTGGTATGTGGCGACTGATGATGCTATATTGTGCACTCTTCAAGTATCCTCACTAGGGTCCAAGGCCGGGCTGAGCCCCGAGTGAGGGTTTGGGGGTGGAACCCCTCGAGAAAAACAACTATAGCTGAAGAGGAGCTCAACTTCTCCCTTGTCACCACCTTCATAAACATATGCACTGGATTGGCATCTCTTTGTATCTTTTCCAGCTTTACCTGTCCATCCTTCAACACTGACCAAATGAAATGATATCTCAACTATATGTGTTTGGTTTTAGAGTGCAAGGTAGAATTCTTTGCAAGATGTATAACACACTCTTGCTATCTAAAAACAAGTAATTTTCAACCTGTTGTTTTCCCAACTCTTCCATGAAAAGTTGCAGCCATATCATCACCTTTTCCACCTCCGTTGCAACAACATACTTTGCCTCCATGGTGGATAAAGCAACCACCTTTTACAACTGAGAAATCCAACTCACTACTATCCCACCAATGGTAAATACATAACCTACAATACTTCACCTTGTATCAATGTCCCCTACCAAATATGAGTCAACATAGCCTTTTAAATCAGTATTAGAGCCCCCAAAACATAAACATTTATTGGATGTACCTCTCAAATACTTGAGAATCCATTTTACCACAATCCAATGCTCAACACCGGGATGACTCATATACCTACTAACAACTCCTACAACATGTGCAATATCTGGCCTTGTGCATACCATGACATACATTAAACTACCTATAGCTGAAGCATATGGTACCTTGGACATTTTTTCTTCCTCCTCTTGTGTCTTTAGACACATATCCTTAGTCAATTTAACATGACTAGGGAAAGGTGTGCTGATAGCTTTTGCATTCTTCATATGCAATCTCTGCAACACCTTTTCAACATAATCAACCTGAGATAAAAATAATTTTCTATTTTTCCTATCTCTTGTAATCTTCATACCAAGGATTTGCTTTGCTTCCCCCAAATCTTTCATAGAAAATGAATTTTCTAACTGTTGTTTTAACTCCTTTATGTGATTCATGTTAGACCTTGCTACAAGCATATTATCAACATATAAACATAAAATAATGTAGCTATCATCATATAACCTATTAAAATAAACACAATGGTTTGAATTACACTGACTATAGCCATGCTCAACCATAAAGCTGTCAAATTTAATATACCATTTCTAAGGTGCTTGCTTCAAGCCATATAAACTTTTCTTCAATCTGCACCAATTTCTTCTGACCTTTTACCTAACCTTGTGGTTTTTTGATGTATATTTCCTCTTCCAAATCACCATGGGGAAAGGTTGGTGTAACATCAAGTTGTTCTAAATGAAAATATTCAATAGCCACAATCCTTAAAACAGTACAAATAGAAGTCATTGTAGCAACTGGAGAAAAGATTTCATCAAAATCGACACCCTTTTTCTGTACAAATCGCTTTACAACTAATTTGGCTTTAAATTTTTTCTTACCTCCATCCTCCTCTTTCATCCTATACACACATTTGTTTGGTAAAGAATTTTTACTTACATGCAACTTGCATAATTCCCAAGTTTTATTTTTCAGCAAGGAGTCCATTTATTCTTCCATTCCATACTCCCACTGAACCTTGTATCCACCTGCATAGCTTCATCATAATATTCCAGTTCACTAGAATTAGTTAATAAAATAGAATACAAAGAGGGAGAAAATATGTTAGGAGGTCTACTTATCCTTGAAGATTGTCTAACATTCACTGGAGTTTGTGGTATTTGTTGTTGTTGTTGTTGCAGAGCATGAGGAACCATTGGAACATCATTGTTTGATGTATCATCCAACACTACATAATCATTTTCTTTCTTCTCATGTTGTTGCAACTGATCTTTGTACAATACTTTCTCATTGAATATGACATCCCTGCTTCTCACAATTTTTTTATTTTCAAAATCCCAAAACCTATAACCAAATTCATCAATGCCATATCCAACAAATTAATATACATTTCTTTGATTTTGCATCAATCTTGGTTCTATTTTTAGAATCTACATGTGCAAATGCTTCACAACCAAAGGTCTTGAGAAAAGAATAACTCACCTTCTTACATGTCCATGCTTCTTCTGGAATACCACAACCCAAAGGATTAGAGGGACCTCTATTAATTAAATAAACAAAATTTTTTATAGCCTCTTCCCACATGTTTAAAGGCAACCCAACATGCAATCCATAGTCTATGCATGCTCCATTATTGTTCTGTTTATGCGCTTAGCTACTCGATTTTCTTGTGGAGTCCTTGGAACCATTTTCTGCATACGAATACCATTAGAGGAACAATAATATTCAAAATATTTATTGTAATACTCACCACCATTATCAGATCTGAGACATTTTAACTTTTTACCTATCTCATTTTCAGACAAGCTTCTCCAATTCTTAAAAGTTTCAAATATATTAGATTTCTGCCTAAGGAAATAAATCCATACCTTCCTTGTTGCATCATCAATAAAAGTGACATAATACCAAGAGCCACTGAGAGCCATCGAGAGAAGATACTTGAGCTGGTCCCCATACATCCATATGCACAAGTTCCAATTTCTCATCTTTCTTTTGCTTCCCATCCTTGAGAAAACTAACTCTTTTTTGTTTTCCATAGACACAACTTTTATAGAAATCCATATTTACGATTTCAGGCCTGGTAGAACATTCTTTGAAAGAAGTGCTTTCATACCTTTTGCACTCATATGCCCAAGTCTATTATGCCACAATGTTGATTCAAAATCCATAACAATTGTCTGATATTTTCCCTGTTGAACTACAACAATTGTTCCTGAACATTGATTTTTATCTACAATAGCTAAAGTAGAATGAATAGTATGACCTGTAAAAAGATATAAGTTGCGGCCTACTTTCACACCTTTTTCTACCACTAAGGAACCTTTTGTAACCTTCTAATTTTTATCACTAAATGTAACAACACAACCTTCATCATCTAGTTGCTCAACTGAATTTTTTTTTTTTAAAATTTTGAACGTTCCTTACCTCATATAGTAGCCAATGATTCCCATTCTACAACTTAATATTGATTCTTCCCTTTCCAACAATCTGACAAGGTTTGTTATCTCCCAAATAAACTAGCCCAAAATCCCCTTGGACATAATCAAGAAAATAACTTCTATGGGGCGTAGCATGAAATGAAGCCCCTGAATCTAACACCCAAGAATCATTAGGACTATCAAGGGAAAGAATCAAATCATCCTCATCAAATTTATTACTTACCACATTTTCCTCTTTATTACCTTCCTTTTTGTCTCCTTTATTTTCTGAAGACCAACAATCTTTCTTTAAATGACCTGGCTTATCAAAACATTGACAATCCCTCTTGTCTCTAGATTGGGACCTTTTCTCTTTTGATTTTCCTCATGACTTCCCATGACTTCTAGAATTGTTTCCTCTCTCATTTTTTCTACCCCTTCTTTCTACATTCAAAACATTGTCAAATGTGGATGTTCCACCTGAGCTTTCCCTACAAATTTCCTCACTCAAAATAACACCAACAATATCATCAATTTTTAATGTATTCAAACCAGAAATAAAATTGCTAACAACCATTACCAAGCTATTCTAGCTTTCAAGCAAAGAACACAGAATCAAAAGAGCCCTAACTTCATCAAAGTTCACATTTACATAAGTTAATTGATTGGTAACCGTATTAAACTCATTTAAATGATCAACAACTAACCCACCTTCTACCATTTTCATCTTAAATAAATGCTTCATAAGAAATACCTTATTCGAAGCAGAAGGATTTTCATATAACTTTTCCAGGGTTTCCATCAACTCTTGAGTTGTCTTTGTTGTTGTAATATTGAATGCCACCGATTGTGCCAGGCATAAACAAATGTCTCCCAATGACTTTTTGTCCAAAAGATTCCAATCCTCATCACTTATTATTTTTAGTTTCTTAGCTATTCCTTCCAACGGCCTCCATAAATCCTTTTGATAGAGATAAACCTCCATCTGTATCTTCCATAGTTGATAGTTATGCCCATTGAATTTATTTACCTTCAATTTACCCTCATCCACAATTGCTCCCACTTAATTGTGAGATTCCCACTCAACTGTGAGACTTTCCTATAGGCGATAATCGAACACAACCTACTCTGATACCAATTCTCAGGGTCAGAAGGTAGATATTTGACAGTTAAATGTAGATTTGATCAATAAAATAGAGAAATAAAACACACAAAAAATTATAGCAGAAACAAGACAACACAAAATTTAATGTGGTTCACCCAATCCGAGCTACATCCACAAAACCGTAGCCATCCAATGATTTTATTATCTAGTGTAAAATATATTACAATCTTGCTAATAATTCCATACTGTAATCCCCATCCAAACTGCTTATAACAAGCTTTTTAGAAGCTTCTAGAATTAGGGTTTTACAGAGTCAGTTTTTTCTTTTGTCGGTGACGAAGCGAAAAAATAGGGATTTTATTTTTTCTCAGGGATTGCTACCCATGAACCCCCACTTTTCAGGGGTTGCCACCCAAAAACCCCTGCTCGAGGCCCATCCTAGTTGTGGACCCAGATGAGGATACATAAAGAGTGTACAATATAGCATGATCAGTCACCACATACCGACAAATTTTTTTTTGGATGCCAAAGTGTTAAAGCCACTATGGTGGACAATGAATATTTCATTTCAAAGGGAAACTTTAAGAATTTATGTACAACCAAAGGGATAGCTTTCATGGAGTGAAGTCATGGGTGATCTAGCTTCACACAAAATTGGTCCTACTACAGGATAATGGAGAATGAGACGTCTAATATTTTTGGTCCTATTTGCAATGTTAAGGTGATTGATCACATTGTAGGGCAAGAAAAAACATTGTGTGTCTTGATCCATGCTTTCGGCTTATCATATATATCTTGATAGAGCTCATGCAAAAGTAAGAATTCCTTGGTGATCACATTCTCTCCATAGGGGAGATCTATTAGTATCCTATTAGTGGGCTTGTCATAGATATAACTAGCTATGTAGAGAGGACAATCGGGTGCATGTTTAAGAATATCCTTAGAGGAGAAAGCAATTTCAAGAGGATTCTTTATTCGACCCTTATGAGGGATGACATCTATCACTCCTACCATTTCATCTATAGGATTATTATTGATATTATCATGTTGAATAGAATCATTGTTATCATTATATATGGCCACATTCATCACATCATTCTTTAGAATTTCGCTAGCTTTGACAAATGAAATATTATGTTTTGGCATTGGATTGGTGAAAATTTGCAAGTTTTGGTTGGGAGGGGCAACAAACTTATTTCCTTGATCACTAACACCTCCAATGAAAAGATGACCGAAATCAATGAGGTCTTGCACAAGATGTTTAAGATGATTGCAATGTTTTGTGACATGTCCATTTTGTTGATGATAGTGGCAATAGGATTTTTTTTAAAATATCGGGGGTAAAGTTTTATTAGGGTGAGGTGTTTCTATGGGAGGTAAGGTATTCATTTGCTGGTCTAAAATTTGGGTCATTGTGTTATGAAGGGTATTAAGTAAGGGAGTGAATTGTCTCTTTGGATCTCCATAGCTAAAGGGTACCGAGGCTTTAATAGAAACTACCTGGTTATTGACATTCTAAGTTGGTTGTTGAGGGAGATTGAATTGAAGGAACACTTTAGTTTGTTTTCTAAAAGGTTAGGAGTTTTTTTGGTTTGCGGGCTTGGATTTTTGAGTTCGGCTAGAGGTGGACTTTGTAGCTCAACTACTAACCAAGTTTTGATAATCATAGAGGACAATACACAAGTGCATGAAGGATGGGAATTTCATCATGGTAAGCTTGTCTTGAATCTTACTTCGCAAATTTTCTATGAACATCTTTTGAAGGTGAGGATCGAAGACCTTGACATCGATTTGGGAATAAAGTGATTGATAACGTGAGATAAAATCAATTATCTTTTCTTCTTATTTTTTCTTACATCTCATCAAATCGTCCAAGGTCATCTTGGGAGTCATATGCACTTGGAAATGGTTTAAAAATGCATCAACAAGTTCATTGACTGAATGAATTGAGTTATTCGGTAAAGAAGAAAACCATTCTGAGATGGTATCTTTCAAGAACCTAGGAAAAAGCTTTGCCAAGAATTTATCATCAAGGAAAAAGTCACTACATAAGGAAGTATAATAATTAACATGGTTAGAAGGATCTCCCTTCCCTCCATATTTCTCAAATCTAGGCACATCTACACCAAGTGTGGCATCGATGTTCACAATATCTCCAAGGATAATGGATTGCTTTTGACATAATATGTAGGTGGAACATTTTGATTTTGGTTTATGGTGGAATTTTTTTTTTGAAGGGATGAAACAATTTGGAAGATTTGGGCTATGAGGGGATCATTGTTTGTGTTATGAGATGGAAGTGAAAGTGGTGAAGGATTGTATGTGTTCATAGGGAAAGTAAATTGGATGCTTATAGGTGGTAAAGTGGTAGAAGATATAATGTGTGATGCCACATAGGAACTAGGGATGCTAGTGGGAATACCTAAGGAAGGAATCACATTACTAACTTGTTGCATTGTTGGTGTGACTTAAGGACTAGTATAGGTAGGTATTGAGGAAATTGTTGTGGGGGGAGGAATTTGAGTTCCTCCTTGACTTGTAACATTGCTTATTGGTAAAGGACAACTAGTGGTTGGGGGGAGATGTTTTCTAAATATTTGAGCTACATTTTTCACAAGGTCAAGGCCATCTTCACTTTCAAGCATGCAGTGAATGTTATCAATGGTAGGGATGGCAGTAGTTGAAATGTTCTCATTTTGCACTTGATGTTGTAGGTGTGCTAGGTCCTCATGAATGTGAATTATGTTTTCTTGTGAGACACTATCATTCCTTGGTTCAACTGGAATGCTATTTGAAGGAAAAGAGTTGTGAGAGGTGTTGTCCATGGCTAGTATACTAACGTTAGGTTCACCAAAATGAAAGGTGGAAAATTCGTTTTAGGACCTAAAAGGGGCAATTTTCACTAACTTTCACTCAAGAACAAACCCTTGAGATCTCAATGAAAAAGAGAAGGAGATCTTGCAAAATGGATGTCCTATGGGTTGAATGTGATCTACAAAGGGGTTCACCACCAAGTTTAGACTTGGAAAAGATAATGAAATGCAAGATATATTGCAAAACCCTAATTGAATGCAAACTACACTAAATGACCTAGAAAAGTAAATGAAATTCAATAGAAAACTATAAAAAAGAAAGTGTACACTTGGGAATCCGAAGAAGGCTAAGTGGAGATCCTGAACACTAAAAAAATTGCTTTTATTAGTAGTTGGGATTCATCACCAAGCTGGGTGAATCAGTCCAGTTTCTAGGAAATTGTGTAGGAACAGGTTTTTGCTAAAAGGGTATCCAAATCTGCAAAATCCTAAAAACTGGTTGGAACTGGGACTCATTTTCCAAAAGTGGAAAATTAGTCCAGTTGGGATTTTCTGAAGCTTCAAAGGCCAATCCTACTCTTCTTTGTCTGCTTTGTCCTTCCTAACTATTTTTTGGATCTGAATCTTTGATTTGCAACCTGCAGCTGATCTCCAAGGTTTCCCAAGGCTTGATGACAACTTTGACAACTTTGAACAACTTGAAATTTTTTCTCCAATCTTGCTCCTTAGGAAATCTGCAACCTAGATCAAACCCTAGCAATATTTAAGGTACTGCAAATATGCTTTAGATGGCTACAATGGATGTGGTTCTTAACTCTTTCTTGAATGGTGTTGATCTTGCTTGAAACATTGCTTGAATCATAAACCCTACATCACAATTGTTAGCACAATAACAAACGTGATAGAGGAAATCTTTGACATGATGATTGACACTTGAATGATACTATAAAATTCTCAATAATCTTCCCTTGAATGCTCTTGTGAATGCTCTATTACTCCTGTGAACTTTATTGAATGCTAGGTGAGAATATGAGTGAAAGAACCTTGTATTTATACTTAATTATGCAAGAATTCTTGAAATTACAACACTATAAGCCGACATCAGATCTAGGAGAATAAATTCCTACCAGAAATTTGAATTAAATTTGATTTTGGGCCACACGGGACTCATTCTCCCAAGGTGGCGAATGATTCCCATCAGGCATAATGTATGGGACTAAAAACCAAAAGTTCTTAGAAGTTTGTAAAAATTGATTCGGGGCCAAAAGATCTAGGTGGGAACCATTTGCCCAAGGTGGTGAATGAGTCCTAGATCACCAAATCTAGGCCACACAAGCCAAAAACATCCAAATCATGATTGGTCAATGATTGATGTTAGGATTATCCTTGAAAAGATGCAATAAATGAGGCTTGTGGATGCAAAATAGGGCCAATTAAATCATAAGAAAGGCCAATTATTAATGAAAAATCTAGAGGAATGTGAAAGTGCATTACAACACTTTATAACACTCCAAATAAGGCAAGATTAAGGTTGATTTTAATTAAAAATAGGCTTATCATTCTTAGTTATTTGATAAAATCCTAGAAAAGTGTGAAAGTGTGTTACAACACTTCACAACACTTTAGCAAGGTACCATTAAAATCCATTAGTACACAAAAGTGCAAATGTGTCATCCACATTACAACACTAAATTATCAAGGAAACATTAATCCTAAATCCACAACGAGGGCCCAAACAAGTGTGAAAATTTCCTCGACGACATTTTTTGACACTACACTTGTTAACTATTTATTTTTTTATCTCAACTCATTAAATCCTAAGACATATTTATTTGCTATCATTTAAGTAATTTGCACATAGGTTCCTTCAAACATATTCTCAAATTTTATTTTAGTGGGACCAAATAGAATAAGTAAAAACTAGATATTATATTAAACACCTATGAAATTATTACTATTAATAAATATATAAAACCAATTGATAAAGTTTCCAAATGGATAAATACTTTCTATTTAAGTGTTGTGACAAGAAGAACGAAATTAGAGTCCATAATTTTTTATTAAAATAAACCCAAATAATCCTTTTGATTTAGTGGTGAATCAAAGAAACACATTAGTGAATTCATGTGTAATTATAAAATAAAACCTTACAAATAATAATGTATAAATACAAGAAATAAGAACTTATAATTAAATCAACCTAGAGATATGGTGCTAATACAATAATAACACAAAACATATTGTTTGAATTAATGAGGGAGGTTTTAAAAATCACATTGGCGTAATTGGTTATGAATTATGCTTTTTAATTTCCAAAATGTTCCTCTATGGTTAAATATGGAAATATACTACTCTAACATATTATAGGATGATATATTCTCTATTATGATTCAATTCTAAAGTTAGGGAACTATTTATTGAACCAATGGACTTGAATATAGATTTATAAAAATTGCATTAAAGAATGTGGACTATGAATACCAAATCACCTCTAACATATAGGATTTTGGTATTTATAAAGGAAATGGTCAACATAAATAGATTTTTTCAGCATAGACTACCTAAAAGTAACATATACACTTTGAATTTTAAAATTATAAACTAATGAAATGTTTAAATCTTAATTTATTTTATGTTTTTTATTAAAGGGATAGTATAGGTTTTTAAGAGGCCCCAAAACCTGTTACACATGAAAATTCTAGCCAAGTTACATTGAAACAAACCAATGGGAACTTAAGCCCAAAAACCATAAAACAACAAGTAATCAACCATAAAAAATTCTTGTCATTTTCCTAAAACTCCTCAGCCCCTTAGACCTATGATGGGATTAATAAAAAAATTTAGGAAGAAATCTCTTCTTTCTTTAGACATTCATCCAAGATACATCTTCTAGTTCGACTAAACGAGGATATGGGGTGTTTTCCTCCACCACAACCTTGTCCAAGGAAACACCTTGTGATGAATACAAAATGTTTTTGAAGGAAGTAAAATGCTCCACCAATTGCTCAAAAATGAAGGGTCCTCTCAAAGCCCCCTAATTGGGTAATGATATTAGACATCATAGGAGAATTATACACTAGATATGAGTAAAATTCCTTTTAGGGGTTGTTGAAATACTAGTAGCTACTTCATCCTTGATTATTGATATAACACACCTTTTAATGGGACCCACTTAAATGTTTATGGTTTTGACTTATGTGCCTATGGGCCCCTCCACTATGCCATTAAGTTATTTTTTTGTTATTAGGGAACTTAGATATAATTTGGTGGAGTTGCAATGTGAAATTTATTTTTACAATTTGCATTGTGTAAAAAATAAAATGCAAGTCCACACCATAGGCCTATAGACTCTATTAACTTAAACCCATATAGTTTTGTATAATTTACAAATTGTAACCTTGCTACAAATGCAAAGTGTACTATGTTAACTACCCCAAACATAATTATTCATTAGAAAATGCATTCTTCCAAATTGCAACTTTTATTCATGCTAAGCACTCAATTTTATAATATGTCCACATTATAGAGTGTAATTATATTGTGTAGATTTTATTTTGTAAACTATAAATATTGTACCCCATCCTTCACTACTAAACTTTGTTCATAGGCATTCTCACCCTCATTTACACTTTTTAAATCATGCAAGATGTAAGCTATTCTCTAGAACCCAAATCCCAACATCTTCCCATTTGCTAACTTACTATCCCCCTTGCAACCTAAAAAGTCCTCCCTAGATCTTGAATCACAAAAGACCTATGGTGACAGAAAAAAATTACCCCTTTAGATTATACAAACTTTTGACTTGCCTCCCAAGTTTGGTAGCCTAAAATACATTCATTTGGTGGAATCAAACTCTAATTTTTCATATGTAAACTACACTTATGGCATGTAAACACACATTTTCAACCTTCAAATCCTTTTTATAGGAACATACTAGTATGCATTCATTGTCATCATTAAGATACAATTAAAATCAGTAAGGTGTTCAAACTATTTACAAGTATAGATGGACCTCAAAGGAATGATTTAATTTATAAAGCCTAATAGTTGATTATGCAAAAAGAATGGATGACATAGAGAATTATTGGATAAAATATAAATCCTTTGTAGGACTATAGGAAATTTATTACTTGATGACTAAACAAAATATTTATCCTATACTTTCAAGTCTTCTTCCTATCTAGAAGTGTATAAATGATGACATTTGGTTGAATTGAAAATAGTAACTATGACCTTTCCTTATTGCAAGAATCAAATGTAGGTAATATATTCATATAAAAAATGTAAAAGGGGGTTGTTGTTCAATCTTTAGGCCAATCATGGATAGAACCTACCAAATTTGTAATCTAAGGAATCAAATTATTCAATTCAGAGTTTATTAGGGATGCAAATTTATTGTTTGAACTATAGGAAGTAATCATTTCAAGAAATATTTATTTATATGTTAATGTATCGTTGACATAATGTAATACTTTAGGGTAGCATTTGAGTGTGCTACTAATTATCTCTTTCCATATTTATTGGCATGGTATATTGAGGAGTTCATTGATGTGACAACATTATAATGCATTACAAAGGTTCATGCATAGTGGTTTCTCCTTACAAACATTAACTCAATTTCCCAATAGGCACAAATATTTAGGTTGATATATGTTCACACTTCCATTATTCATAATTTAAATTCATATTGCTTAACTAGTGATTTTATTATAAGCACAAGTTTAGGTTTCACATGCTTTCATTGATTAGCAATACAACTTATGTCAAATATTTAACAAGTTTGAAAATGATACATTATTAGAGAATCATAATAACATGCCCACAACTTACACATAGCTAACACTTTTTAGTACAAAGCCATGAAACTAGATATAAGGATGATTAATCTTTATCTATCTTTATCATTTTAAAAAATGTACTAGGTATTAATTTACTATTTATTAGCTCAACTCATAGAATTCTAAAATATATTTATTTAGTGTTGTTTAATTAAAGACCTTTTAAAAAACATTTTCTTTTTCTTTTCAATGAAATTAAAATAATCAAAAACAAAATATTGTTTTTCAATACCTATGATATTATTAATTTTAGTAATATACAACTATTAGAAGTTTAGATCTAGGTAATTGCACTCTCCTAAAGTGTCATGACAAGTTGAACAAAGTTAAAATCCATAACTAATTACTAGAAGTAAACCGTAATAATAGCTTTGAGTTTATGGTAAATCAAAGTAACATATTAAAGGATTCACTTGTACATATAATGTTAGGCAAGGAGGGATTTATATAGACTAGAATATGATGAAGCTTTCAACGGTGTTAAAACGCATTAGTGAAAAGAAATGAAATAAAAAAATTTAAATAATTTAAGCTAAATAAAATTAATAAGTGATGATAGATAAAGTAGTCTAGAATTATGGTATTGAAATAGTGATAATATTATTATTTTTAATGATAAATGAGGGAATAACTAGTCAGTTTTAGAAACAATAATAATGTATTTAATTTTGAATTGTATTTTTTGATATCTAAAATGACATTATGTCATCAAGCATGAAAGCATATTCCTTCGACATATTGTGAGATGATATATTTTATGTTTTAATTCTATTTCGTAGTTACAAAATTAGTTTTGGCGTATATGGATTCAACCCTAAATTTGCACATATGGCCTACACAAACCTTTTCACATCTACTATCTATTATGTATACCTTTGGGAGTTTGTTGTACAAAGATTGTCTTGCCAGTGAAGTCCATTGATGTGATTTAAATTTTTTAAAAAGTTTAAAGATAAGTCAAACAAACATATAAAATAGATATCAGTAGCTATGACGATGGTGCAATGATGTATTACAATACTTCTTTAAGTGATGATGCAACAAATAATTAAAATAGATGTTTGATCTTAAATCTAAAGATAAATTGAGATTTATCTTTTAAAAAAAATATTTTAACATATAAATCATGCATTTCATATTCAAACAAACAAATAATAAGTAATAAAAAAAATTAACTTAAATTCATCAAAATTTAATTTAAAATTTCTAATTAATCAAATATATCCTTATATATCTAAACTATATTTTAATATGCATTTACTAAATAGAAATATCTCAATGGAATCTACAATTTAAAAACACGATGAAATTAAAAAAAAAAAATCAATTTTCAAGCAGAGACATATCTAATCTTATATTTGAGACACGCAAATAAAAACAAGAGAAAAAATAGAAGGTAAAACAAAAAAAAAATTAAAGAAAGAAAAATTCTAGTTGCAAGAAAATTTAACTACAAGTCGGCGAGGAGTCCTGGTTTGACCATTTCACCCTACCGACGGCGTATGTTTCCATAACCTGCTCAAATACGGCATTCGCTAAAATCAATTTTGGTGTTATGATCTGTTAGATTTTCAGTGATTACGTGCGAAAAGAAAAATATCTAAGTTGACCACCGCTACTTAAAATTGTCCAACGCATCAACCATGTCGGATGTTTGCTCGATAAATAGCACTGGTGGCTGTCACACCTCTTCATCTCGGTCCGTCCATAACAACAATTCCGGAAATAGCGTTTGAATTGTTTGGAGTTGGATTATGGATTGTGTTAGAGGCCATGCGCTCTTACTTCCTTTTCCTGCACAGGGCCACATAACTCCCCTCATGCAATTAGCCAAGATTCTCATGGACAACCGTATTGTGGTAACGTTTGTTAACACAGATTTCACAGAGCAGCGGTTGAATAACACGTCTACCGAGTACCTGAGGTTCCAAAGCTTTCCAGACGGTCTTCCGCCTGATCATGTCCGCACTTTGAAGCTGCCGGAGCTTTGCGAGTCCTTGCAAAAGCACGCCCCATTTCATGTCGAGAACATTGTTGAAAAGATTATGCAGTCGGCCCGTCTGCCTCCGCTAACAATTATCGTTGCAGACGGGGTATTCTCTTTTACTCAGCAGATCGCCGACAAATTTGGTGTACCCAGAGTTGCCTTTTGGACAACTAGTGCCTGCGGTTTCTCTGCCTATTATTATATGCCGCACCTCATCCACCAAGGTTATATCCCGCTCAAAGGTAGTAATTTCTTTCTTGTTTTTCTTATAGCGATTTATGTATAAAAACTTGCTTATGGATGTTTTCCTCTACGCTAATCAGTGTTGGTGATTCGCTTACAGATGGTAGAGATTGCGACAAGAACAATGTCATCTCTTGTATTCCTGAAATGGAAGCTCTGCGTGTGAAAGATCTGCCCAGCTTTCTGACAGTAACCGACGCTGCCGATTATATGTTTCAGTACATGATGAGGGAGGCACAAAACACTCACCAGGCTTCCTTAGTTTTACTTAACACCTTTCAAGAGTTAGAAGGACCAGTGTTGAGAGATCTGAATGCTAAGTTCAGTAATAAAGTGCTCTCCATCGATCCATTTTTACTCAGTAATAATGCAGGCACAAACGGTAGCATATGGAAAGAGGAAAAGTCGTGTCTGGAGTGGCTGGACAAGCAGAACGAATCATCAGTGATATATGTATGCTTTGGAAGCATCACTGTGTTGTCAGATGAAGAGATTGTGGAATTCGCGTGGGGATTGGAGGGAAGTAATCAGCCATTCTTGTGGGCCATCCGCCTTTATCTTGTCCAAGGAAGCTCTGCCGTTCTGCCTGATGAGTTTATGGAGAGAACGAAGGAGCGAGGGTTTTTCGTTAGGTGGGCACCACAAAGTAAGGTTCTGTCTCATCCGTCTGTGGGAGGATTTCTTACGCACAGTGGGTGGAACTCCACAATTGAAAGCATAAGCTCGGGCGTGCCCATGATATGCTGGCCATTCTTTGCAGAGCAACCAACAAACCGGAGATTTGTAGATGATGTTTGGAAGGTCGGTTATGAAATGATGGAGAACGTTCTAAGAGAAGAGGTGGAAGCTTTGGTGAGGAAGTTGATGAATTTGGAGGACAAGCAAGGCAGAGAAATGAGAGTTCGACTGAAAAAGTTCAAAGAGAGGGCTATTGGTTCAGTTAAAGTCGGCGGAGCTTCTTATAACAATATGCAGGAATTTTTAAGGCAGATGGAGATGAAGATAGGCAACTGAAACTCTCCATGTTGCTTTGGATTGTATTGTCTTGTCGGTCACTGTTGTTTTTCATTTTGATGACTCGTTACGTATAATGGACGCACTTGAAAGTGATGTTAATATTGGGGTACATCGTCATCACACTTCAAATTTATACTTTTTCACGCAATTAAAAAGAATTATATATTTAGTTAAAATGGACAGATTAATATAGGAATAGACTATTAGAGTTCAAATAATTAGTATGTCCTGATCAACACGTAATTGTTTAAGAAGAGTTTATTTATTTAGATGCTCAAAAATTAGATTTGAGTTGAAATAACATTCATATATTATAGTTGAATTTGAATATGTATGAGCAGTAAAGTCTATAAATCAATTGTTTATTTCAATAAGGTCAATAAGTCAAATCTCAAAGGTTAATATTTTATTCAATTGACATAAAGATGTGTTAGTCATTCACATTAATTGAATTGTTTATAGTTAGAATAATTGAAAAAAAAATTAATGCTAGTTTTAATTATAATGAAACTATTTATGTTTTATTTTAGGAAAATCAAGATTTGGAATTTAAATTTGCTTATGGTTACACTTTCAAAATTTTCCTATGTTTTACCAAAATAAATTGATTTATATATGTAAGAATAATATTGTTACAATTTAAGGGCGCCGATCCTAGCTCAGTTGGTTAAGGTGTTCCCTGTAGCAGGGCGCCCACCATGGGTTCGACTCTCCGGCGCTCCCGTGGTACCGGTTGGTGTGTCCCGCCAGCACTGCCGGTCATGGTAAAAAAGTTTACCGGCAGTGGGGGGTTATATGGGGGGCCGTGCTGCACCCGATTCCCCTCGTTAAAATATATATATATATATTGTTACAATTTAAGTAAAAGGAGTCAAGCGGGCAATTAGATGTTTGGGTGAGAATTTCCATGTATTGGCTAGGGGATGGGGCACCTTTCAAAGCCTCTTTGTCCTTCAAGACTCCTCATAAGGGAGACTCTCTCGAAAACTCAAAATCCAAAAAAGTTAACTAGGTGAACAAGGTACCAAGAAACTAGCTATATTGTGATTATTCAACTTTAGATGTTTCCTCTAAAATGTTTTTTTTGAGGAGGGAGTAAGTCTCAAACTCTTGGACTTGCTAGTGAAAAAATAGTCTCTCTGATGGAAAATATCTTGTTGCATAACTTTTTCTTTGCCTAACCAAATATCAATATAGTAAAGAAATTGATTAAATATGCATTGAAAGTAATAAAAACAAAAAGTGTAGTGGTTAGTGTTATGTTTGGTGTGGGTAAAAGGGATCTACGGTCTAAATCACACTTTTTCCTACATCATATTAAAAAGAAACCAAAAATGATCACAAACACCCACTTGTCTACTAACTGCTATGGAAGAGCCAAAATGGTGGATTAAAGTTTTGGTTATTTGTTGGGAGGATGATTGATTGATTAATGATTAACTTAATTTTATGATGCAAATGTGTGTCTAGATCAACTATTAAGCTACAATAAATTGATGTAAATATAAAGAAACATAGAATGAAAACACAAAAATGAGATATAAAACAACAAAGTATAGAGATAGAGGAACCTGGCTTATGAATTTGAGCTCAAACTAGCTAGACAAGGCTACTAGCACCCTAGACATGTAAGTATAGATCTCAAGAATTAAAAACTAGATCTCACATGGTTGTTATTTATAGGTTCTTCCTTTCTAGACTCAACTTCAAAACTTCGTCTATTAATTATTAATTCCACTTTCCATAATTTGTTATCATATGAGGCTTTAATGCTTGAGATTGCAATTAGGTCTTCAATCATTTTCCAAATCCACCTCATATCTATCACCTACACACAAGAGAGGAGAGAAAGGATTGTTCCATATAGGGGCTTTCCTATATCAAACCTCATTTTGGTGTTTCCACCTCCACAATGATTATGATGATGTAAAAAATACCTACCCTTGGTCGAGCAGATGAAAATGAATAAAAAGGAATGATAAATTGAAAAGTGCTATAACTTACCACTTACATTTGCTTTCCTTGATGGACTAAAGTAATTCTACTCATTTCATCCAAGGATAATTGCTTGCTTGATTAAAATATCGCAAGTATTAGTACTCACAAAGAAAATCAGCATAAAACATGCATAGACTCACATATATACTTGATGCATTACAAACATGAATCTTGACTGAAAATAAGTGTTGTAAAACTCCGCTAATTATTCTCTTGACTACATTTTAGGATTCTCAATTGATATTCGAATTGCTTAGGATTGTATTAGGTGAAAAACCCTTGTATTTATATACATTAATTTATTTTCCCACAAAATTAATTATCAAAAGCTGAAAAATGAATTTAAATTTATAAATGTTAAAATATTGATAATAATATATCAATTGGGGCCAAAATAGGTTTGAAAACGTCACTAGTGTCCTAGTCTAGGTCTTTAAATCTCATTAAATAAATATTAAATGATAAATTCTCAATTTAGTTATGATTTTTTGAGATGACCATAAAACAAGCAATTTAAGAGCATAATTGAGTCCAAGCACAAAGGGGGAGCTAAACCTAGTGTGAAATTGTTAAGGGTGACCATTTATGATGCTATATTTAGCTCCCACTTTAGTGAGTGTATGAACTTACACTCATGCTCACACTAAAGTAAGGATAATCCAAGAAGGGTTCTTTTAGACAAATAATGAAGCTCGATAGGATGTAAAACATAGGGAAACAAAAACCATGTAGCTTTCACTTTAGGTTTTGGACACCTTTCCCTAATGTCATTGGAGGGAGAATGTGTTGGTTATGGAAGTGTGATGGAATGTGATGGGGGTTTGATAGATTTGGACAGGGTATATGATTGATTTATAGCCTCAAAGGTGAGTCAACCAACCCTAGACCAAATCTAAAATGGAACTAAGTTAAAATGAAATGATTCAATTGATCTAATGATGTAAATCTATTTTTATATTAATACAATAGATCTGAGAAATTACAAACAAAAATAAACTATAAAAATGGGTTGAGCAGGAAACTATGCACTTATGATATAAATTTAGAGCAAAAAATGTAGGACATAGGTGCCCTAGGCACCACTATCTTTGTAGGGAAAATTCAAATCTTTTTTCACAATACTTTGATGTCAGATTTAAGCTTCCATTTTTCACATGTTTCACTATCAGACCACAATCAGATAATTTTATAAATGAGTTTTCATGAGTTGTCAAGGTGTAGGGTTTCAATTACAACAATGCATAATTTATCTTCAAACTTCCTTCTGTCCTCTTCAAAAATGAAGCTTGCACATCCAGAGAGAGAAGAAAGGTCATGCCATTTAGGGGCTTACCTTGGTCAAACCCCATATTATTTTTTCCACTTCCACAATGGTGATGTCAATGAGAAAAGGCTAAATGATACAAAGGAATGATGAATCCACAAAGAGCTGCAACTCACCATCCTTCAATGGATCCCTTAAAGGATTGATGTCATACACATCTCCTTAAGGCTTGGATCTTGCTTATATGAATTTCTTGGAGACTAATTAATTAGAAAAATGTGGCTTATCAAATCACACTTTCCTATTCAATCATTCACTAATGTCCTAAGAGTCCCAATTGGATTAACTAACAACCTCACAAGGTGAGTTAATTTCACAATTAGGAGGGTCCTAAGAGGGGATTCTTTGAGTTTTATGAGGTTCACCACCAAAGAAAATGTTTGAAAACACATTGTTGAACCATATATTTTTGTGAAGGTGCTATGACTCTCTTACTCTATTAGGTTTTTTCACCTAAAGGAGAGAGATAGACCCCAAAAATCTAGGTGGTTCACTCAAACCAATGCAAGTACAATTAAAATATGCCTAAATGTATGATCTAAATGTAAGAAATTGATGAAATGGATTGATTATTTTTACAAAACCTAAGAAATATGAAGTGTTTGAAAACACAGTGTGATGTGTAAACAAGTATGAAAAGATCTAAAAGAAGTCCTAGATATGGAAATATAACATAATAGAAGTAATAGGAGATAAGTATTAGGCACCTAGAAACTCTAAAGACCTAAAAATAGCTCTGAAAATTTGAAAATACTGACTTTTTGACTATCTAGGACTCATTCGCCACCTTGAGTGAATTAGTCATAGATCAGGGTTTCTACCCAAAACTCTGTTTCTACTAAAAGGGTACCGGAATCTGTATTTTTTCCCGATGGAAACCTTCAATAGGACTCATTCGCCTTTAGTGGCGAATTAGACCACTTTCTATTTTCTAAAAATAGAAACCACAGATCTGCACTCCATCACCAACATTGCACTTCCAGATTGATTCTTGTATCTGAATCTTCAAAAACACCTGCAAAATAGAATATAATTTAATGCTATGAGATTTCCACAATCCATCATGTTGAATATTTTGTGATTTCTGGATTTTTTATTGTGTTTAAGTTTTTTTCCATTAACGTTTCGGATCACACTCAGTGATCCATCATTAGGATGATCCATCATCATCGGATCACCTCTCTTCCTTTTAAGCAAATTAGGTCTGCATCTTACCTTTTCTCATCTCCTTAGCTCTTTATCATCTTGATGATGGATCACTGAGTGTGATCCGAAATGTTGATGAAAAAAACTTAAACACAATAAAAAATCCAGAAATCACAAGAATATAATTTGTTGTCTAATGGGGGGTTTTCTGTAGTCAAACCCCTAGTTGTTAATTAAACCTTTGAAAGATATTCAAATCTGCATAAAACCCTAGCCCTAAGTGCATCTAAGACTAGGAAAATCTAAAGTAAAGTAAAACCATGTTCTAATGTTTTAGAATAAGATTGTTTAAAGGAAATTGAATGATACAAGACTTCAATACAAGAAACCCTACAACACTTTAAATGTGAGTTAATGACATGCAAACCTTAAATCTGAAGAGAGTGAAAATGGAAGATGAAATCACTTTGAAAACAAGTCTTTAGGCTTGATTTGATGGCTAGTTGCATCTCCTCAACTTAGATTTCTCCATGATTCTCCATAGGCATCCATGATCAACCCTTTGCAATGAAAGATCTTGAATGAGAAGTGAGCTTGAAGACTTGCAAAAACCCTATCTTGCTATCCAAAAGCTTCAACTTTGTTGTAGAAAATACTATTGAAACTTCTTATGGAAGATTCTCAATAGCTAAATTTTGAATTTTCTTTGTAAAAATGACTAATGGATTATTAAAAATGACCTAAAAATATGTATTTATATGCATCAATACCTAATTTCTCATTATTTAGACCTACGAGGCCAACATCCACTGAAATTTTGAATTAAGTCAGTAAAATTCCAACTCAAAATTGAAATTTTCCCCAAAAGGGACTCATTCGTCACCCTTGACGAATGGGTCCCACCAAAGGGAACTCATTTGCCTAAGGTGGCGAATGGGTCGCACTTGTGGTTTTTGGAGGTGGGTTTTTGAGATATGAATGAATTAAGTATTATTTGTCAGGATTTGTATAATTTTTAATTGAAATGGGCCTTTAGATAAAAAATAATGGGTCTTAGGGGCCTATAAATGTTGTTTTGAAGAATTATTAATGCAAGGGTACTCAAAAGTAGGTCCAAATTAAGCGCGAAATTGTCTCTTTTTCCAAGAGCGTCCAATTTTCTACACCACATTTAGGCCCCACTTTAGCACCCATATGACTCTACATGCATATGCAAGCTAAAGGACTCTAAACGGTACACTTTATTGCATAAAAGGATACTTATTTGGATGACGGGAGAATGAATCCCCCAGTGCAGTTATCTACAAAACCACAACATTAGGAACTGCAGCCTACAACACAAATTCATTAGTTGTTCATAAATCCTCTTATCTAAATTCTAAGAATCAAATTTGAGGGTAGATGTATTCCCCCCTTGATTATGCTTGCTTTACAGAGGTGGAATCAAGGTAGCAATCTAGCCACATCAAATAGAATCAATCACATCGTAGGGAATTTATAAGTATGATGCATCATAATGATGGATGAGTAATGATGTTGGGGTGTAAATCATGATTCCAATGCAACAAATGGCATCAAAACAAAGTTCACTAGCTCCCATTATGTTGATTTGAAGAGAAAGTACTTTTTAACCCTAATGGAGTAAAAGCCCTAGTTTTGAACATAAAAGTGAAGTAAATGATCACTTACTTTTATCATTTTACCTTTGTGTAGCTTGAGTGATGAGAGAAGAGGAGAAGATGCCAAGAAAACAGGATTACGAACCTATGAGATTGGATGTGCTTCAAGACTAGGTGGCACGCGGTGAGTGACATTACGAGGTGAGTTGATTTTGCAAGTTTGCTTAGTGTGTTTGCAATGATTTATTGAATTTTAATGCATATATAGGTTGATTTAGGATCTTGGATTTTTTTTTGCTAAGTGTCCCCTTTTTTCGTGAAGTGTCCCATTTGTTTGCAAAGTGTCCCTTTTGTTCCCAAAGTGTCTCGTTTCTTCACAAAGTGTCCCTTTTCTTTGCAAATTGTCCTGTTTCTTTGCAAAGTGTCCCAAAAGGGTTCTAAAGTGATTGGGGCCTTTAGGAAAGCACACTAGGATAAATTTAGTACACTTGCATGATGAATAATTGAAAAATTGAAGATATTAGATGAGTTTTTAGAGCATATTTGTGTAATTTTGATAGGTACCCACCCAATCACGATAATGACTAGGAGGAGATAATTAAGTTTCTTGAGAGATCTAGCCCCAACACTATCAGCAAAGGATTCAGAGCATCGTCAGACTGTGGGCATCTATTGGGCAACCTTATGCCTCCCATGAGGTGCCATGATGCCATGCTGATGGCACTCTGCGAGCGTTGGGATGTAAATACATGTACATTTCATCTACCGACGGGAGAGATGATGATCAACTTAGAGGACGCACAATGGATTCTCTGCATTTTGATTCAAGGAGAGCGAGTATAGTTCCATAGAGGCCGCACCTTCCATGAGCAGAAGGTTGATTTATAGTATTGTTTAGATGGACCAGTGCATGATGAGCATGTGAGGGCATGAATTGAGCTACCGATGCTACTATATTCATGTGCCCCAATGGTGAGATAGATCATGATGTAGACAATGGTACTAGTACTCCCTCCAGATAGCCGAGTAGCACACTTAGATGGAGGATTAGTCCACCTGATTCGAGAGATAGGAAATATGGTGCACTTTACGCTACTTTAGGTTTGGTGCCTTAAGCATATCACATGTACTAGGCCTGTCAATTTCCCATGTGCTACAGGGTGATCCCACAATACTGGTTTACAATTTTTGGCCAAACTGGACAGTAAACTAATTTTTTCTAACTAAATATTCACTTACGGGCACCTATAGTAGCTAAACCATGAGAAATTTGAAGATGATGCAAACTAGTGATTTGTGAAATTTTTCTTGTAAATTCTAAATATATTTTTTTCAAAATTTTTGGAATCAGATTGCACTTCTTTTTCGATCTCCTTCAAAAACTAGTTTTTTTTTTTTAGTAAACACCATTTTTAAGGAGTGAAACTCACCGTATAACACATAAATTTTTTCCCATGAAGAATAAAATTCTTTTTTTTTTTAATTTGGATTTGCAACTACGATATCTAGTGCTTTGAATTGATTTCATAGTGTTTTATTGGATACTTTTTCCTTAATCAAGTTTTGAAGTCAAACCAATTACAATTCAGATATAGGCGGACCGTATAACACATAATTTCTTTTGTATGTATCAAAATTCAAATTTTTTTTATTGGATCAAGGACTTCAATATCTGGTGCACTCATATTTTTCAAAAAAAAAAATTGATAATCTTCTATTTTTCCACATGTGCAGAACAAAGAGCTTGATTTTCGGTGAAAAACCTACATTCACAAGAAATAAATAATAAATAAATAATAAAATTAAATTTATTTAAAATTATACTTTTTGGGAAGCTTATAATAAAGACTATATACTTACAAAAAGTAAATTTTAAATGAATTCATTTTATCCCCAAAAGGTAAATCAAAAGTGGTTTTTCATCAGCATTTTGACAGGTGCAAAGGAGACTTCATTATTAGGTATGGTTTAAAACTAGCAGGGTTCTATCTAAGGGGGTTTGATCTAAGGTAGTTTGATCCAACCCTCTTCAATTGGAATGCTTTAAATGGAACATTTTAAGGCTTAAATCATTATATTTTCTAAAAATATGTGATTTCAACAACAATCAGAATCTCCCAGAATTTGTAAACCAGCTTTGTGGTATCACCCTAAAGCCATAGGTTATCCTCGAGCCTTCAATTATCCTCTACGAAAATTATGCAATATGGAGACTTGCATTTTTGGAGAGTGTGATTTGATTAGCTAGAGGAGGATGAGATCCTTTGACGACCTTATCTATTGACACTTCAGTGGCCAGATCACATGGGACAGTTGAGGAGGATGCAGATGGATAGATTTTTGGCTAGTCAGCATGACCATGTAGTACATCCATTTTACTATGGGTGAGTCATGTGGAAGTCTGGATAGGTTCAGAAAACATTGAGGGCATGCCCCTTTCTTAGAAGATTAGTGCAGAGTGCTTGGAGATCAGGTGATACAGTGTGACACACTATAGACCATGTGGCCGAGAGTGACTCCAAGTTCTCTAATCACAATCAACCTCTGGTCTCTGACATTGATGACATCAGTAGCATAGATGGGTATGAGGAGTGGTGGAAAGTGTCACAACCAACTCCTGTGCTTCTATTTGATGATCCCATAGGTGATGCAAGTCTAGTGCCAAATGAGGGAGATGAGGTAGAGGACAGGGCTGAGGAGGTATGATACAGGGCTGCAAACATATTGACTAATGTTATAAATGATGAGTATGATGAGGATCCAAATCCTAACTATGAGGGCTAGGATGGAGGAGATGAGGATGATGATGAGGAGGAGGATGAGGAGGAGAAGCCACCCCTGAGTGAGGGTGATGAGGTAGTAGTTGAGGATCGACATGAGTGGGGAGAGTCCTCACACATTCGCATGACTAGATCACATGCAACAACCACAACAGACATCAGTACCCATGGTCATGGAGATGCTAGCAAATCTTCCATGCTCCCTAGAGAGGATGAGGTTGATATCCCTTAGCCTATTGGAGATAGAGGTGATGATATTTAATTTATGTATTTATTTTATGTTAGTGCTTACATTTCATATATATATGATGACGTGTACTTATTATTTATTGTTTCTACCTTGCAGGATCCCCGATAGACTAGCGAGAGTTCTACCATAAGGTGACTGCAAAGATAGTTCCTGCATCCATCAACGAGGAGGAGATGGACCCCGATTAAGTTCCCCCACCTATCATGGAGGAGGAGCCAGAGTCACTTAGACCATTCACTAGGTTATGGGCAGTGTATGATAGTGTGCTCGGAGACAACTCCGTTGAACCAACACTGCAAGACAATCATCCCAAACTCCAACAGAGGTGGAGAGACTTCAAGCATAGGTATCACGGCTATAGGCAAAGAGGAATGAAATAGCAGAGGAGCATCATGTGGCCCTTAGGTGGGTATAGGGCCTAGAGTTTTCACTCAAATACGGTGGATCACTATCACGATAACACATGATCGTCTCATGACATCCGAGTACCGGATCACGAGCACTAGAGCCTGAGGGGTCTATTTCTCACAGACCTTGGTGATGTATATATGGATGACATGTACAGTAATTTTTTTTTATATATATGTGTGTGTGAGCATTTGTAGTTTTAATATTTGGTATAATGTGCTTGAATGTTAAATGACAATGTGATGAATTAAATAAATTTTGTAAAATTATTTAATTAATGTCTACATGATTTAACATATTTCAATTTCAATTTAGATACTTGACACTGTTATTTTAAGGAGGGTATGCTAAATTAGATACACCTATAATCTATATAAGGATCAAACTCAACATAACACGAGGGTGAATAGTATGAAACCTAAAGTAATAATAAAAAGAAATTAAATAATCACCTTAGTGTTCAAGACATACACATGATCGTTTGTCAAGAATGAAGTAATGTGAAAGTATTTAGGATGTAACCAAATAACTTTAGACAACATTGCTTTATCATTCATACTATTCAAAGAGACTAGAGATAATACTGACGTAGATGTGAGATATTAATAGGTTCCTTAAGGGGTGTTCCATCGATCTCTATTAATATGCAAGCACCAAACCCATAACTAGTATCAATTATGTAAGGTCCCAACAAATTAGGGCTAAATTCACCTTTGTCTTCATAGTCAGCATGAGTATTGCGTTGATTCTCATAGAGAATGAAATCACCGTTACTAAATGTCCAAGGAATGACCTGATTATTGTGTTTTCATTGTAATTGTTTAATGAAGCATGGAGATGCTCAAGAGAATTGATGCGCTTTTCATCGAGCATCTCAAGCTGGTGCAATATTTGCTCTTTATAAGTGGTATCATCAATAAGGTCTTGAAGAGCAATTCTTAGTGTAAGAATTTCTAATTCCAAGTGCATGATCACTTCAGTCCCATAAACAATATTATAGGTTGTAGTTCCTGTGGGTAATCTAACACTCGTTTGATAAGCCCAAAGCGCATAATGTAACTGCGTATGCCAATCCTTATGATGTTTGTTAACAATTTTCTTTAGGATTTTTTTGAGAATCTTATTAGTGCTTTCAACTTGTCCATTGGATTGTTGGTAGTATGATGTGGAAAAATGATGTTGAATGTGGAATTTTTCAAGAAATTTCTTTACGTCATTATTCTTAAATGGGGTTCCATTGTCTGAAACTATTGCAGATGGAAGTCTAAAATGAGCAAGTATGTGTTCCAATATGAAACAAAAAATTACTTCAAAACTTGTAGATCAAAGAGGAATAGTTTCCACCCATTTTGTGAAGTAGTTTGTTGCTGTAATGATAAATGTATGTCCGGTAGTGGAGGGTGGTGAAATTTTTCCAATGAGATCCAATCCCCATATTGAAAATGGCCAAATGAGAATTTGCGCATGAAGCTCAGAAGTAGAGGCATGAATCAAATTTGTATGTTATTAGAATTTGTGACATCATTTGACATAAGCAAAGTAGTCTTTTTCCATATGTCTCCAATAGTATCCCATACGATTGAGTTTTTGCACTAATGACCATCCTCCAAAATGACTCCCACAGGCACCAACATGGGCCTGGTCAAGGGACATAGGAATTTTAGATTCCCTAAGACACCTTAGTAAGAGACCATTGAAGGATCTTCTATACAACACATCGGTTAGGATTATATATTTGGCTGCCAATTTGCGTAAATGATTTCGAGTATTTGTTGTTGTAGGTTTGGGAGTGGTACCATCTTTTAAATAATTATATATTGTATTATACCATTCTTAAGAGTCTTCTTGAGTTATTTGTAAAATTTCTTCTAATTGGGTATCAATTGAAGGTTTGATAATTGCATGAATAATAAAGGTAAAGTCTATTGAAGGATCTTGCATGGATATAAGAGAGGCTACACTCACCATTGCATCAACATGTCGATTGTCTTTGCCTGGGATGTTATCAATGATGAATGATTCAAACTTCTCTAATAATTGCATTGTAAGATCCTTGTATTTTGATAATTTGTCATGTTTAGTTTGATATACTCCATTTATTTGTTTGATCGCTAGTTGTGAATCACCAAAGATCTTGATATGTTTGGCAGCCATGGTTAAAGTAACTCACAGACCAACAATTAATGCCTCATACTCAAGTGTGTTATTTGTACATAGGAAATTTAATCAATATGACAAGGGAATAGGATTTCCTTTGGGAAGAATTAATACCACTCCAACATCAGAACCTGTTCTATACTTAGATCCATTGAAATACATTTTCCATGTTTTAACATCTATTGTCAAGACACTGTCATTAGGAAAAGAGTCATGATTAGGTAAAGCAAGAGGCAAAGGGGGATCAACTAAGTGATCGGTAAAGGCTTGTCCTTTGATTACTTTTTGTTGAAAAAACTTATGGTCAAACTCAGATAACACCATCACCCACTTAGATAAGCATCTTGATAGGTCTATTTTATTAAAAAGATGTTTAAGAGGGTCCAATTTTGTTATGATTTGTATTTCCACATTGAGTAAATAATGTTGCAACTTACTAGTGGCAAATACAAGTGCCAAGCATAGTTTTTAAATTGGTGTGTACCGGGTTTCATAATTGATTAAAGTTCAACTGATGTAATAGACATGATGTTTTTTTCTAGTATCATCTTGTTGAGCCAACAATGTTGCAAGAGCATGGGCAGAGGTGGCTATATAAAGAATGAATGGTTTGTTGGGAATAATGGGTTGAAAAATAGGTGGGGTAGCAAGGTATTCCTTTAAACTCTCAAAATCATATTTACAATCCTCATTCCAAGCAAAATGAACATCCTTTTTGAGAAGATGTGTGAAGGGTAATGTTTGATCAATAAAAAATACAACGAAACAACAGATAGCTTGAATTCTTCCTTGGAATGTGCACAATTGAGAAATGTTCTTAGGAGGTGGCATGCTAATAATGGCATCAACATAATCTTCCAAGATTTTATGTATGTAATTGTGAAATATCAATTTCATTGCTCGTTGATAAGTTGTGCCAACATTCTTTAATCCAAAAGGCATCATAACCCAACAAAACATTCCCTAAACAATTGTAAATGAAGTTTTCTATTGATCTTGTGGGTTGATAAAGATTTGATTATAACTAGAAAATTCATCCATGAATGACAACAAAGCATGTCTAGCAGTTGAATCTACAATCATGTCAATATTAGGAAGTGGAAAATCATCCTTTAAAGAGGCTTTATTCAAGTCACAAAAAATTGTACATATTTGAATACGATTGTCAGGTTTAGCAACTGCGACAATGTTGGAGATCCAGGGGGAATAATCAATAGGTCGAATGAAACCTACATCAAGGAGTTTCTGAAGCTCTCCTTTAACAAGCAAGGCTATGTTAAGGGTGCATTTTTTCATAACTTTTGGTGAACAAGCTTAGAATTTTCAGCAAGAATGATATTGTGTGTTACAATTTTTGGGTCAATTCCTGTCATATTTGAATATTTCTAAGCAAAAGTTTTAGGAAAGTAATGAAGCAACATTGTAGTATCTTCTTGTTTGTCATCATCAAGGCACTTTCCAATCTTAATGATTTTTTATTTATCATTTATATCCATTGGTATATCAATTGTATCTCCTAGAGGAAGTACATTTGATTTAGGAGATTCAGACTTATATGATTCCATGCACGTTTGTGTCTCATTAGCTTCAATATCTTTTTTCTTGGTACTAATAATAGCACAAGTAACCTGTTTCGTGGGAAGAGTAGAGGATGTGTTATCATAAACTCCTAACATTTGTTTCAAAGCTTCATCACTTTCAACATACTCCCAAAATGGTAGGGAATCCATATCAAGTAGTTCAGGATCTTTGATTGTGAGATTGTGTCTTGGTTGACATGTAATAGTGTTGATATTCAAAGATGGTCATTGAGTGGCTTTCATTGTCTTAGAAAATGAATACCCCAACCCATTTTTTGTCTCTTGTGTATTAGGTTCTATAGGGACGTGAATACCTTGTTCATTCTTTCCACATCCTTTTCTAGTATATTCCAATTGTTTCACAAGTTCATAGCCTTTCCCATAAAGTCTTTCCATTTCCTTAGGATTAGGTGGATGTTGATAATATATCTCATCAAATTTTGTTGTTTACATTGTAGTTTCTTCCAAAGTAGAGGAGATAGATGCTTGAGAATATTTTTCCGAATTCTGAGTTGACATAATAGCTGGTTATTCTTGTTTTTCATCCTCTTTTCATTTGATTATATATTCACCCATAAATGAAGGTTTGAATTCTAGCCTGGATCCCCAATCATCACCTAATAATTTAGACAGATTCCTCATCTTGGTTTTTTATTTCAAGAGGTTCTATATGAGGTGTTGGAATTAATGTCTTCAGAGGATTGGTGGTTCCTTTTTCAAGTTGTAAGAAACTTTTAGGCTCGGGGTCTATTTCAACCTAGTAAACTTTTTTGTTATAGACATATTTCATTATACAATGAAGGGTCGAAGGAACGAAATTAATCTCATGAATCCATGGTATTCCTAAAAGAAGATTATATGAAAGATCATAGGGCATGACATGAATAGTATTTTGCATAGTAGCCACACTGACTGTAACAGGAAAAGTGATTACAGTGAGCGGTTTCTTTGTTGTATTGTGAAATCCCCGAATGGATAAGGAATCATATTTTATTTGTGACTTGTCAACATGCAATCTATCGAGGAGATTTACACTACACACATTAAGGGCATAACCATTATCAACAAGTGTCCTTTTGATACCTATTCGATTGAATTGAGCAATTATCATAAAGGATTCATTTTTCTTTCATAACTCTAAAGGAGGGAGCTCATGTTGATGAAAATTAATGTCTAGATTAACTCTATTCATTTTGTGTATTAAAGATGCCACAACATTTGGAGTTGTACCAATAGGAACTATTGTGTTGCAATGTTGTCTAAAGGATGGTGTGATAATTTGGTGAATTCTAAAGTAAATCCCAAAGGGAAATCTTTTTAGGAATATTCTTGAGTTATTCAACAAGATTGTACTCCTTTGTGTGTGAGGGAAAATGAGGAGCACTAGGCGGATTAGGTAAGGGTAAAGAAGGTGGGGTTGGTTATTGTGGTTGTGGATTGTTTCAAGTATTATATGTATGAGCAACAATAGTATTACTAGATTGCTGCAACACATCAATTTTAGGTGGGTAAAGAGTAAATTCAGGTCTATTTGAAGGGTGAATTTTATGTGAAGGTGGGTAAAGAATGAGTTGAGGTTGAATCACATTAACATCCTTTGTTTAGGTTGTTCACAACAAACCTTAGTGGATGACTTAGGTGAGATGAAGTACTGAAGGGCTTCATCTAACATGTCAAAGTCATCACGACTAAAAGGTTTGAGAGGGAAGTTATCATCAATTGGTTTAGGATTCTCATGGAAAGCCTTAGTGGATGAAGTGAATGAGAGGAAGTCCTAAAGGAATTCATCTAACTTGTCTAAATCATCACTACTAAGAGGCTTGGATGAGATGGTCTTTCTAAATTGAAGCATGTTATGTAAGGGTTGGTTTTATGTTTGTGGTTTTTTGTTTTTCATTTAGTGATGAATCTGATCTAAAAGGACTAGGAACTAATTCAAAAAATGAAACTTGCAAAAATTAATGCTATCCGTAAATGCCATGAAAGGAAATGATGCTTATGCAAATGATTTAAATAGAACAAAAAAGAATTGTACTGAAATAGAAAAGTAGCTAATGCAAACAGAAACTTAAAGGCTGCAAATTGAACGTTGAAAATAGTGATGAAAAATGTGTAATGGAAATGATTCACCCAGGGTGGCGAATCAGTCCTAGTAGGGGTTCTTTTGATATTTTTCTAATTTTTTTTGATATTTTTTATGTTTTCAAGTCTCTACAATGCAAATCAGTAATGGAAATATAGAATTTTGTGATGATATGATAAAATTAAATGCAATAATGGCTTCGATATGATATTTTCACTAATGCAATTTTGTAAACCCTAGGATGCAAAAACAATTAGAAAACCTAATATAATAGTGATACCAGGTAATTCCTAGGATGAAAAATGCAATGGAAATAATAAAGAAAATGTTCAATATGTAGGTTCACCAAAATGAACCATAGATTTTTGTGAAGGTGCTATGACTCTCTTACTCTATTAGGGATTTTCACCTAAAGGAGAGAGATAGACCCCAAAAATCTAGGTGGTTCACTCAAACTAATGCAAGTACAAAGAAAATATGCCTAAATGTAATGATCTAAATGCAATAAATTGATGAAATGGATTGATATTTATGTAAAACCTAAGAAATATGAAGTGTTTGAAAACACAGTATGATGTGCAATCAAGTATGAAAAGATCTAAAAGAATTCCTAGAGATGAAAATATAGCAGAATAGAAGTAACAGGAGAAAAGTATCAGGAACATGGAAACTCTAAAGACCTGAAAATAGCTTTGAAAAACTTAAAATACTGACATTTTGACTATCTGGGAATCATTCGCTACCCTAGGTGAATTAGTCCCAGATCATGGTTTCTACCTAGAAATCTGCTTATGCCAAAAGCATACTAGAATATGCATTTTTTCCCAATAGACACCTTCAACAGGACTCATTTCCCATTAGTGGAAAATTAGTCCACTTTTCATTTTTCAAAAATAGAAACCACAGATCTGCACTCCATCACCTACACTACACTTCCAAATTTATTCCTAGATCTGAATCTTTGAAAAATCCTACAAAAAATAATATAATTTATTGTCTACTAGGGGGTTTTCCTCGGTCAAACCCCTAGTTGGTAATTAAACCCTCGAAAGATATTAAAATCTGCATAAAGCCCTAGCCCTAAGTGCATCTAAGACTAGGAAAATCTGAAGTAAAGTAAAACCCTATTCTAATGTGCTAGAATAAGATTGTTTAAAGAAAATTGAATGATACAATACTTCAATACAAGAAACCCTACAACATTTTAAATGTGAATTAATGACATGCAAACCTGAAATTTGAAGATAGAGTGATAATGGAAGATGGAATCACTTTGAAAACAAGTCTTTAGGCTTGATTTGATGGCTAGTTGGATCTCCTCAACCTAGATTTCTCCATGATTCTCCATAGGAATCCATGATCAACCCTTTTCAATGAAATATCTTGAATGAGAAGTGACCTTGAAGACTTCTAAAAACCCTATCTCACTATCCAAAAGCTTCAACTTTGTTGTAGAATATACTAATGAAACTTCTTGTGGAAGATTCTCAACACTTAACTTTTGAATTTGCTTTGTAAAAATGACCTAAAACTATGTATTTATAGGCATCAATACCTAATTTCCTATTATTTATACCTAAGATGCCGACATCCACTAAAATTTTGAATTAAGTTGGTAAAATTACTGCTCAAAATTGAAATTTTCCTCAAAAGGGATTCATTCGCTACCCTTGGTGAATGGGTCCCACTAGAGGGGACTCATTCACCGAAGGTGGAGAATGGGTCCCACTTGTGTTTTTTGGAGGTGGGTTTCTGAGATATGAATGAAATATTATTTGTTGGGATTTGTATGATTTTTAAGTGAAATGGGGCTCTAGATATAAAATAATGGGTCTTACGGGCCTATAAATGTTGTTTTGAAGAATGATTAATGCAAGGGTACTCAAACGTAGGTCCAAATTAAGCATGCAATTGTATATTTTTCCAAGAGCATCCAATTTTCTATGCCACAACCGTGATATTGAAAATGACCTAAAACTAGAAATGCAAACTAAATGAAAGATGAAAGTACTGAAATTATGCAACAAGAAGATAGAATGTGTGTACCTCAAAAGTTTGGAGATGTGAGGATTTTGGAAATGCAAAGAAGTTATCAAAAAATGTTGTGCAAGACTAAGACGCCCAAGATGGTGTATTAGTCTCGCTACTATTTTTTGGGACAAATACAGAGTCTTCAGATGTCGAAACCAGATCCTAAAAAATATCTAAAAAATTATGCCCAAGAGGACTAACATGCCCAAGATGGCATATGGGTCCCATTCTAAATTTCTGCAAACTCTAAAAAAGATCCTAAGCTCCAAGGTCTGCACTTGCTTGCTTTCCAATCTCAGTTTCTAAAACTTTTGAAATCAACCTGTAGGTGAGTTTCCATGAAGATGACAACTTTGCAACTTTGCACTCCAAGTAATCTTCAAGTCGACAACTTATATTTGCAATTACAAATATGCAAGATAAGAAAAACTTGTTGTTTGTTAGTGAATAGGGGTTTTCCTTGGTCAAACCCCTTGTTGGTAATTAAACCTTGAAATGAAATAGAAATAATGAAGGAAATGGTAAATGAACAGCATGCAATGCTACAACTCACCAAGCTCTTGAATAAGATGTTGCGATCTTGTGTGTAATGGATGCAATGGATATGGATCTTGAATGCTTGAAAGATGGGACTTGAATCAAAACCCTACATCACAAATGTTAGCACAACAACACACATGATGCAAGAAAACCCTTTTATATGATGCTTGAATTTTGAAATGGATCCAAATGCTCGATGAATATGCTCTTGAATGCTCTTGTGAACTCAATTATCCTATCATAAAAGATCTCACAAAAGACTTAGGTTGAAATGAATGAACCTTGTATTTATACTTATGCTTAATGTCTCAAAATTATATCACACCAAGTTGACATATGAATTCATTAAATAAAGGTGGCTAAATCCTGCTAGAATTTGAAATTAAATCCCAAAAATTACTTAGGGAGGACTAAGATGCCCTAGGCGGCATCTTAGTCCCATGTCCTAAAACCTTGGGGCACAGACACCAAAAAGGGCCCCAATCTAGAGATGCCAAAATTAGGGTCCCAAGAGCCTTGGGGGACTAAGACACCCTAGGTGGTGTTTTAGTCTAGACCTAAAAATTAGGAACACACTATTGGATTCATCAAATTATCATTTACATGCATTGGGGAATGTTGGGATTAACCAGAAAAATATATAATTCATAGGGCTTGTGGACATAAAATAGGACCAATTAAGCCATAAATGAGCATAAATAAAGCAAGGTGGGCTCAAACAAGTGTGAAAATGCAAGGGTGTGCATTTTCCTATGCATTTAGATGCCACTTTAGTGAGAGGATGAACTTGCTTCAAACTCACACTATAGTAGCAAAAACACAATCAAGAGGGGTTCAAATGTACCAATGTTAGTAAGATAGGATGACAATTACCAAGAGGGTGGCCAAGCCCCTAGGATCAAGATCCTATGGAAAAACCAACAGAAGCACAAAGGAACGCACTTGCGGATTATATATGTATCCATAACCAAATCACAAACATACACCATCAAAGACAAGAAAAGGAAAAGGAAAAGGAAAAAAGAAGGATAAGTGCAATGGATCAAGCTTCGACTGGTCGTCTAACATAGTGGGTCGGGTCTAGGCTATTTGTCCAAAAATGTTTACAAGTGGAACACATTGTCCACTATGCAAACAAAAGGCATGCTCATGAGGGCTAGTGGGAACTATTTATCTAGTAGGTGAGCCCCAAGGGACCATATTAAATCCATACTTCCATGACTTTAATAAGGTACACAAATGCATGTTCACACGGGCCAGTGAAGCTAGGTGTTCATTAGGTGAGCCCCAAGGGACCATATTAAAGCCATACATCCATGACTTTAATAAGGTACAAAAGGAAAAATGAAAAAGAAAGAGGGATGTTTGAAGGGATTTTGCTTGTGAGTTCTTACTCTTAGGGAACATCGTTCCTAATGTCTCCAAGAGAGGACTAATCAAAGGATAAAAGATTCACCACTTAGGGAATACAGTGTGTCACATCACCACTAAGGGGAATATAATATGTTGAGATAGATCACACTTTTGAAGGACATTACTCCCAATGTCACCACAAAGAGGATAACACATCACGTGAAATAAGAAAATCACATCAAAGAACATGAAAAAGGAAGAAAAATGCAAATGAAATCATGCCAAAATAATGCCAATGTATGCCCCCACTTTAAAGAAATTGCTAACACCATGCTATGAGCAATTAATTTAAAGTAGCAAATGAAAATGCAAACAAAAAGGAAGACATAAGAGCCAACTTGGAAATCCCTATGCCAAGTCATATGTTTCCAAGTAAGGCTATGTTGTGTGAGAGAAAAAGGAATAGAAAGGGGTTTCCCCCAAAATGAAAACACCAAACACATAAGGGATCTATGAATTTTGGGTTAGTATGATCTTTGCTACAATGTTTTTTTATTTTTAGAGAGCTTGGAACTATCATCATTGCTCAAATACACATAGAATTGGAAGAATGACACAAAGAGAGCGAAAACAAAGAAAAAGAAAAATAATTTTGGATCAACATGGAAGAGACATAGGGTGCCTCGATGCCTTGTGTCATCCCCAAAAGGAAAACACAATAAAAATGAAAATCAAAATGAAAGGAAAAGAAAAGATAATGAAAAATATTTTGGGGAAACATGAAGGAGACTGTGAATGTCTCAATGCCTTGTGTCATCCCTAAAAGGAAAACACAAGAAAAATGAAAAGAAAAGGAAAAGAAAAAGAAATCCTTTTGGGTCAACATGAAGGAGACATGAATGTCTCAATTCCTTGCATCATCCCCAAAAGGAAAACACAAGAAAAAAAGGAAAATGAAAGGAAAAGATAAAAGATCAATGAAAATCCAAAAATATATGACATATAGAAGAATGAAGGTACAAATGGAGGAATGCACATAGAGAGAGAGAAACATCAAACAAAACATCACGACGGATCACGTTATGCACATGCAAGGAAACAAAAAGAAAATAAATAACAGACAAGTAAAGCACATGCGAGTCAACCATCTAGTAGGTCATTTGCATCCCTTGATCTTGTCCAATGTATGCATAATATAGATCACTAGTTAGAGGGACAACATCAAGTGTTGTACTAGGAGAATTACCAGGTTCAACACATGGTGAATCTCTCGGTTTTAGAGGATCACCATGGTTGGTGAAATTTAAGCTTATGGAAGAGGAAAATAACAAATTTAACTCATTATGCACTTCCTCATTGATTTTATCTATTTCCTCATCATCATCCAAGTTAACCACAACAGGAGGACAAATGATAATAGCCATAGAAGTTGATGATCCTTGTTGTGGTGGAGAGATAACTTTTGTTTGTTTTGGTAAGAGAGGAGGGGAATCGTTTATTGCTTCTATCAAGTTCAGATTTTTATTTTCAATATTTTTCTCATCACTCATCTTTCGATCAATAGCATGAAATCTACATTTGTGCTCGCTAGTATTATAGTTTCTTTTGTTACCATTTTCAAGTTTCATTTGTGTAGGAGCACAGATTTTCCAACCGTAGGCTCCTTTTCTTCTTGTAAAGGAAGAATAGAAGAATCCATGGAAGGTTGATCAACCACTTTCTCTTTGGCTTTATAAATTTTCTTAGGAGGTGGATTACGACTTGTTGGGTTTTCTCTCAGTCTCTTATAGGAAATAAGTAAGGGATTATTCATGGATGGGTATTGGTTTGTTTTAGTTTCAATGATGTTTTCTTCAAGTGGCAGAGGTTCAAGCATGGGTGGAGGTTCGATCATGCTTAGAGGAATGTTCTCAAGGGATAATCTAGCTATGCATTTTTCTTTTAAATTTTGGTAGGATAGGAAAAGGAAGTCTTCAAGGGGTCTTATAGGTTCCATAGGTTTAGGCCAAACATAATGTAAGGAGAAGTTTCCACTAAAAGACGGGGGTCTAAAGCCACTATGGTTTACTATGAATATTTCATTTCCAACTGGAAACTTTAAGAACTTGTGGACAATGGATGGGACCGCCTTCATAGAGTGAAGCCATTTGTAGACTAACTTCACACAAAATTGGTTTGAATTAGATATGATAGAGAATGATACATTTAGTTTCCTCGGTCCTACTTGTAAAGGGAGTTTGATCGAGCCCATCGTAGCACAAGCAATAGCATCATGCATTTTAATCCATGCTTTTGGTTTATCATATCTATCTTGAGTGCATTCATGCACATATAAGAGTTCTTTTGTGATCACATTCTCTCCACAGACAAGATCAATTAAAATCCCAGGAGTAGGCTTGTTATTGATTATGTCAGCTATGTAAAGAGGACCATCATGTGCATGTTTGATTGTTTCTTCTAAAGAGAAAGTAATGTCAATGGTTTGTTGTTTACAAGATTTGATGTCAATCACTCCTATCATTGTATCAATAGGAACTTTTTCATTAGTATCCATAGGACTTTGTTCATCATCATCCATAAGACTTCATTCATGATTTCTCAAATTCTCATCATCTATGTCAACATTCATCACATCGGGCTTAGTTTCGCTAGCCTTAACAAATGAAATATTATGGCTGGGCATGGGATTCGTAAAGATTTGCATGTTCTGGTTGGGAGGAGCCACAAACTTATTACCTTTTTCATTTACACCTCCAATTTGGATATGATTAGAATCAATGAGGTCTTGCACAAGATGTTTAAGATGCTTGCAATGTTTCGTATCATGTCCTTTATGTTGGTGATAAGCACAATAGGCATTTTTTCTAAAGCTTGGAGGTAATCGTTTGCTAGGTTCAAGGGGTTGAACAAGAGGTAAGGTAAGCATGTTTGTGTTTAAGAGACAGGTCATGATTTTGTGAAGTGTGTCAGGTAAGGGTATAAATTGCCTTTGCAGATTCCCAAATATATAAAGATTACTCTTCCTTATAGCATCTACTTGGGTATCAATGAGTTGAGTAGGTTGAGAGGTGGAATTTAGTTGTAGGAAACTCTTTTTTTGTCTTCTAAAAGGTTGGTAAGTGCTTTGGTTTGAAGTTTTAGACTTTTCAGGATGGGTAGAGGTATTTTTTGAGTCACTACTACTTACAGAATTCTTATAGTCTCTAAGAGTAGTGCATAAATGCATGAAGGAAAGGAATTTCATCATGGTGAGCTTATCTTTGATCTTGCTTTGTAATTTTTTGACAAACATCTTTTGAAGGTGGAAATTGTGGATTTTCACATTGATTTGGGAATAAAGCGATTGGTAGCATGAAATAAAGTCAGTGACTTTGTCACCCTCATTTTGCTTGCATCTCATCAAATCAGTTAATGTTATTTCAAGGACCATGTGCACTTGGAAATGGTTAATAAAGGCCTCAACAAGTTCATTGAATGAATGAATTGAGTTATTCGATAATGCAGAAAACCAATCCAAGGCAATGTCTTTCAAGGATCAAGGAAAAAGTTTAGCCAAAAGTTTTTCTTCAAGGATAAAGTCACTACACAAAGAAGTAAAGGAATTAGCATGATTAGTATGATCTCCCTTTCCTCCATATTTCCCAAATCTAGGGATCTCTATACCTTGTGGCACCAAGGTTCTTAATATATCCAAGGACAATGGATTGCTCTTGACATAGTATGATGGTGGAAACTTGGCATTGAATGGATGAAAGGATTTGTAAGAGGTGGTTAATGATAGGGTCATTGCTTGTAGTATGTGATGGAGATGAATGTGGTTATGGTATGTATGTGTTGGAAGGACTAATGAATTAATTGCTTAGGAAAGGAGATATATGATTAGATTCCACATAGATATAGGGAGCACTAGTGGAAATGTTCAAGGTAGGAAGGATACAACTAGTTGGTTGCATTTTTGTGGTCATTTGAGAATTGGTATAGGTGGGAATTGAGGTTATGGTTGAAGAGGGAGGAGTTTGATTTCCTCGTTTTTTCATATTGTTTGAAGCTTGAGCACCATTAGTGGTGGAAGGAATATCTTTTCCAAATATTTGAGCTAAGTTATGCACAACATCCAATCCCTCATCACTTTCCATCATGAAGTGAAGGTTATCTATGGTAGGTATAATAGTGTTGGAAATGTTTTTAGTACTCACACTATCTTGTAAATAAGCTAAGTCTTCATGCATTTTCATTATGTTTTCTTGAGGAATATGATCAATCATTGTGTGAACACTCGACACAACACTTTTAGGTAAGGTAGGAATAGCAAAAGAGGTTACAAAGGTATGGTCCATACCTAGTGAACTAATACCAACACCAAAAGTAAGAGAGCTTGATAACTCAATATCCACAATGAGTGTTTTATCACGGGATGCCATGAGTCTCACAGTTCATCTAACCATAGTATTAGTAGTAGGACACCAAGTACTATAGCTCATACAAGGGATAAATTACTATAGATTGTGAAGTTCTGGAGGTTGAAACATACAATAGACAACAGAGAGAAATGGCTGAAACAAAAATCCTGAGAGGGACTAAGACCCTAGGAAGGGATTTTTAGTTGTACCAAAGGTTTTTTTGTAGAAAAATAGAGAATTTTAGAATGTCAATAATGTTTACAGATTGCCTATGCAATATCTTGATGCTTAGAAATAAAAAATTATGCAAATAGATGCAAGAAAAGGTAATTGAATGCAAATTGGAATGCAATTTTTTTTCAATTTTTAATGCAATAAGAATGTTTCTAAATGAAATTAGGATGAGAAACAATGCAATTTTTCAAAATTTCAATGAAATGTGCAGTAAAGTAAAGATGCAATCTATATGCACTTTCACTAATGCAAAATGCAAGAAACCCTAGATGAACTTTCACTAATGAAAGATGTAATGCAAGAATGAATGCAATCTAGATCTAAGGACTTTAATGGACTCCAAATTAGAAACAAAATGAATGCTCAAAATTCAAGTTCACCAAAATGATTAATTTTGGAAAAAAAGTGTCTTATCAAATCACACTTTCATATTCAATCATTCACTAATGTCCTAAGAGTCTCAATTGGATTGACTAAAAACCTCACAAGGTGAGTCAATTTCACAATTAGGAAGGTCCTATGAGTGGATTCTTTGAGTTCTATGGGGTTCACCAGCAAGTAAATGCTTGGAAAAGAAAATGTTTGAAAACACGCTATGATATGCAAAATCACCTTAAACTAGAAATGCAAACTAAATAAAAGATGCAAATAATGAAATTATGCAATAGGAAGATAAAATGTGTGTACCTAGGAAGTCTAGAGATGTTGTGAGAATTTTGGAAATGCAAAGAAGTTGTTGAAAAATGTTGTTGAGGACTAAGACGCCCAAGATGGCGTATTAGTCCCGCTATTATTTTTTGAGGCAAATATAGAGTCTTTGTATGTCAGAACCAGATCTTGAAAAATATCTAAAAAATATGCCCAGGAGGACTAAGATTCCCAAGATGGTGTATTAGTCTCGTTCTAAATTTCAGCGGACTCTGAATAGGATCCTGAGCTCCAAGGTCTGTACTTGCTTCCTTTTCGATCTCAGGTTCTGAAACTTCTGAAATCAACTTGTAGGTGATTTTCCATGAAGATGAAAACTTTGTGATGCAACTTTGCAACTTTTGCAACTTTGCACTCCAAGTAATCTTGAAGTCTACAACCTAGATCTAAAATTACAAATATTCAAGATCGAAAAAACTTGTTTGTTAGTGAATAGGGGTTTTCCTTGGTCAAAACCCTTGTTGATAATTAAACCTTGAAATGAAATAGAAATAATGAAGGAAATGGTAAATGAACAACATGCAATGCCACAACTCACCAAGCCCTTGAATAAGATGCTACAATCTTGTGTGTAATGAGTGCAATGGATATGGATCTTGAATGCTTGAAAGATAAGACTTGAATCAAAACCCTACATCACAAATGTTAGCACAAAAAGTCACATAATGTAAGAAAACTCTTTGATATGATGCTTGAATATTTAAATGGCTCCAAATGCTTGATGAATCTGCTCTTGAATGCTCTTGTGGACTAAATTATGCTATGATAAAAGATCTCACATAGAATTGGATTGAAATGAATGAGTGAACCTTGTATTTATGCATACTTATGCTTAATATCCCAAAATTATATCACACCAAGCTGACATATGAATTCATTAAATAAAGGAGGCTAAATCCAGCTAGAATTTGAAATTAAATCTTGAAAATGACTCAAGGAGGACTAAGACATGCTAGGTGGTGTCTTAGTCCCAAGTCCTAAAAACTTGGGTTGCAAACACCAAAAAGGGGCCCAATCCAGAGATACCAAAATCAAGGTTTCAAGAGCCTTGGGGGACTAAGACACCCTAGGTGGCATTTTAATCTTGACCTAAAAAATCAGGAACGCACTAATGGAGTCATTAAATTATCATTTATGCATTGGAGAATGTCGGGACTAACCAAAAAAATATATAATTCATAGGGCTTTTGGACACAAAATAGGACTAATTAAGCCATAAATGAGAATAAACAAAGAAAGGAAGGCCCAAACAAGTGTGAAAATTCAAGGGTATGCATTTTCCTACACTACAGAGACCTACAAGGATTAGTCTTCACAAACAATATGAAAGCATAAACATGAACACACTCAAATACACTTTGACATGATGCTTGGATCTTGAATTTTTGAAATAAATCCTCTAATGGTTGTCCTTGACTTGCTTGATAATGCTCTTGATAATTCCTTGATCATAAATTCTCTAGCTTGCTAGATAGATTCAAAATGATGCAATAACTAGGTATTTATATGCAATTAAATTAAATCTCGATAGGTGACTTTAGATATTTGAATTTTAAATAATAAAATTTTGACATCGACATATTTGAATTTGGAGCCAAAATAGGGGGACATAGGTTCCCTATGCACCAATGTCCTAGGCCTATTTTCTAAAACTTAAGGAGTCGGGGACAAAGTATTAAATGAGGGTTTTTTTTTATGCTTGCAAATTGTCAAAAAAATGTTTAAAATAAGTTATGGAATGCATTTAATTTAAGAAATTAAGTGTTCAATTAGGTCCAATAACTTAAGGTGGATTAAAAAATAGTGTGAAATTGTTAAGGGTGACAATTTACAACACTACATTTAGCCCCCATTTTAGTGAGAGTATGAACTTATGCTTAGACTCACACTAAAGTAGAAAATATATGTCAAGAGGGGTTTGAATGTATGAATGTTGAAGAGATAGGATGGAAAAGGATCAAGGGGGAGTGCACAAGCCCCCAGGATCAAAGATCCCATGACAAGACAACATAAGCATAAAGGAACACACATGTATAAAATGCAACAACACAACATACACAAACATATATGTCAAAAAACATGAATCATAGATAATGAAAGCACATGACATAGCATAACATGTAGATGTCAACAATATAAACACAAACATAATGTAAACATGATGAAAACATGAAGAAGAAACATAAAAGAAACATAGCATAACACAAGGTTAGTACTAAAAGGGGTTCAATTCGAGAAGCCAAAGAGACCTCAGCCTTAAATTATCCCAAATACCAAACTTCATTCATCAAATAAATGTTAGTTGAAGGAATGCTCTCATTAGGACTACCAAGTTGCATTATCCCAAGTCACTCATAAGCCACATGGATTTGTTGGCTAAAAAGTTGCATTATGCTAGGTTTCCATGCAATATGATGAGTTCCAACTTCGTTATGCTAGAAACTCATGAAACACATAGATCTACTGTCAAACAAGTTGTGTTATGCTCAACGACAATGTTATTAGTGAGGGGTTTCCACAAGGATAGAAAGTTGTGTTGTGCTTGACAACCATGTTATTAGTGAGGGGTTTCCACAAGTCTAGAAATTTTTGTTATGCTAGACACTTATAAAACACATAGCTCTACTTTCAAGCAAGTTGTGTTATGCTCAGTGGCCATGTTAATAGCAAGAAGGGTTCCACAACACTAGCAAGTTATGTTATGCTAGATACTTATAAAACACATAGCTCTATTGTTAAGAAATTTGTGTTATGCTTGATGGTCATGTTAATAGCAAGAGGTTTCTACAATGCTATAAAGTTGTATTATGCTAAATACTTATGAAATGATTAGCTCTGCTTTCAAGCAAGGTGTTTTATGCTTAGTGACCATGTTAAAGGTGTGCTCAAGTTCATGACCCAATAAGCTTCATTATGTTGAATCCATGAACTATCTTTCCAAAACCTCACCTTTGGGGGTGCACAAACTCACCTATGAAGGCACAAAACAAACTCACCTATAAAGGAACATAAATGAAAAACTCACCTATGAAGGCGCAAAAATGAAAAACTCACCTATGAAAGTGTGTAAAACAAGGCCAAAACCTCAAGGAGTGTTATGCACAACACTACTACAAAAGGGGATAAATATAAAATGACAAAGGGGCATTGCTCAATACATGAAGGGTCACACCTTAGTGAATATCACACATGACATCAGCACTAAGAGAGGAAAATTCATGGAATAAAATATCGTACCTTAAGGAATACTAGTAATAGCATTACCACAAAGGGTAACATCATATGCCAAGAAAAGTCACACACTTATGAGATATAAAGACTTATATCACCACAAAGGAGACACAACATAGATTGAGAATACCACACTTCCATTTACAAGGTCACACTTTCTAGTATATGTATGTTATCATCACTAAAAAGGGACCATTTCCTATACAAATAATAAGTGGGGGACCATATGCCCCCCTTAAAATATTAGTGTACTTGCTACACTAATGTTTTAAGGAGATATAAATGGATCTCTTACTAGGAGTGCACCTAACACAAGGCCACCTAACCCCTTGCCCCCAAGTGTAGGGACAAAGATGAGCCAAAATGGAACATGATGTGTTGCTCCTTGTGAGATAAAATATAATTTCATAAAGCCTAGTTTATACCCCCATGTATGATAGTGAATATGTTATCATACTAAAACTATTGGACATGGTAAGGAGTAAATCACATGAATTTTAATCTATCATTCATTTAATTTGACCAACATAAGGATCAAATTCCTTCAATTTCTTCTTTAAAGCACAACATTCATCAGTAGTGTCCAAATACTCTATGATAGTGTAGTAAGATGTATTTGTATTCTTTTGTTTATTTCCTTTTTATTTATTCACAAATAGTAGTGCAATAAATCCCAAGTTTAGAAGTATAGCTAGATTATGCCCAGTCTTTGATAAAGGATGAAGAGTAGGTAACACACCTTTCTTAATAGGACAATGGACTTTGTATTGCTTGGTTGGTGGAACAAATTTTTAATGTAAATATAGAGGTCCTTGGTAACCTATTGCTTTTTTGTCTTTAGATGGTGATTGTTCGAAAAGGGAATGGATTTCATGTTCATTCTTTATGTCACATCCTTGTTTTGTCAAGATTTTAAATCCTTTTCCATAGATTTTCTTCAAGTTAACAGATGTGTTTGTAACTTTATTCTCATATTATGGGAGATTATTAGGTGGCATGGTTTCCTTGTGATCATTACTAATAGGTACTTTCACATGCATTTGTTGAGGCATGAATTGAAAATTGCATTCCTTGTGCAATGTGGCAAACATTTCAAGTGGTGGTATGGTAGGTGGTGCTAATTGGTGATTAGGCCATTCTATTGAAGGATAAAGAACCACATTGTTCTCAAGGTTGGGCAAGGTTTTGTTTATGAATTCATCCACAGTGTCCTCATCTTGCCTCAAGATATCTTCACTAAGAAGACTTGTGTTGGGAGATGAAGGATCATGAATATCATCATTTGAATTAGGGTCATTGCCAAACATACAAATTGAAACATCAAAAAAATATTACAAAGAAGTCAACATATTACCAAAATATTGAGTTATTATGATGATATAATTCTTGCACTAAGGTTCAAACTATTATGCAAAGGTAACTAGAAAATGAACAATAGATTTGGACAGAGAATTTTGAGAATTCTTTATAAAAAAAAAATGGGCCAAAAAAGGCAAGAATATATGGTGCCTATGTACTAGGTAGGTTTTTGAAAAATTAAAAGTTTGGTTGTCTCTGATACTTTTTAAGGTTTTGGTGTCTATCTGTAAATAGGTCTGATAGTGAATATTTTTACATAATTTACTGAATTTATGATAATGTAATTCAAAATGCAAGTGTCCAAGAATGTTGAAAATTCTTGAAAAATAAATGACAATTGTAAATACAATTTCCAAATCTATGATGCAAAAATTAATTGATTCTAGTATGCTAAATCTGGAAATGATGAAGCTTTTATGCTTTTTAAAGAAAATAATACAATTTTACACTTTCTAGCTATATGTAAGATACCTAAATGCATGTAATGACACTTTCATTTTTTGTTTTCAAATTTTAAATGACCTAATGTAGATTTATGGATGTAATTTTAGTGTAGATTTGACTTAAATGATTGAAGTTAACCCTATTGCAACCTATGATTAAATATGATATGCCATTTTTTTGAATTTGTATGCTTTTTATGATGTAAAAATGAATGCCTAATTTAATAATGAAAAGAAATATAATGTAAAAGCTTAGATCTAGGATGAAATTTTAGAAGGCATATAATGTTAACAAATCATTTTCACCAAAATGAAATGTATGGATAGGGAAACCTTGTAGCTTTCACTTTAGGGTTTGGACACCTTTCCCTAATTTCATTAGAGAGAGAATGTGTTGGTTATAGAAGTGTGATAGAATGTGATTGGGTTTTGATTGATTTGGATAAGGTATATGATTGACTTATAGTTTTAAAGGTGAATCAAACAACCTTGGACAAAATCTGAAATGGAACTAAGGATGAAATGCAATGATTCAAATGAACTAATGATGTGAATTACTGTTTTGATATAAATACAACATATATGAGAAACCAAAGACAAAAACAAACTATAGAAAGGGGTTGAGAAGAACATTGTGAACCTATGATATAAATTTGGAGCAAAAAAATGTAGGACATAGGCACCCTAGGTGCAACTATCTTTGTAGGGGAAATTCATATTTGTTTTTGCACTCCTCTGATGTCATATATGAGCTTCTATTTTATGCTTGTCACACTATTAGAGCTTCCTACAAAATGCCTTCTCTTGATGTTTTTTCTAATGAACTCACAAAAGAATAGGAAAGTTTATTCAAATGGGAACTATCAAATATTCTAAGTCTCACACTTTGGTTGCAACTCAAGCCACTAAAGATCAAAAAGATAATGGCAAACAAATTAAGAAGAAAAATAATCAAGGATAGAATGCTTCAAATGTATATTCATCTACTTCTAATAGAAACACTAGACCTTCTTTGAATAGAGTAAAATCCAAGAAGGAGAAGGTTAAATATGCTTATTGTAAGAAACTTGGTCATGATGAACACAAATGTAAGAATAAAAAAGTTAATCACCTCACATGTCATCTTCTTGAGAAGAGTAATAAAGGGATCAATGTTCATCTCCATATTCATCAAACCAAGAATCTACTAAGAAAAAGGAAAAAATCCATGCTAGTTATGCTTCTAGATCAAACAAACATGAAGGAAAAGCTCTTTGTACTACTAAAATTCTTGGATCAAGGTAATGACTTCTAGATTCAGGAGCTTCTCATCATATGGCTGCTTCACTGTCTATGTTCTCCTCTTTTGAGCCTTGTGTTATGCCACCTATTTTGATGGGTAACAATACATATATGAATGTAATTAGGGAGGGATGTATAGATATAGGGGATGGCACTTTCAATGATATATTATGTTTACATCATTTTTCTAGTAATCTTCTTTCCATCTATCAAGTTACTCATAATGGAGTAGGGAATACTATGGAATTCACTCTTGAGTTAGTTCTTATTAGAGATTTGGAGAGAAGAGAGATAATTTATACTATGGTGGTTGATCATGCATCTCAATTGTACACCTTTTCAAAAATTTTTCCTGATGATGGATTTGATCCTTTAGATGGTAATCATACTTCTAGAGTGCATTTTTATTTTGAGGAGAATTTTTGGTTACTTGAACCTGGGTATTCTCACAAGTGATCCATTTCTTGAACCTTGCATTCCATCTCCTCCATCTATTGTTGCTAATTTAGATTCTAGTGTTGCTTCTTCAAAAAAAATTAGTGATTCTTTGTAGCAAGCCATACATTGTCTTTCAGATTCATCTTTGTGGGATGATCTTTTGATAGGGATTTTAGAATTGTTTATGGAGATACATATTGCAGATTTGGGAGACAATTTTGATTGTATTCATATTCTCTTTATTAATTTGATTCTTCTTCAATTATTGTGAGGGAGCACTTTGACCCTCTTGTTCATTATTTGCATGATCATTCATCATAGTTTCCTACAACTCCTCACCCCCTTAGATCTATGATGGGATTTTTAAACCAATTTAGGAAGACCTCTCTTCCTTATTTAGACATTTATCCAAGATACATCTTCTTCTAGTTCAACCAAATAAGGATATGGGGTGTTTTCCTCCACCACAACCTCATCCAAGGAAACTCCTTGTGATGAGGATAAAATATTTTCAAAGTAAGTCAAATGCTCTACCAATTGTTTAAAAATCGAGTGTCCTCTTAAATCCCCCTAATTGGGTAATGATAATAGACATCATAGGAGAATTATGTACTAGATATGAAGAATTCCTTTTAGGGGTTGTTAAAATACTAATAGCTACTTCATCCCTAATTATTGATATAATAAACCTTTTAATGGGACCCTCTTAATTTTTTTTTGTTTTTGACTTATGTGCCTATGGGTCCCTCCACTATACCATTAAGTTAATTTTTTTGTTATTAGGGAACTTAGATATAACTTGGTGGAGTTGCAATGTGAAATTTATTTTTACAATTTTCATAGTGTAAAAAATAAAATGCAAGCCCACCCCATAGCCCTATAGACTCTATTAGTAAATCCATATAGTTTTCTATAATTTACAAATTGTAACCTTTCTACAAATACAAAGTGTATTGTGCTAACTACCCCAAAAATAAGTATTCATTGGAAAATATATTCCTCCAACTTGTAACTTACAAATATCCCTCTTATTCATGTCAAGCACTCAACTTTGTAATAGGTCCACATTATAGAGTGTAATTGTATTGTGTAGTTTTTATTTTATAAACTATAAATATTGTACCCCATTCTTCACCACTAAAATTTGTTCATAGGCCTTCTCACCCCCATTTACACTTTACAACTCATGCAAGATGCAAGCTATTCTCTAGAACCCAAATCCTAACATCTTCCCATTTTCTAACTTATCATTCCCCTTGCAACCTACAAAGTCCTCCCTGGATCTTGAATCCCAAAGAAGCCTATGGTGGTAGAAATAATTTACCCCTTTACATTATACTAACTTCTAACTTGCCTCCTAAGCTTGCTAGTCTAAGATACATTCATTTGGTGAACTTAGACCCTGACATTGCATGTGTAAAGTAAACTTATTTGATGCAATCCCACCTTATTTTCAAACTTCAAATCCTTTTTGTAAGAACATACTAACATGCATTCAATATCATAATTGAGATACAATTAAAATCAGCAAGGTGTTCAAACTATGTGCAAGTATAGGTGAACCTCAAAGACATGATTTACATTACAAATCCCAATATTTGATGATGCAACAAGAATGGATAACATATAAAATGATCAGATAAAATACAAATACTTTGTAGGACTATAAGAAAATTTATTATTTTATGACTAAAGAAAATTGTTAAATCCTATACTTGCAAGTCCTCTTCCTATCTAGAAGTGTACAAATGATGACATTTGGTTGACTTGAAAATAGGAACAATGACCTTTCCTTATTGCAAGAATCAATTGTAAATAATATGTTCATATAAAAAATGTAAAAGGGGGTAGTTGTTCAATTTTTAAACCAATCATGGATAAAAGCTACCAAATTTTTAATCTAAGGGATCAAATGATTCAATTCATAGTTTATTAGGGATGCTAATTTATTGTTTGAACCATAGGAAGTAGTCATTTCAAGAATGATTTATTTAGAAATTAATGTATCCTTGACATAATGCAATACTTTAGGGTAGCATTTGAGTGTGCTACTAATTCTCTCTTTCCATATATATTGGCATGATATATTGAGGATTTCATTGATGTGACAACAATATAATACATCACAAAGGATTATGTAGTGGTTTCTCCTTACAAACATTAACTCAATTTCCCAATAGAATAGGCACAAATCTTAATGATCATATACCTTCACACTTCCATTATTCATAATTTACAATCATATTTCTTAAATAATTATTTTATTATAAGTACAATTTTAAGTTTCACATACTTTCATGGATTAGCAATACAACTTATGTCAAATCTTTAACAAATTTGAAAATGATACATTGTTAAAGAATCATAATAGCATTCCCACAACTTACACATAGCTAACACTTTTTCGTACAAAGCCATGAAACCAAATATAAAGATAATTAATATTTATCTATCTTTATCTTTTGAAAATTATCCTAGTTTTAATTTAATATTTATTATCCCAACTCATATAATTCTAAACTATATTTATTTATTGTTGTTTAATTATTTATATATTAGTAATATAAAACTATTAGTAGTTTAGATATGGGTAATTGCACTCTCCTAAAGTGTCATGACAAGTCATAACTAGTTATTAGAAATAAGCCCTAATAATATATTTGAGTTTATGGTGAATAAAAGTAACATATTAATGGATTCACTTGTGTATAAAATTTTAGGCAAGGAGGGATTTATACATAGACTAGCATATGATGAATCTTTCAATGATGTTAAAAGGCATTAGTGAAAAGAAATTAAAAAAATCAAATAATTTAAGTTAAATTAAATTAATAAGTGATGATAGATAAATTAGTCAAGAATTATGGCATTGAAATGGCAAAAATATTATTATTATTTATAATGATAAAGGAGGGAATAAGTATTTAGTTTTAGAAACAATAGTAATGTATTTAATTTTGAATTGTGTTTTTTGATATCTAAAATGACATTATGTGATCAAGCATGGAACTATACTCCTCCAACATATTGTGCGATGACATATTTAATGTTTTAATTCTATTTCATCTCTATATCATTAGTTTTTAGGTTTTGCACATATGGATTCAACATTAAATTTGCATATACGACCTACAGAAACCTACTCACATCTACTATCTACTATGCATAACATTAAGAGCTTATTGTACAAGGATTTTCTTGCTAGTGAAGTTGCTTTATGTGATTTAAAGATTTGAAAAATTTAAAGACAAGTCTAACAATCATATAAAATATATATCAATAACTATGACAATGATGCAATGATGTATTATAATACTTCTTTAACAAATGATTAAAATAAATACTTGATGTTAAATCTAAAAATAAATTAAAATTTATTCTTTTTATAAAATATTTTAACATGTAAATCACACATTTCATACTCAAACAAACAAATAATAAATAATAAAAATAAATCAACTTAAACTTATTTCAAAATTTAAATTAAAAATTCTAATTAATCGAATATACCCTTATATATCTAAACTATATATGTATCAATCGAATCCACATTGAGTAAAAATTCTTTCAATTTTTTCGGCATCGACATATCCAATCATTATATTTGAGACAAGCAAGTAATGACAGAGAGAAAAAATAAAAGATAATATAAAAAGAAAAATTATTGTTGCAAGAAAATTAACTACAAGTCGGCGAGGAGTCATGGTTTGACCATTTCACTCTACCGACGACATATGTTTTCATAACCTGCTCAAATACGGCATTCGCTAAAATCAATTTTGGTGATTTTCAGTGATTACGTGCGAAAAGAAAACAATCTAAGTTGACCACGGCTAATTAAAACCGTCAAACGCATCAACCATGTCGGACGTTTGCTCGATAAATAGTACTAGTGGCCATGCGCTCTTACTTCCTTTTCCTGCACAGGGCCACACAACTCCCCTCATCCAATTAGCCAAGATTCTCATTGACAACCGTATTCTGGTAACGTTTGTTAACACAGATTTCACAGAGCAGCTGTTGAATAACACGTCTACCGAGTACACGAGGGTTACAAAGCTTTCCAGACGGTCTTCCGCCTGATCATGTCCGCACGTTGAAGCTGCCAGAACTTTGCGAGTCTCCGCAAAAGCACGCCCCATTTCATGTGGAGAACATTGTTGAAAAGATTATGCAGTCGGTCCGTCTGCCTCCGCTAACAATTATAGTTGCAGACGGGGTATTCTCTTTTACTCAGCAAATCGCTGACAAATTTGGTGTACCCAGAGTGGCCTTTTGGAGAATTAGTGCCTGCGGTTTCTCTGCCTATTATTATATGCCGCTCCTCATTCACCAAGGTTATATCCCGCTCAAAGGTAGTAATTTTTTTTTTGTGTGTGTTTCTTATAGTGATTTATATATAAAAACTTGTTTATGGTCATTTTCCTCTACGCTGATCAGTGTTTTGTGATTGGCTTACAGATGGTATAGATTGCGACAAGAACAATGTCATCACTTGTATTCCTGAAATGGAAGCTCTGTGTGTGAAAAATCTGCCAGGCTTTCCGACAGTAACTGACGCTGCCGATTATATGTTTCAATACCTGATGAGGGAGGCACAAAACACTCACCAGGCTTCCTTAGATTTACTTAACACTTTTCAAGAGTTAGAAGGAACGATGTTGAGAGATCTGCATGCTAAGTTCAGTAATAAAGTGCTCTCCATCGGTCCACTTTTACTCAGCTATGGAGATGCGATCGCAGGCACAAACGGCAGCATATGGAAAGAAGAAAAGTCATGTCTGGAGTGGCTGGACAAGCAGAACGAATCATCAATGATATACGTGTGCTTCGGAAGCATCGCAGTGTTGTCAGACGAAGAACTTGTGGAGTTCGCGTGGGGATTGGAGGCAAGCAATCAGCCATTCTTGTGGGGTATCCGCCCTGATCTTGTCCAAGGCAGCTCTGCCGTTCTACCTGGTGAGTTTATGGAGAGAACGAAGGGGCGAGGGTCTTTCGTTAGGTGGGCACCACAAAGTAAGGTTCTGTCGCATCCATCTGTGGGAGGATTTCTTACGCACAGTGGGTGGAACTCCACAATTGAAAGCATAAGCTTGGGTGTGCCCATGATATGCTGGCCATTCTTTGCAGAGCAACCAACAAACCGGAGATTTGTAGATGATGTTTGGAAGGTCGGTTATGAAATGAGGGAGAACGTTTTAAGAGAAGAGGTAGAAGCGTTGGTGAGGAAGTTGATGAATTTGGAGGACAAGCAAGGCAGAGAGATGAGAATTAGACTGAAAATGTTCAAAGAAAAGGCTCTTGCTTCAGTTAACGTCGGCGGAGCCTCTTACAAGAATATGCAGGAAATTTTAAGGCAGATGCAGATGAAGATAGGCAACTGAAACTCTCCACGTTGCTTTGGATTGTATTGTCTTGTCGGTCACTGTTGTTTTTCATTTTGATGCCTTGTTTAAAGTCTACACAATTCTTTAAGAAGAGTATATTTATTTAGATGTAAATAGGATTTGAGTTGAAATAAAATCGATATAATATTAGTTGAGTTTGAATATGTATGTGTAGTAAAGTTGATAAATCAATTGTTTATTTCAATAAAGGTAATAAGTCAAATCTCAAAGATTAATATTTTATTTAATAGATATAAGGATATATTGGTCATTTATATTAGTTGAATTCTTTATAGTTAGTATGATTGAAAAAAAATTCAGTGCTATTTTAATTATAATCAAACTATTTATGTTTTATTTTAGGGAAATAAAGATTTGGAATTTAATCTTGCTTATGGTTAACACTTTTAAAAAAATTCTAAGTTTTACAAAAATAAATTGATTTATACATGTAAGAATAATATTGTTACAATTTAATTAAAAGGAGTCAAGCAGACAATCAGGAATGCGAACAATTAAAATTTAAATAGGTGTTTTGGTGGGAATTGTCATGTCTTGGCTAGGAGATGGGGCATCCTTCAAGGCCTCTCCCTCCTTCAAGACTCCTCACGGGGGAGTCTCTCTCTATAACTCAAAATCCAAAAAAGCTAATTGGGTGAACAAGGTAGCATGCAACTAGCTATATCATGATTATTTGGCTTTAGTGATTCCTCTAAAATTATTTTTTGAGGTGTGAGGGAGTCTCAAACTCTTGGAATCGATAGTGAAAAGAATTATCTTCAATGGAAAATACTTTGGTGCATAAGTTTTTCTCTGCCTAACCAAATATTGATATAGTAAGGAAATTGTTTAAATATGTATGGAAAGTAAACAAAAGCGTAGTGGTTATGTGCTATGTGTGATGTGGGAAAAAGGGATCTAGGATTTAAATCATAATTTTTCCCACCTCATATTGGAAAGGAACAAAAAATGAGTACAAATACCCATTTGGCTAATAACTGCTATGAAAGAGCCAAAATGATGGATCAAGGTTTTGCTTTTTTGTTGGGATGATGATAGATTGATTAAATATTAACTTGATTTGATAATGAAAATTTATTTTAAGGTCAACTATTAAGATACAAAAAAATAATGTAAATACAAAGAAATATAGAACTAAAATACAAAAATGAGATACAAAACAATAGAGTGAAGAGATAGAGGAACCCAGCATATGAATTTGAGCACAAACTAGCTAGACAGGGGTACTTGCGCCCTAGATCTCAAGAATCAAAAACTAGATCTCAAATGTTAGTTGTCTATAGGTTCTTCCTTTTTGGACTCAACTTCAAAACTTTGTCTATTGATGATTAATTCCACATTCCCTAATCGGTTGATATATGAGGCTTGAATGTTTGATCTTGCAATTAGGTCTTCAATCCTTTCCCAAATCCACTTTATATCTATCACCTACATATAAGAGACGAGAGAAAGGGTTGTTCCATATAGGGTATTTCCAAAGTCAAACCTCATTTTGGTGTTTCTGCATCCACAATGTTTATAATGATGTAAAGAGTGCTTACCCTCGGTCGAACAAAGGAAAATGAATAAAAAGGAATGATAAAATAACAAGTGTTGCAACTTACCATTGATGTCTACTTTCCTTGAGAAACTAAAGTCATTGTACTCATGTCTCATAGAAGGAGAACTGGTTGCTTGATTAAAAGTCTTGCAAGTGTTAGTACTCACAAAAAAAGAACATAAAACATGCATAAACTCAAATATAAACTTGATGCATTCCAAACATGAATCTTGACTAATAATAAGTGTTGTAAAACTCTACTAACTCTACTCTTGATTGATTTTTAAGATGCTCATTTGATATTCAAATTTATTAGGATTCCATTAGGTGAAATAGACTTGTACTTATATGCATTAATTCATTTTCCTGTAAAATTAATTATCAAAATTTGACAAATCAATTTAAATTTCAAAGTATTAAAATATCGATAATAATATATTTAAATTGGGGCCAAAATAGGCTACACAAGGGTGCTAGCACCCTAGTCTAGACCTATTTTTGGTCTTTAAGTGTTGTTAAATAAAATTATGAATTTAATTCTACTTTTTGAAATACGATCATAAATCAAGCAATTTAAGAGCACAATTGAGTTCAAGCACATAGGGGGTAGCTAAACCTACTATGAAATTGTCAAGGGTGACAATTTAAAAACTACATTTATCCCCCAATTTAGTGAGAGTATGCACTTATGTTCATGCTCATACTAAAGTAATGATAAGCCAAGAACGGTTCTTTTATTCAAACATTGAAGAGATAGGACAACATCAAATATAAGGGATGTGTTGGTGTCTAGGATCAAGATCATATGGCACAATGTAAAGACAAAGGAATAGACACATGGATGAGGTGCAATGAAAAACATGAAGCATACACAATGAAGAGACAAAACTAACATAATGCAAAACTAACATAACACAAACAAACACAATGCAAACACAATTCAAATATGATGTAAACATGCAAAAGGGGTATGTCAATCACAGACTAGCAAGCTCCATTAAATTATCACTAGGAACCATACCCAAGGTGTTCATGTATCACATGCTAGTGAAGTCTGTTATTTTCTAAGAGGTCCATGAACAAAAGCATTACAAGCTAGTAAGTTTGATATTCACTAGGTGCGCTTGATAAGAAATAACATAGGCTTGTGAAGTCTAATATTCACTAGGCGAGTTTCTACCATGGTATAAAATGAAAACACACAAGGGCTAGTGAAGTCCTATATTCACTAGGTGAGTTCTCATGTCAACCATACCAAGAATTATAGTCCCAATGACTATGATAAGGTGCTACAAAATATGATTAATATGCAAAAAATGCATCACAAAGTTCAACGTGTGTGAACAAAGTGAAGCACATAGTGGAATGCATTCCCCTACCTTAAAGTAATTTCTAATGCCAATTGAGAGAAATTTCCTTTAAGGTAAAATAAAATGATAGTTGATAAGACATGATAGATTGTTGGGAAACTCGATGCCAAATGATATGGTCCCAACCAAGATGACTCATGACAAGGAGTGTGCCCTAAAATAAAACCACATAATTAACAAGACAAATATAGCACGTGAGTATTCCAAAAGTCCGGGGTAAGTATAGAAAAGAGATAATGTATAATATAATTATTATCATAATTGACATAATTCCCTAAATAATTATGGCACTACAAACATAAAGGAGGAACAACACATGAAAGACAAAATTTTTTTTGGGTTAGCATGGAAGATACCTAAATGTCTCAAAAAGTTCAACACTACAAACATAAAGGAGGAACAACACATGAAATGCATCACAAAGTTCAACGTGTGTGAACAAAGTGAAGCACATAGTGGAATGCATTCCCCTACCTTAAAGTAATTTCTAATGCCAATTGAGAGAAATTTCCTTTAAGGTAAAATAAAATGATAGTTGATAAGACATGATAGATTGTTGGGAAACTCGATGCCAAATGATATGGTTCCAACCAAGATGACTCATGACAAGGAGTGTGCCCTAAAATAAAACCACATAATTAACAAGACAAATATAGCACGTGAGTATTCCAAAAGTCCGGGGTAAGTATAGAAAAGAGATAATGTATAATATAATTATTATCATAATTGACATAATTCCCTAAATAATTATGGCACTACAAACATAAAGGAGGAACAACACATGAAAGACAAAATTTTTTTTGGGTTAGCATGGAAGATACCTAAATGTCTCAAAAAGTTCAACACTACAAACATAAAGGAGGAACAACACATGAAATGCATCACAAAGTTCAACGTGTGTGAACAAAGTGAAGCACATAGTGGAATGCATTCCCCTACCTTAAAGTAATTTCTAATGCCAATTGAGAGAAATTTCCTTTAAGGTAAAATAAAATGATAGTTGATAAGACATGATAGATTGTTGGGAAACTCGATGCCAAATGATATGGTCCCAACCAAGATGACTCATGACAAGGAGTGTGCCCTAAAATAAAACCACATAATTAACAAGACAAATATAGCACGTGAGTATTCCAAAAGTCCGGGGTAAGTATAGAAAAGAGATAATGTATAATATAATTATTATCATAATTGACATAATTCCCTAAATAATTATGGCACTACAAACATAAAGGAGGAACAACACATGAAAGACAAAATTTTTTTTGGGTTAGCATGGAAGATACCTAAATGTCTCAAAAATTTGCATCATTACCAAAAGGAAAAAAGACAATACATTCACAACATAAAGACAAATAAAGATACCGATAAATGAATGCCATAATAGATTCATTTTCCTTGTATATTTGTGCAAACAAGAAAATTAGGGGCATCCATAGAAATATAACAAACAACAAATATACACCAAGCAACGTATTATGGAGGATCAAAATATATGCAAGTAAACACACACATACACAATCGAGGGTATTGCACATGCAATCTAATCTATAGAAAATAATCTGCATCCCAATCTTGTTCATCATAAATGGAAGGAAGATAATAAGCTAAAGGAACTACAAAAAAAAAATTTATAGGAGAAGTATTGGGATCAACACATGGCGGGTCACTCATATTAGGGGGGTCATCATGGTTGCCCCCATATGAATTCATTGATTTGGAAAATGTAAGAGATGATTCATTATGGTTTTCTCTCATTTTTATCTTCTAACTCATCATCATAATATATTGCGACAGGCTTCATATCAGTACTATCAACATGATTGTGAGCACTAGCATCTATATTTGTAATTAGTGAGCTATTTTTTCTTTGTTTTAACTAGGATAAATAGGTTTTGGCTTCATGGTTTGGAAAGGGTAGTAGAGTGGATTCAAGCAATGAAGAGGATGGATGGGTGGGAGGTATTTCATGAAAATTTGGTTGTATGGATTGATGATCATTAGATAAGGGTTTATGATCTTCATCAAGCTAACTTGAGCCATAGCTCAATGTATTTGTTTGTGTTCTTTTGCACTTCAGTTTCATCTCACATGAGCTTTAGCTTGTGAAGGAGGAATTAAGGCATTTCCCAATATTGGTCCCTTTTATTTCATTGTAGGAGGAATAGACGGGACAATCAAAGGTTGGGAAACCATATGATTCTTAGGTTTTTGCACAAAAAGTTTATTTTCATTAGGAGGCACCAATTTGATGCCTGAAGGCTTTATTGAATAATTGTCTCATGGTATTTTATAGGATGAAAAAGGGGAACTACAACATACATGAGAAAAGCTCAAGGAATAATACTTGATTCAATCCAAGGTTCATCCACTACTTGTGAAGTAATAGGAACAACCCTCGTGGCCATTGGAGGTCGAGGGGTCTCGTGTGGAGTGTTGGTCAGGGACAACTGGGCTATATGCTTAGCTTTAAAATTTTGATATGACACATAAAAAATCCTCATGAGGTTTTATAAGTTGGGCTAGTTGAGGCCAAAAGTAATCTAACGAAAAATTTCTATGAGAGGCCAAAGATTTAAATCCACTATGGTAAATGGTATGTATATTTCTTCAAATAAAAATTTAAGACATTTTTGGATAACTGACAGGACCACATTCATGGATCTTAGCCATGGATGACCTAACTTCACACAAAAATAATCCAAGGTTGATATTATGGTAAATAAAACATCTAATTGTTTAGGTCTAAATTTTACTTAAAGAGTTATATAACAAAACATAGAGGAAATAGAACCATCATGAGACTTTAATGATTCTTTTGATTTTTCATAATTATTTATAAAGTTCATGCACATACAAGAATTCTTGGGTGATCATGTTCACTTCACACATGGGTTCAATGAGTATTCCCCTTGTGGGTTTATCACAAATTCTACTAGTGATATAAAGAGGACCATTAGGTGCAGTTATAGAAGAATCAATATGTGTGAAATAAATATTAGTAAATAGATTGGTTTGACCCTTATGAGGTTGAGCATCAATCCTATTTATCTTATTGAATAGATCATCAAATTATTTTTCATTATTAGTGTGTTGGATAAAATTGTTTGAATGACTTGGTAATGGGCTTGTAAAAATATTTATAAGTTTTGATTGGGTGACAATGATTTTATTTCCTTTGTCATTTACACCAATGAATTGGATGATATTAGAAACGATGAGGTCTTTCACTTGGTTCTTAAGACATGTATATAAATTTTCATATCATGCCTATGTGTACAATGTGTAGACACTGAAATATATCCCAAATCATATCATACACTCGAATCAGGTATACTAACATCATTTCCTCTTGAAACCCATCCTCTTTTTGCTTAATTAATTGAATTATCCTAGCTAATTAATTAATGTCATCATTTTCACCTATTAACCTAATTCATCAAATCAAGCTAATTCACCCCCTTTCATGCTAACACTTCATCCTATTAAATTAAATAAATCAAACTATTTAATTTAATGCCCTAAATCTTCTTATTTAATTAAATAACCCTAAGGTATTTAATTAAATGTCATTCCAACTTTCCCCCTTTCATTTAATCATTTTATTTAATGAATATCATCTAATTCTTCTAATTCCCCTAATTGCATAATTAATATTGTTTAATTATCAATTAAATCTAATTCCCCCTGCTTGCAAGGGAATATTCCCCCTTTGTACCTTCCTCCAAAAGGAATATTCCAATGAAATATTCCTTCCCCTTTTGCACCATTTAATTTATTTTTAATTAACTAAATTATCATTTTCCCTCACCCATGAGAAAATTCCAAAGAATATTCTATCTCCTCACTCATTTGGAAAAGGGGAATATTCCCTTTTCTCAACAAACTTAGCTTCTTGAGCAAGTTAACTTGTGACTTCTTGAACAAGTTGAAAGTGTGTTTGTTTGAGGGAATGCAAACCCTTGATTAAATCTCATCTTGCATTCTCACTCATTGATGAGAATTCATGATCCATGCCTCCTCTTTCTTTCATCCTTGATCATTGATTGATCCTTTTGATCTCATTCATTGATCTCTTTTTACCTATTTTATTAATAGAGCTTGCCTCTATTGAATAGGGATCCATCTTTTTCAAAGAAAAATTATGCTATTGAAATCGCTCACACTCATATTTTGCACACATTTAACATCTTTTAGTTTATTTTAATTGTATTAATTAGCCTTAAGCTTCCATTAATGGCTTCCATGATCACATAATGCATCCATTTAGCTTGTTTACTTAATTAGGGTTTGGATCTTTTAGGTCAGAATCCATTTAGCATTAACTTAGAATTTATATATATTTATCATTTAGCATAAAATCATGTTTAATTAGCTCATACCATGCTCATTTAGATTAAAATCATGTTTACATACACATATCTCATCAGTTCCATTAGTTTTCTTCAATAAAACTAATTGGAATAAGCACATTTATGCACAGGTTGGGAAAGAGTCACCATTTCACATCAACGAGACACCACTCCCACAATGAGATAAATTTCAGATGGATTAGAATAGACATTTAAATTCTTTCATAGTTTAGAATGCTTTATCTTGATAAATTTTTAGTTTAACTTTCATTTGAATGATCCTATTGATATTTGACATTAGTGGCTTCATTATGCTTCAATTTTTCATGGATCAAGCATAACCAACCCATGCTAATCTATCCAATCATATTCTGGTGCTAGAAGGAGGGAAAAACTGATCAATTTTAATCAATTTCTATCTCGAATTCCATTTTTTTTTCCTTTTACAGGAAACAATGATTTCCAAAAAAATTTTAGGAATGCCTTTGTTGGGTGTCACCATATAGTGATGCTATCATCATCTAAAACAACAATGCCTATTTAATATCCCAACATTGATTAAAGGTTAGATGCATAAACTATTCACTTGTGGGTAAAATGTATATAAAATTTTACTTTGTAGAACAATGGGCATGCTAAAAATACCATCCACCATCGATCCCAAAAATTGGTAGACATCTATGGAAGTCTACACCACCTCATTGATATTCTTGATTTGTTTCCAGGAATGGGTTGGTTGGTGACAGGGTTGACAAAAAAAGGTGCAAGATAGGCTTTTGCTATTTTAAGGTCCAAAATTTGATTGTAGGAGAGACCATCAGAATAAAATTGTTTCCTCTCATCTAACCATCATTGATGCTTGTCTAATTCTGCATCAATGGACCAAACAACATCAACAAAATTTTGCATCGCATATGCAAAACACCTCAAGTGTGGTGGAATCAATGCTTTATTTTGAATAGCATTGATTTGATATTGAATTGATCTAACGTTGTAATTGATCCACACTTGCAAGTGAGCCTCATTGGATCCAAGTGGTGGAGGTTCCTAGGGGTTATGAGGTGGAGGGGTAGAGGTGGAGGGCATTAAGGTGAAGGGGGTTAAGGTAATAGATTGAGAATATCATCAATATCAAACTAATCCATGATCTATATAAGTGAACCTACAAAACTTATACAAAATTACCAAAAAAGTACAAAATTACAAGAAATAGTTAAATTTTAAACGTACATGAGTGCTTAAATAGGATACATATATACACATATATACATCATTAAACTTGAGCATACATAAAAATTTCAAAATTTAAGATACATGTTTAAAAGAAAAAATAGGATGTACAATGCATACACACATCATTCAATTTGACCATATATACAAATTTCCAAATTTAAGAGATCTAAATATATAATTTTAATACATTTACATACCAAAAAATAAACTTAAAACATACACAAAAAGCTAAATTTCTAGTTAAATTTAATCCCCTTAAACCATTTTCTTAAAAATACCCTTAATCCATGATATAAATGAGCTAATTGAATACAAATGAAAAAATGTGTTAGGCTCATTTATGTCTCATGCATGTAAATGAAAAAACAAATAATTATTTATGTGGTGAAATCTCATTAAAAATTACATTAAATTGGGAGAAATTATGACGACTTAAGGGGTCCTCATAGGATGGCTTAAGGGTTCGTAATAGGATGGCTTAAGGGGATCTACGAATTAAGGACCTCAGACAAAATGATGGCTTAAGGGGATAAAATTACAACAATCTTATTCAATAATTATAGGTTCTTGGCTTGTGACTAAGATACTTATCTAAGTCTTCCCCTCTTGTCTTGAAAAAAAATCATATGATGGCTTAAGGGGTCATAAGTATACTTTTAAGGGGATCTATGAATTAACTACCTTAGGATAAAATGATGGCTTAAGGGGATAAAATTTGGTGAAGTTTCCCAAGGCAACCAAAATTTATTAAGTTACATATACTATTTTTTAAAATGTACATTTAGGAGGTAATTAATAACATATGATGGCCTCCTATTGTAAATGTATAATCACTCTATCATGATGACAAGCAAGGGGATCAAATTTGGTGAAGTTGGTGTGGCACATGTACTTGAGTAATGCGATTTAGTAAGAATTTAGAGGCACATATTTGAATTATACACTTGTTCATTAGATCTCTTCATTAGCATCTTTATGCTCAAGGAATGACAACAATCTTGTTTGATAGTTATAGGTGCTTGGCTTGTGACTAAGATACTTGTCTAAGTCTTCTTCTCTTGTCTTTAAAACAATCATAGGATGGCTTAAGGAGATAAATTTTGGTGAAGTTTCCCAAGGCAACCAAATTTCATTAAATTACATATGCACTATTTTTTTAAATGTACATTTAGGAGGTAATTAATAACATATGATGGCCTCCTATTGTTAATGTATAATCACTTTACCATGATGGCAAGCAAGGGGATCAAATTTGGTGAAGTTGGTGTGGCACATTTACTTGAGTAGTATGATTTAGTAGGAATTTAGAGCCACATATTTTAATTAAACACTTGTTCATTAGATCTCTTCATTAGAATCTTTGTGCTTAAGGAATGAAAACAATCATGTTTGATAATTATAGGTGCTTGGCTTGTGACTAAGATACTTATCTAGGTTTTCTCCTCTTATCTTGAAAACAATCTTACATTATGATTTTTGGTACAAAAATTTGTTACAAATGCGTCAAGACACATATGCACATAGATCCCTACAAGTCACATTAGAATTATACTCGATTGCATTGGAAAGACTAGGTCATACGATGAAACCTTGTTCAAGATGAAGCCACAAACATGACCTCATTTGCATAAGCTAAGATTGTTCACTCTTAGTAAATGAATGATTTCCTCACATTTTATATTATGTTGAAAAATGGGCCCATATTTGAATCAAAATTAAGCTTTAATGGACCATGGGTCTAGTGAACATATTTATATTAAGGAATTTTTTAGATGTCATCAAAGTTGACTCTATTAAATTGTAACCACAATTTGAACTTATCATCGAAGCATTTAACAATGTGTTCAATGAAATTTGCGGTTTTAAATTAATTTATAGGTATCACTTTGGGATCCATCATGCCTAATATTATAATGTTCTATGTAATGTATAGTGCTTTATTGTTTGAAAAAAAATTAGGTTGTTGAACTTGGATTCATGCCATAGGTGTTGTATGTTGTACACTTTAGTATAACTTAAAGTAATATAGATTGAAAAGAGTATAAATTTATTTTTAACAAAGTTCAAACAAGATGTAATGAGGATCACAAGAAATATTTAGAAAATAGGAAAATGAAGAATATGTTTTATATTTGAACCATGATCCTATAACAAGGATTCTAGATAATAGGATAAGTAAACTAAGGTTATATGCATTCCAATAATGGAAAGAGGCTAAGTTACAATAGGACATGATCAACTTTGAGAAGGAATAAAATAGATTCATGATATAATAATTCAATAATTCCCCTAATATTTTATGATTTAGAACTCTAATATTCAACTGCACTTTTTATTTTTTTTTATAATTCCTTGTGAAATGAGAGAAGATAGAGATACATCTTTTCTATTCTTGTATTAAAAGGGCATGTAATGTGTTTTAAGTACCAAATTTTATATCAATTACTACCAAGTTTTTAGGGAAATAAATTTTATAAACTTGATCAAATTAGGGAACAAAAGAAAGTGAAAATAATCATTTGAAAAAAATTTAGAGGGGTCCTAGCACTAGACGGTGCTACATATTGTGGGATAAAGTTTCCAAGGGTGCTAGTGCAGACTTATGAGATATTTGATCTTGAATCTTTATAAGGAATTTTATTATGATTTATTGAGTTTAGGGATCTTGTTAAGTTGATTGGATTGATTAATTTTATTGGTTTTATTCCATATTGATTAATTTGATCAAATTTTAGGTGAACCTTGACAGTGTTTTAAACCTTTCATAAGGGAGGTCCAAGGATTATGCTAGTAGAAAAAATTATGTATCTTAATATGTTAAAGAGTAGGTGTTTGTGCATATAAATTTAAAACATAAATAAATGCAAATGAAATATTTCCATTTTGAAATATTTGCATACAAATTTAAAACATAAAGTAATGCAAATGAAATATTTGCATTTTGAAATAGTTACATACAAATTTAAAACATAAGCAATGCAAATGAAATATTTCCATTTTGAAATAGTTGCATATAGATTTAAAACATAAAGCAATGTAAATTAAACCATAAACCCTAAACATTGCAAATGGAAATAGTTTAGGGTTGCTTTGCTCAATTTCAGGTAAGTTTTCTAGTTTTGAAAGGCATTTCTTTTTTATTGGATTTAGTTTAGGTTTTTTTTTGTGTAGGTAGGTTTTTTAATTTTTAAATTGGATGTAGGGTTTCATTGTTTTGTAGGAAGATTCAAATGAAAAAAATGTAAATAAAAATACAAATACACAAAAAGAACCTAAATACATAGCTAAATACCAAAAAAAAAAAAATAATGAAAAAAAATGGAGGAATGACTCACTTGGAAGCTGTAAATCACTTTCGCTCACTCAGGATCCCGTTTGCAATGTAGGTAAAAATGGGCTCACAATTGATATTTTTTAAAAATAAATACTTCTAAGAAACGAGATCTCGCTTATTAAAATCAAGATCTTGTTTCTTAAATCCAAGTTTGGGACACTGAAACAAAATGGGATCTCGATTTTAAAAAAATAGGATCCTGTTTTAATTTTAGGCTTGGGACCCCAAAGTGAAATGGGATCCCGATTGCTAAAAAATGAGATCCTGATTCATTTAGCTTGATTTTGGGATATTTTCTAAGGATGAAACTTCCACCTTAAGTGGACTCAACTTTTTTCTTTCACCCTATAATAGGAATTTTTATTTTCTTAAATAAAGTGTATTAGGCTTGTTATGTTTCTTGTAAAATGCCTTGATCCAAACACAAGCCACATGATCAAATCTATACTTTTCAAATTGAAATTGAAAAATAAGAGGCCCTAATCCCCGCACAAGAAAACAAAACTCTTAAATTTACATTAGATCATCTAGTTTATTTCATAAATTATAAATATGATAGTTTATATTCTAAAAAAAATATCGTTTGATAGAATATGCATTTAACTTTATCACAATAACTTTGGAAAGTAAAACCAAAATAAAAAGAAGAAAATATCTCAATGATTCCATGAGACATCCAACAAACTCAATATGAAAAAAAAGATCTTGCACCACTTTCTCCAATTTTCCTTCCTTCTCACTCAACTTTCATGCTTGATGTGTCTTGGAGTACTTAGGGAAAATTGAATTGGAGCAATTTCTAAATGAAATCAAGGTGAATTTTCTTATTAAAAAGACTCCTACCAAAGGACAAGTGAACAAAATAACATAATTATTATAAGAAATGGAAAAAAATAGAACTAGAGAAAAACAAAATGAGGATCTTCTAGATTCAAGGAGAGCTCATAAGCAATGGTCTTGTAGAAAAATGGAATAATTGAACATAATTTTTGAGACAATAAATGAAAATCATAACTTCTAAAATCTGATCACATAATTATGCCATGTGAACATAAAAAACAATAACCAAACTATCCATTGAAACATCCCACTCAGATCTATCAATAAAACACAATAGACAACAACTTTGATACTATCTACAACATTCTACTTCCACATTAAGTAGAGAATTCCTTGATCCATTCCTTTCTCAACTTTTTGTTTCCATGAGATTAGAAGTGGCTTAATGAGTCTCTCTTACCAAGAGTCTAATATGTGTTATTATCTAGATTCATACTCATTCCCATAGGGATTGAGTCAATTATAATCATCATAGGTGTTGGTGCAAGTCTTTGATTATGTCAACATCCCTTTTAGGTGTTGAAGTTGTTTCAAATATGGGAATTTTATAATTCATTGTATGAGAAAAGTTGTATGCTCCTTAAATAAGCAATCAAAGAATATTGTGGGCTAGTGGGAATAGGTTAAATGACAACAATGTAATAGGTGGCTCCAATTCTAATTCAAATAGAACAAAAAAAAGGATAGATATTCTTTATTTTTTGTAATGGGGGTTTTTGAGTGAGTTTTTATTGGTGACCAAATCCATGAAGGGAGCCCTCCACATGATTAATCACACACTATAGTTGATTTTTTTTTATTTTCACTCCTCTCTAAAATTAGGTTAGGTTTCTTTTGAACCCACCATGGTTTATTATGTTCCCTCAAGTAAAAGTGATTGGATTGTTAGGGCTCTTCTTGAGCAAGCAACCTTAATCAAGCATGAAATCCCTAGCATTGGAAAGTACTATGAGATTTAGCATATTCAATGCTAAAGAGAGACAATAAGTTGGAAAAAGTAGGAAAAAATTGAGCCTATACAATGAAATGATGTAATAAATCATTACTAAACCCATATCATTATCTTCATTTGATTAGAATTAGACCAAGTTAAAAAAGAAAAATGGTCCTTTCCCAAAAGAATAATAAATATCATATGATACTAAGGTCATCCAAAAAAAAAAAAAAGAAAAAAAAACAAAGAATTCAAATCCATAATATATCTATCAGAAATTTTAACTAAAAATCACATATACCATATAAGGATTACTTTTAAATTTGATCCAGTTCAACAATCAAACAATAAACTTTTGTCAATAAGACAAATATTTATTATATTTCAATTACTATTGATAATTAAATAAAATGTGATGTAAAACAGTTCAACAATCAAACAATAAACTTTTGTCAATAAGACAAATATTTATTATATTTCAATTACTATTGATATTTAAATAAAATGTGATGTAAAAGTACAAAATGCTACAATAGGAGTAAAAAGAACAGTTATTGACAACTGGACGAAATACATTCACGAGAAAAGGAATGACAGGGAATGGTGAGGATATGGCGGTGTCTTTAATTGGATTTTTTATTCAATGAGCCAAAACTAGAGGACCATTTTCACTTATATTAATGTCAGGCCCATGTGATATACTTGTCTTGATCATTACTACCTAAACGTGTTGTAGCAGGTAAAATGATTGCCGCTTAAAATGGTCCAACGCATCGTTGAATGTTTGGTTGAGTTTTTACCATGAATGCGCTTTATATAGATCTCATCATCTTGTTCCCTCCCCAACAATAATTCGGGGAAATATATCTTGAATTGGGAATGGATGGTATCAGAGGCTATGCGCTACTACTTCCTTTTCCTGCACAGGGCCACATAACTCCTTTAATGCAACTAGCCAAGATTCTCATTGGCAACCATATTATCATTACGTTTGTTAACACAGATTTCATAGAGCAACGGTTGAATCAGCTTCTACTGAGTACCTGAGGTTCGAGACCTTCCCAGACGGTCTTCCGCCAGATCATGGCCACACCTTGAAGGTGCCTGAGCTTTGCGAGTCGCTGCAAAAGCATGCCCCATTGCATGTCGAGAATATTGGTAAAAAGCTTATGCAATCGGCCAGTGTGCCACCGCCAACAATTATCGTTGTAGATGGAATTTTATCTTTTACACAACAGATCGCCGACAAATTTGGTATACTCAGAGTTGCGTTTTGGACACCTAATGCCTGTGGTTTCTCTGCCTATTATTACATGCCCTTCCTCATTGACGAAGGTTATATCCCACTCAAAGGTAATAATATTTCATGATTTTCTTAATAGAGATTTATGTATAAAACTTGCTTTTGATTGTTTTCCTCTTACACTAACCAATGGCGGTTAATGACTCTTAGACGACACGGGAAATTGTAAGAAGGATGACATCACTTGTATTCCTAAAAATACAAACTATGTATGTGAAAGATCTGCCCAACTTTTTGACAGTAACTGAGACTATCAATTATATCTTTTAGTACTTTATGAGTGACGCAGGAGCATCCTTGGTACTTTGCAATCCTGCATCAACCAAAAATATTTTTATTTCAGTTTTGTTCTTGTTTAGTTCTTGTTCAGTTCAAATTGGCAGATTTAGAATATTTGTTCACCGAACCTTGCAGATCTATGTTTTCATCATGGACATGTTCATTTTCCCTATCCCAAGATTTTAGATCGATTGGATCTTTTTCTGACAAGTTATCGCTTCCAGATTAAGTGATAGTTTCTAGAACAAAGCACCGAAGCAGTTTCAAGCCTAACGACTAGTTTTGTCTCTTATGGATCCTTCCCGTAATTTGCAGATCCTTACGGTGTGTTCCAAATTGTTTCGTGGAGTGTCCCTGACCTTAATTTAGGTCCACACTTCATCCTATGCACCTACTGAGGAGAAATTCAAATTTAAGCTCAACCTATTTCATGCCACGTTACGTTTCCTTCATCGGAGATTGTAATGATCTTTGGCAGGCATGAAAGATTCTAGATATCAGGATGTGATATAAATCATTGTAATAGATCATTAAGTTAGTAAGTAGATGAAGATTTGATCTGACATATAAGATTTCAGCTCATATTAAGGAGGATATACAAATACTATATTTTGAGCATGTTATATTAGGCTTGTGAGCCCAATTTGTGAACCTGGATATTGTAGACTAATTGTAACTGGAATTTTTGATAATAAGAAAGTGTGAATCTACATTTGCTTCCATATTCCGTGTGGCTTTTTTTGTGTAACTCTTGTTGCACACTCTAGAATATTCTCTTTGAGGACCCTCCTACCATGACTGCACCCGATTGATATCAGAGTGAGATTCGTTACGTGAGAGATCGTCAAAGTTTGCAGAGTCCTGTTGAAGATTTGTTGTGGGGTGGCAGACTAAGGATCCGACCTGTAGCTAGAGAGGACTTGTGTAAAGATAGTGGGAAGAAGAAATGGTAGAGGAAATGGAGTGCACAGAAATGCAAACCCAACTATGATGGAGATGTTGAAGGGAATTGCTGCTAGATTAGAAGCAATTGAAATGACCCAGAGGAGAGGTTGACCAGTTGATGATGTGAGTGATGAAGAGGTAGAAGAACGGGAAGATAGGGGAGAGAAGATCAACCTGCCCTGGATCAGGGAGAAGAGAGGTTCATAAGAGGCCTAACCAAAGTAAATACTAAACCACATTCCAATCCATTGGATTATAGTGGTAAGTTGGATTCAAATGAATTGCTTGATTGGATAACGGAGATGGAGAAGTATTTTGATTTTGAAGGTACTGCCAAAGATAAGAAGATGAAATTTGCTTGTACAAAGTTGAAAGGACATGCATCCCTTTGGTGGGAACATTTGTAGATAGATAGGAAAAGAAGAGAAAATGAGAAGATAAAATCATGGGATCAGATGGTGAATAAGTTAAAGACGAAGTTTATTTCTGCAGATTATTAAATCGGTTTGTTCAGGAAGTTGCAAAATTTGAAGCAGAAGGAGTCAAGTGTGACAGAGTATACTGAGGAGTTCTACAAGTTGAATATCAAATCCAGACATTCAAAGGATGAGGTTGAGCAAGTAGCCAAATATGTGAATGGATTGAAGTTGTCTGTACAAGATGAGATCAATTTGATCAAGTTGTCGAGTGTGGAAGAGGCATACCAATGTTCCTTAAAAGTAGAAGAGAAGTTGAATAAAAGACATGAGCAGAGACAGTGAGGAAGAGGTAGAAGATTTTAGAGAGGAAGAACTTTTACAGGAGGAGGAAGAGGATCTTTTGCAAATTAGAATAAAGATAAGGAAGTTAGTAAGAATGATAACTCATACCATAGAGATGATGGAAACTCTTATTAAAGAGGAGGACATGGTGGTTACTAGAATGAGGGTTATAGAAAAGATGATAGAGAATAGGAGAAAAGAGTATTCAAGGGAACTTGTTTTAAGTGCGGTGGAGAAGGACATAAAGCATTTGAATTTAATAAGAGAGAGACAAGTAGAAAGACAAAAAACAATAGAAGAACAACCTTTGTTGAGGAGGATCATGTTGGATCATCTAATAAACCAGAAGAGGGAGAAGTGTTGGTGAACATAAGAGTATTGTGTCAAAGTGAGATGGAGCAGGAACCGTTGCAGAGAAAAAACTTGTTCTAGACCAGATGCAAGGTAGCTAGTAAATGTTGCAGAGTTATTATTGACAATGGAAGCTCTGAGAACCTAGTTTTTGAAGAAATGGTGACCAAATTGAAGCTAGAAAGATTGAAACACCTGAAGCCCTATCAGATAGCATAGATTCAAGATGAGCATAAGATACTAGTAAGTGAACAATGTTTGGTGAAATTGAAGATAGGAAATTATCATGATGACAGTTTTGTGTGATATCATGCCTATGTATGTATGCCATGTTTTTTTGGGAAGGCCTTGGCAGTATGATAGATATGCTATTCATGATGGAAAGAAGAACACATATACCATTGTTTCTAATGGGATGAAGCATAATTTTTTGCCACTGGAAGATGTTCCTAAAGTTGAGGTTTGTATGGGTGCTAGAATTTGTTTGGTTGATGGAAGGAGATTTCTAGATGGACTAAGACATGAGAAAATGTGCTATGCCTTGGTTCCTAAGAAGGCTAAAGACTTGAAACATGTAGAAGAACAACCAGAGGAGATAAAGGAATTGCTAGAAGAATATGAAAATATCATTTCAGATAATGTACTTGATGGATTACCACCTGTGAGGAGTATTAATCATTGCATGGATCTGATTCCTAGAGCTAGTTTTCCTAATAAAGCAGCACACTAGATGACACCAACAAAGAATGAAGAGTTCAATAGACAAGTACAAGAGCTGTTGAAGAAGGGTTTTAATAGAGAAAGCTTAAGTTCTTGTGTGGTACTTATTGTTCTAGCACCTAAGAAGGATGGAGAATGGAGGATGTGTACAAACTCTAGAGCCATAAACAAAATCATAGTGAAGTATAGATTTCCTTTGCCCTGGATGGATGACATTATGGGTTGTTTGAGTGAAGCTAAATACTTTACAAAGATAGATTTGAAGAGTGGATATCATCATATCAGAATCAGAGAAGGGGATGAGTGGAAGACAACATTCAAGACAAATGAAGGATTGTATGAGTGGTTGGTGATGCCTTTTGGACTAACAAATGCACCAAGTACTTTCATCAGGCTGATGAATGAGGTATTGAAGAAATTCTTGGGTAAGTTTGTGATTGTCTATTTGGATGACATCATGATTTTTAGTAAGACTAGAGAAGAAAATTTGTTGCATATAAGACAAGTTTTGCAGAGGATGAGAGAAGATCAGTTGCTAATAAACATTAAGAAGTGTATTTTCATTAAGAAAGAATTGGTATATTTGGGATTTGTGATATCTGTGGATGGATTAAAGATGGGTTCTGAGAAGGTAAGAGAAATTGTTGAATGGCCTATACAGGAAAGCATTGGAGAGGTAAGATCATTTCATGGATTGGCTAGTTTCGACCAAAAGTTCATTAGGAATTTTAGTTCTATTTGCAGTCCTATGACAGAAACAATGAGATGGGATAAGAAAGGTTTTAGGTGGACATCTGGAGCAAACCAAAGTTTTGAGTTGTTGAAATAGAAGGTGAATAAGTAGCCTGTGTTGGCTTTACCATACTTTAATAAGGTAATACAAGTAGACTGTGATGCAAGTGGAAATGCAATTGGAGTAGTATTAAGTCAAGAGGGAAGACGAGTAGGTTATTTCAGTGGGAAATTGAATGATGCTAGGAGAAGATATTCAGTGTATGAACAGGAGTTTTATGCCATAGTTCAAGCCTTGAAGAAGTGGAGACATTACTTGTTTCCTAAGGAGTTTGTGTTGTATATAGATCATCAAGAATTGCGGTATTTGAACAAGTTGAATCAGAGACACATGAGATGGGTGGAATTCTTGTAGAGTTATACTTTTGTTTTGAAACATAGGAGTGCAAAGTCAAATATAGATGTTGATGCTTTAAGTAGGAGAAGGAATTTACTGGTATAAATGAGAGTGGAGGTATTAGGATTTGATGAATTGAAGAACTTGTGTGAGGAAGACCCAAATTTTGTAGAACCTTGGAGAGCTTGTAAAAAACCATTCTTGGAGGATAGGAGTCGGTGGTTGGATTATTTCATTCAGGAGGATATTTTTTTTAGAGGGAATCAATTGTGTATACCCCAGAGTTCAATGAGGGATAGCTTCGTGAAAGAAAAACATAGTGGGGGATTGACAAGACACTTTGGAATTGATAAGAAAATAGCATTGGTAAGTGAGAATTAATTTTGGCCATAGATTCATAAGGATGTTATAAAATTTGTATAGAGTTGCAGAGTTTGTCAAGCTACAAAAGGGAGTAGTCAAAATGTTGGATTGTATAAGCCTTTGATAGTTCCCGAAGGACCTTAGGAGGATATCAGCGTGGATTTCATACTTGGCTTGCCAAAAACATAGAGAAGTAATGATTCTATATTTATGGTGGTGGATAGATTTTTTAAAATGGCACAATTCATACCTTGTAAGAAGACAATAGATGCAGTACATGTAGCAGACTTGTTTTCCAAGGAAGTGGTTAGATTGCACAGATTACCTAGGAGTGTTGTTTCAAAAAGAGATACAAAGTTTGTTGGCTACTTTTGGAGGACACTTTGGAAGAAGTGAAAGATAGATTTAATGTTCAGTTCTACTTTTCACCCACAGATTGATGGACAGACAGAGGTAGTAAACATGATTTTGCAGAATTTGTTGAGATGTTTGGTTAGGGAGAAGACCAGAAGTTGAAATTTAGTTCTTGCACAAATAGAGTTTTCTTACAATAATTTAGTGAACATGAGTACCAGAAAGACACCTTTTGAGATTGATCTTGGAGTTCATCCTAGAGGTATATTAGAATTGTGAGACATCGATAAGGAAGATAAAAGGAGTGAAAAAGCAAAGGAATTTACATAACATATGAAGAAAGCGCATACTCAAGTAAAGCATCAATTGGAGGATATGAACATAAGTATAAGGAGCAAGTAGATGAAAAGAGGAGATATAAGGAGTTTGAAGTTGGAGATGAAGTGATGGTGTATTTGAGGAAGGGAAGATTTCCAGTTGGCACATACAATAAGCTCAAGATGAGGACGTTTGTACCCTATAAGATTTTGAATAAATTTGATTCAAGAAATGCATATGAAGTAGAGTTACCAGATGGTGTGGGTATATCACCTATATTCAACATTGGAGATCTACATCAATACCATGAAGCAGAATTCAGTCAAGACAGTAAAGCAAAATTGGAGAAATAGTTTCCCAAACAAAAATCGGATGAGATAGAAGAGATTTTGGATATTAGAAATGGGAGGAAAACGCGTGGAAGATAGTACAAAGAATATCTTGTGAAGTGGAAAGGTAGACCAGTGGAGGATTCCTCTTGGATTTCTCAGGCTGAGGTAGACCGTATTGGTTTCCCTTTAGCCTCAACAAAGTGAGAGACTCACTTTTTAAATAACCCCGGATGTTTGATGTAGGAGCATCCTTTGTTCTTTGCAATCCTGCATCAACCAAAAATATTTTCATTTCAATTTTGTTCTTGTTAAGTTCTTGTTTAGTTCAAATTGGCAGATTCAACATATTTTCTCACCAAACCTTGTGGCTCTATTTTTTCATTGTGGACATGTTAATTTTCCTCATCCCAAGATTTCAGATCAATTGGATCTTTTTTCGGAAAGTTATCGCTTCTGGATCAAGTGACAATTTCTATAATAGAGCATTGAAGTAGTTTCGAGCCTAATGACTAGTTTTGTCTCTTGTGGATCCTTCCCATAATTTGTAGATCCTCAAAGTGTGTTCTGAATTGTTCTGTGGAGTGTCCCCAACCTTAATTTAGGTCCACACTTCATCCTATCCACCTGTCGAGGAGAAATTCAAATTTAAGGTTGACCTATTTCATGCACATGTTATGTTTCCTTCATCGGAGATTGTAATGATCTTTGGCCAACGCGGAAGATTCTAGATCTTAGGATGTGATATAAATCATTGTAATAGATCATTAGGTTAGTAAGTAGATGAATATTGGATCTGACATGTAAGATTTCAGCTCATATTATGGAGCATATAGGAATACTATATTTTGAGCATGTTATATCAGGCCTGTGAGCCCAATCTGTGAACCCAGATGTTGTTGGCTGATTGTAACTAAAAATTTTGATAATAAGAATGTTTGAATATGCATTTGCCTCCATATTCTGTGTGGCTTCTATTATGTAACTCTTGTTGCATGGCCTGAATTGTTCTCTTTGAGGACCCTCCTACCATGACTGCACCAATGAGGGAGGCACAAAAAACTCACTAGCCTTCCCTAGTTTTTCTCAACACTTTTCAAGAGTTAGAAGGACTGGTGTTGAGCGATCTGAATGCTAAATTTGCTAATCCATTGGTCCACTTTTACTCAGCTCTGCAGGCTATGGCAATATAATTGTAGGCACAAGCAATAGCATATGGAAAGAAGAAAATTTGTGTTTGGACAAGAAAAAAAAATCATCAATGATATATGTGTGCTTTGCAAGTATCACTATTTTGTTAGACAAAGAACTTGTGGAGTTCATGTGGGGTTTGGAGGGAAGCAATCAACCATTCTTGTGGGCCATCCACCTTGATCTTGTCCAAGGAAGCTCTATCATTTTTCCTGGTGAGTTTATAGAGAGAGTGAAGGAGCGAGGGTTTTTTGTTAGGTGGGCACCACAAAGGAAGGTTTTGTCCCATTCGTTTGTGGGAGGATTTCTTATGCATAGTGGGTGGAACTCCACAATTGAAAGCATAAGCTTGGGAATTCCCATGATATGTTGGCGATTATTTGGAGAGCAACCAACAAACAAGATATTTGTAAATGATGTTTGGAAGGTCGGTTATGAAATAAGGGAGAACGTTTTAAGAGAATAGGTGGAAGTGTTGGTGAGGAAGTTGATGAATTTAGAGGACGAGCAAGGCATGGAAATAAGAGTTAGACTGAAAAAGTTCAAAGAGAGGGCTATTGCTCTAGTTAAAAGCTGGTGGAACTTCTTACAACAATATGCAGGAGCTTTTAAGGCACATGTAGATGAAGATAGCCTACTGAAACTCTCCACGGTTGCTTTGGATTGTATTGTCATTTTTTCAATGTTTATTTGTCCTTTTTATGACTTGTTTAAAGTGCAGATGATAAAAAAGGAGGAATTTGAATATTCAAGAACATCCATTTTTCTTTTTCTTATAAATCACACCATATCATTTATTTTTGTTTAAGTGATATAACACCACAAATAAATAGCAATTCCATGTAGTGACATGCAATGATGAGCCAATAGGTGGAGGGAAGTACAAATGGTTGGAATGTAATCTAAGAGAGAGCAAAGGGTGTGTGGATATCTGGACGTAGAAAATGGTAGTATATATTGTAAGTTTTAGTTGGAACATTCATTTTCTGCTATTATATCTTATTACCCCTATGCATAGATTTGTATGTATGCTAATGTAAAGCATAATAGAATTATCTAAAAGGTTATAATATTATTCATTTGCAATAGGAGATAAAATTTTAAAATAAGTATATTTGCATAAATCATGGACAACCATAACAATAAAGAGATAATAGCATCCATATGTTTTTTTTTATGTTAATTTTGAACTACATTTTTTCATTGGGAATTTGACTTTACATGTGATTGAAATATATCTCAAAAGATTACATGCAAAATTTTTGGATGCAAGATTTAAATATAGAGATTGTTATCTCAATGTAATCAATGTTCAAAGAAATATTTAATATTATACTCAATATACAACCCATGAAACATATGAATATTGTTTGAATCTTATGTCAGAAACCTAGAGATCTGCACATAGGAAATATAAAATGAAACACAAAAAATGAGGCATGCTCTCCACCCTACCATATTGGGTCATGGAGCCTCATGGACTCTCACCAAAACCTTGAGAAAGAATATACATCATCCACTACTCTGATCAATGGTGAAATGAATATTCCTTATTAAACTAAATATAGAGTCTACGAGGATCTAATTGTTTATTTGACCATTGTGACTGATTTTACAGTCACTATGATTATTCTAAAAGGTTGTTTATAACACATTAGTCCATCAAAATCACCATTATGGCTAGAGTATGTTTTGCAAGAATAACAAAAAAATGTGAAGTTTAGTGTAGTGATCATCTGTAATTGATAGACAATATGTAAATCAGGAGATATAAAGAGTTCTATAACTTATAATACATAATATGCAATGCACCTGTAATGGAAGGGATGAAAATAAATAAAATATAGTCATACCTTGTGCATGTAGCAGAATGCAGTATGAATACAAGAAAATAAGGCCTGATCTCCACCCTACCATATTGGGTCATGGAGTGCCATGCGCTCTCACCAAATCCCCAAGAAAAAAATTAAATTTTCCACTACTATGATCAATGTTCAAAGTAATGTTTTGGCCCCTGATGACTTTATGCAATATCATCAAAATCCACATTATGGCTAGAGTATGCTATGCAAGAATAACAAAAAATGTGAATTTTCATGCAGTGATCATCTGTAATTGATAGACAATATGTAAATCAAGATATATCAATATTTCTATGTTTTATAATATATAATATGCAATGCATCTGTAATGGAAGGAATGAAGTAAATAAAATTTAGGCATACTTGGTGCATGTGGAAGAATGTAGTATGAAGACAAGAAAAGAAGGCCTGATCTCCACCCTACCATATTGGCTCATGGAGTGTCATGCGCTCTCACCAAACCCTCGAGCAAAAAAATAAATTTTCCACCACTGTGATCTATGGTGAAAGCAATGTTTCGACCCCTGCTAACTTTATACAAGATCTAATGTAATCAAAAGATCAATGAAGAAGGATTGTTTGGGTTGAGTATGGCTGTAAACATGAAAGGATAGTGTGAAGTTTAGTGCAATAAACACGTGCCATTGGTAGACAATAAATAAATCAGAAAATATAAAGACTTGTAGAATTCATAACAAATAATATGCAATGCAGCTGTAGTAGAACAAAGTAATTCAATAAAATCTAGGCATACCTTGTGCACACAATGGATTGCAGTATGAACACAAAAAAGAAGGCCTACTCTCCACCCTACCATATTGGGTCATGGAGCCTCATGGGGTCTCACCAAACCCCTGAGCATAAACATTAATTATCCACCACTTTGATCAATGGTAAAAGCAATGCTTTGGGACTTGAGAAAATTTGTTGAGTTGAAATCAATGCTATACATTTTTAATAAATTGACATGGAGTTTTGAAATAAGAAATGCAATAAAAGATATATATCCTTACATTGTATACATATGGAATGTAGGTGAAGGCCATACACCATGCAAACATACAATCTTAAAGCTATTTAGCATTTTGGAGATATGTACACCTTGTATATAAATAAAATGTAGCTTCAATCTAAAATGGATTGAATGGGATATAGTTACACAGAAGGGAAATGTGAACTTTGGTGAGGAAAACATGTTTTATTGGTAAGCAATATGTAAATTATGAAATTTAAATAGTTCTATAATTTATAAGGGAAATATATGTAATACCACGATTACATCTCACATATAAAAAATGATAAGGGAGTGAATTTAGAAATGGTGGAGATTCTATATGCATGGAAATGAAGAGGGAAAGAGAAGTATTACACTTACCATGAAGAATAGAAACATTTCATGATGATGGCAATGAACACTATTGTTGTAGACAAACGACTTGTTTGATTTATAGTGCACTATAATTGTTGGTATGTATCCTATAGTATGTAGCAAAATAGAAATGTGGATCTACACATAATCCTAAAAGCCCTAGTTCAAGTGAGGAATTAAGTTGTCGACATAGAAAATATAAAATGGAACACAACAAAATGAGGCCTACTCTCTACCCTACCATATTGGGTGTCCATTACTCTGATGAATGGTAAAATCAATGTTCCTTATTACACTTAATATACAACTTCTATCATTCAAATAATTTCTTTTTGAGGCTAAAAGGAATAATAACACATGGACAATGCAATGTGCACGTTTGGATGTATGTCATAGTAGATGCAAAGAAGATTGATACATGCTGACACCTTTTTGGAATGATAAACTGTATTTTGAGTGTTATATGGAATATTGATTCCATGATTGTTCAAAGTGGTGGAAAATGTATTTCCCTTATCTCCATATATGTATGCATGTCATAGCAGATGCAAACACCATTGATACATATTGATCCCTATGTTTACTTTATGGGGCATTCTTGGAATGATAAACTATATTATCAAGCACTTGTTATATACAATATTCATGCTTGGAAGAAATGGGAAAAGAATTATCAAAACCAACACTTTTGTAGAGCTTTTGCAACCATCACCCCATGCAAAGAACAAAAAATAACATCCAACCACCTTCACATAAATTTCATAATGGCTAATTGTGCTTGGGCCCTAACAGAGGCCTACCCTTGTCACAAGCAGGCCCAATATTTTTTGAGGCTTGAAAATGGTAAGCATTTCCTACAAGTGGCTGGTTGTTTTGGATTTTTTTTCAAATTAGAAGTATTTGGTGTGTCAATAGAGAGGGAAAGCAGAATGGCATCAACATTAATTGTCATATTCTTTCCATGTAGTTGTCATGGTTGTAAGTAATAATTGCCTTTTAAAGCCTTGGAAAACATAGTGAATGTATGCGTAAACCCCAAATGAAACAATATTGCAAAGGTTTTTTGTGATATACACCCCTTGTCGCTTGCTTCAAATGCACATCTCCTTGCTAACTTCTGTAAAAAATAGGTGGCAAAAAATTATCACAGATGACACTTTTCTTTTTCTTTTGCAACGATCACCCCATGCAAAAAACACAAAATAACCTCCAACCACCTTCACAGAAGCTGAAAAAAACTTGATCGAACTTTTACCCTCATAGGTGATTAGCCTCCTTGCCCATGGCTTTGATAGTAGGTATAGCAACAGAATGAGAACCCCCTATCAAAAATTTCACAGACATTCACTATGTTTCTTGAGGATTTAAACATATGTGGGCAGATGTAATTTCAAACATGTGGATTATGCTCCCCCCCTTTTTTTACAAAAAGAACTTGAAAATCTTAAGCCCGAGCCAATTACTTCATAGAAGAATAGTTACCACATGTTTTAGTTGACAAAAGAAATTTTAGTAAACACATGATGTGGGTCTCGAACAACAAAACTACAACTGTCAATTGAAACATAGGTACTCATTCTTTCGTTAGATGTCATGACAATTCTTAATGAATAGATACAAGGATATGTGATAGGAAGTAGCAATGAATTTTTGTGGAGAAGTTTTAATAAAAGCAACTACCCTATGAAAAGAATAAACATAGGAAGGAGTATATATGAATATTCTTTTCATCTGAGCTCACATACATACATATCTACACATAGGGATGAATGTTGGTTGTGACATGGAAAAGATGGGCAGAAAATTATCTTTTTTGGTTTTCCCATCCGGGTGACCGTTGATACCAATATTGTTCCATTTATGCCTTTTGTTCTATGGTGTTGATTGTAATTCTCTAGTTTAGACTATATTGTTTCATTTATGGCCACTGCTTTGTGTGAATGGTTGCAAAATAGTTAATACCATGTGTTTTATGTGGGATTTTTTATCTAGCTTACTGTTGAAACCAAGATTGCTTCATTTATGGTTCACATTTTGTGGCAGAGGTTGTAAATTGGTTTGTTAGTGTGAGCTAAAGTTTATTGGTAGACAACACACTTTTGTATTGCTTATGAAACCATCACCCCATGCAAAAAACACAAAATAACCTCCAACCACCTTCACAAAAATTCCATAACCGATGATTACACTTGCACCTTCACAGAAGCTTTCCCTCCTCACTCACAACTATCTTGAACAACAAGGGAAACCCAGAGAATGACACACAACAATGTGTTATCAAAATTACACAGACATTCACTATGTTTTTAGAGGATTTTAGAGCAGGTGTTACTTACAACCATCACCACTACTATGTTGCAACCCATCGCCACAAAACTCGGGCCATAAATAAAACAACATTGGTTGCAACAGTGGCCCAGATGGAAAAACCCACAAAACACAAAAAAATCACAGTAACATATAACAACAGAACGAGACCCAACAATTCCTTATTGAAAATTTTGTAGATATTTGCTATGTTTCTTGAGGTTTTAAATGACAGGTGTTATTACAACCAATAAAAAAAGGAAGAAGTATACATTTCTTATAGCTAATTTGACATACATACATATCTACACACACAAAAAGGAAAATGATAGGAAATAGAAGAAGCACATGCTTTTTTGTGGCAATATATTTCGAAGCAACAAATCCCTATCTATGCATCAAATGCATGAAATTGATAAAGATGTAGGTGTAAAACAAAATGTACACCAATATATATGAATGTAGAGGTAGATGAAAATATATATGCATTTTTTATTGTTGCCTAGTAGCTTTAAGACCGGTAAGGATGATGAAAATTCCATCCAAAGTTCACACATATAGCCTATCGGCTAAAAGTTTTCATCTAGAGGCAATAATTGCAAAGCAATAAATATTATATCATTTATCATTTCCATATAGAGGCGATGGTTGCAAAGCAATAAAACAAACTGATAACAACATTGTTTCATATATGCTTTCCATACACTATCAATGGCCATAATAATATTTAGAGTTCTAAAGTTACCAAAGCAATTTAACAATTTATGTTACTTTCCATAAGGCATTGTTGACTATTGTTCTATAGCTTTAGCTACTGTGAATATTGTGAGCCACCATAGTGATGACTATTTTTGCAAATGACATGCATACATATGCACACCCAAAGTTGTCAATACATGTGAAAGAAATATAGATGAGTTTAAATGCACATATATGTGTATGTTTCCTGGGTAGAGGAGACAAACATCACTTGGTACAAATTTTCATGGCAACATTGTTTCATGTACGGGCTCCATATATTGGTGATGGATGCAATAATGCCATGCATTTAAAATTTACCAAAGTAATTGAGCAGTTTATGTTATTTTCAATGAGTCATTGTTTAGTGTTGGGTTGTAGATTGAGTTGCATAACATACACAACAAACATTATAGCCAAGAACCATATGTTATCCATATCCAACATGACATTATTATTAGACATGGAAAAGTAGTAGGGAGAACATTTGAGAAGCATTAGATGCATATGCATACATACACACTCACATATACAAATACATCATACACACATATATCTAGAGAAAACTATGTCAAGATATTGTATGCACTGAGAACATTGAAAACAAGATCAAAACAATTTTTTATTAAAAACAACTCACAAATACCTCTAAATATTGAACTGTGCATGCATATACACATACATATCCATTAAAGACACATATATCTACATGCATCTACATCAAAAAGTTGTATGTACTGAGAAATTTAAATTACATGCATGCATATTTATGTATATGCATACGTAAATGTATACATGCATACAACCATGTTCACAAGTATATATAAGAACAACTATAAATATTGATACATCTGTGAAATAGGATGACATAACTATATAACCAAACAACATAAAATAAAATCAAGAACGTACACTTAAAGCGAAATAAAACTATAAGCAACATAAAGAATAGAAAAGAAAAAAATTGTATCTTTTTTTGTTAAACATGATAAGTTATACTTCATTGTCTTAATATATAACCAGTTAAATGAACAACAAAGCAATAAGTAGAAAGGAAAGGTCTTCTAATGTGACAAGAACTGCAAAGAAAGAAAAGGAAACAAATGTAAAGTCAACATAAAGTATAACAAATATCCAAAGTCACAATTAGGCATGGTTGTTTTGGCATTCAAGGCAATACGATAACTATCTTTGGAGACTCTTGCACAATACGAGAAATAGTAGACAAATCTGATAGCAATAGCTTGCACTCAGCTTCAAAGTTCATTCTTGCAACTTTGACTATTTTTGTTTTAAGCCTTGTTTTTGAATTATAGGTCTGAGTTTTAATAAGAAGAGTGAAAAAAAATGAAGTGTAGGTGACAACATTGATAGCAGACTCAACAATCATTGCAGTAGAAGACTCATATTGCAATATGTAAAGCTCCTTTATTGACATATGCAATAAGCTTGTTGCAGCCTCATCAAAAGCAGTAGCCCAAATCTCACCTATGTTGTCTTCCATCTTTAGTTGCAATAAATATCAAAAATCACATTCAGCTATTGTTGTCTGGAATCTAGGGAAAAACCACACATTTTGCTTCAATTCTTCACACTTTTTCTTGCATTGTCTACTACTGGCCTACAACAGACATGCAGCGTACCAGAATGCATCATTTTAATATATTTTACTGTTGCCTTGATAGTAGCTTGCAAAGTTTCTGGAAAGCCAAGGTAGTGATTCAAGATATATGCAATAGTGACTCTCTCATGGGTCTATGTAGGATCATGATGGGCCAAAAAGTAACAATATGATGGGTATGTGTAGGGTATGTGGTTGATGACTTTTTCTTTACCCAAAATTGATGAAACGAAAAGGGTTTTTAAAGGAGATTCTCAACTTTCCACCAATATAAATTATGCTTTACTTTGAATTTAATAAATAATTATTATTCACTTTCACTAAAATTCTGATTATTTTGAACTTTAATATTATTCATTTTATTTGATTCATGACTAAAGTCTATTGATATTTGACTAAACACTATGATATCTTTGAAGAAACATCTACTTTTTGAATCACATTTTTGTCACATTCAAAATATGGTAATGCTTCTATATGATTGAATACAATGATTTTTGAATTTCATGAAGTTTTGACCAAGTTAAGGTGGTTAGATAGATGAGTTTTTATATTTTTTAAAAATTGTAACAAAAAAAGTCATAATTAATTATTTACTTGGAAAAAAATTACAAAAAAATATGCATCACATCCAAACATGAGTCCTATACTTATATCTAAAATCTTATAAAAAAAAATGTTTAATTTTATTTATTAGACAGTTTAGGGGTGGTCTGTAGGACACCTACTTATTTTTTTTTTCACAAAATTTAAGTACTACTACATTGAAATTTCAAAATTTCCCCCAAATAGATTTAAAAATAAAATAAATAAACCTAGTTTAAAAACTACATTCAATTTCTTCTGATTCTATTTCTACATGTTTTTTTAAATAATATAGATAACTTATTCAAATTTTACATCAAGTTGCTCTAACTTTTCTGCTACAAAATTTTACGCACTTAAGGGGCTTGTTTTTCCATGATGATCCTGCACATACCCATCATCATGGAAAAAATAGACCCTTAAGTGACAATAAAATTTAGAAAAATCAGAGTTAGGCAACTTGACGTAAACAATTGAATAAGTTATCTCTATTATTTCAAAAATATGTAAGAATAGAATCTATATGAAATTGAATGTAGTTTCTAAACTACTAAGTTTATTTTAAAAAAATATATATATATCTATTCAGTAAAAATTTGAAATTTCAATGCAGTAGCACTTAAATTTCAGGGAAAAAATAAGTAGGTGTTTGTCTGACCACCCTAACCACAATAACATGATAATATTTTTTTATAAGATTTTAGATATAAGTAGAGGACTCAGGTCCCGATGTGATGCTTATTTTTTTATAATTTTTTCCAAGTAAATAATTAATTGTGTATTTTTAATTATAAATTTTAAAAATATAAAAACACGTATGTCTGACCACCTTAACTTGGTCAAAACTTCATGAAATTCATTTTTTTTTAATCCTATAGTATGTGACAGATGTTTCAGATTCAAAAAACATGATACCATTTGAAAGCTATAGATGTTTTTCAATTAGCCTATCGATCAAGACTAAATAGTCATAATTCAAATAGAAAATGAATAATAATTATTTATTAAATTCAAAGTAAAGCATAATTTATATTGGTGGAAAGTTGAGAATCTCTTTTAAAAACAATTTTCAATTCATCAATTTTGGGTAAAAAAAAGTCGTCAGCCACATACCCTACACATACCCATCATATTGCCACTTTTTGGCCCATCATGATCCTGCACATACCCTCATTTGCCAAAGCAACCTTTTGAGACACTGTTCAAGAGGGTTGAATGGTAGGTGGATCAATATGTCCTCGTTGGATCAAGGGTTGTACTTCTTGTATATCAAGATTTATAAATAAAAGAGTCCCTGCGTCTGTGTTCAGAACTAGTCCATTGAAATACCCAACACACATTTTTAATAGCAAGGATGAGAGCCAAACCAGGGGTGTACAACCTCTCCAGCTCATCGCCCTTTTCTTCCCAATTTGAGCCCCACAAATTAACATCAATTGAAAAGGATGACAAATCATTAAGTTTAATAGTCCTCCAAATTGTTTGGGACTAATCCTTTCTTTGTATAGTTGATACCATTCCTACATGCACCATAGTCCCAATAATATCAATCAAACTGTTATTGCTACAATTTGCAATTTCATTTATTGAGATGAATTTAAATACTTTCTCTGACACAAAGACCTCATTGTCATAGCATTTTAACATTGAGTTTTGATCCAAAATGATTTCCATCTAGCTATTTAACTTAATATATTTCCTATCTACTTTTTTGATCGAGCCCTTTGACACATAATAAGTATGACCCACCTCAACCCTATCATAATGCAATTCTCCTATGTCATTAAAGAAAGTAATTCATATTTATGTTCCTTCATTATCAATAATATCAAAGCTGAATACTTGTCCCTCACGCCTCTATTTGTTGTAATGGTGCATATCCCTTTTTGTTGTTACCCAACCTTTTATTATCCATTTGGTTTGGTAAACATTAAACCATTTAACATGGCTGATATTTGCAAGAGCATCATGCTATCTTGGGGATGTATTAATCCCAAATGTTGAGGCTCGTTTGGATGGGGAGGGCGACTCACACCCAACTATTTGTTCTTCTTGATCTCTAAAAAAATATCTAGGTTTTTCAATTAGCTGGTAATCTAACATTTTGACATCTAAGGACAATATAAAAATTTTCCTGGAACCAAATGAACATCAAATAATTTAAAAGGTCATCCCCACAAACAAGAAAGTATAAAACTACAAGTACAAGTAGTGCAGAACAATATGTAACCTTGATTCCCGCAACTTTCTACATAGATAGTTTGTCAAGCACAAGATGGAACCTATTTTCAGTGCACCTATAAACAAAAGTTCATTGCATTTTATAGGAAAAGTTCCTATTTGCATGTGGGTTCCATCAGAAAGGATGACTTTGTATTGGTCAATCGGGCTTTGATTGCCTCCTTTTTTTGGAAAGACATTAGTTGGAGAACCAGAGATGGGACAACATCTCCAGCATCAATAGATCATATCACATGTGTTGTTAAGTCTGGATTTACAGTTGTATCCTACAAGGTAGTTAAACTCAGTGAAGCAACAACAATGAGATATTCATAGTTGCACGACTCAAGTCTAGAAGCAAACAACAATATTAACACATTTGAAAATTGTAATGTTTTCCCCTCTAACTTATAGGTCAGTCCCAAATGGCCAACAAATTGAAAGGAAAAGAAAAGAAAAAGAGTTTAAATATAAATTAGTTAGAACATATATCATAACAATTGTTAATTCAAATGAAGCATATTCTCGGTTTGCTTGGTGCACTTGGAAAAGTGTCAATCTAATTGTCAGCAGCAAAAAAAAAACAAGAAACAAACTTACAAGACTGGTGCTTGAGGATTGTTCATCAGCCTGGGTAGAGCTAGAGGCCACTGACATTGCGAGGGCTGCTCTTTTAAAAGCTGAGAGCTGCAATTCCAACGACTGACTACAAGGTATATGACTTCAAAACACAACATGAGCTCTCAAGTTTTTTGCACAAACATTAAGAATATGATAGCAAAGGATTAACAAAAATAAAATCTTCAATGATTCATATAACACTTAATATATATACAATTTTTTATTCCAATTTTTTTGTTTCATCTTTTTAATCTTTCAAATTTTTTCCTAGAGACATCAACAATACAAAGGAAAATAAATAATTAGGAAAAAGGCTTCAATGTTCTATATAATAGTTAATATAAAGTATATCATTTGAAGAATGCCCTATCAAGGTTCAAACAAATAACAACTATTTTCACAAAATAATAAACATTGGGAAGAGTACGTATGTACATTGTTTACATCTACTTTGACATACATACATATCTATGCATAGGAAAATTTAATGTTGTTTCATATATGGCTTCCGTTCTGTGTGAATGGTTGCAACATAATAAAATAGTCTATGTTGTTTTCCATAATGCAATGTTAATTGTTGTTCTCTAGCTTTGGCTACATTGTTTCATTTTCAATGCATAATAAAATAGTTAATGTTATAGAGTTTATGTTGTTATCCAAAAGGTATTCTTGACTATCATTGCCACTAATTGTATTTCCACTATGTGTAGAAATATAGATATGTGATATTATATGTAAAAAAAATATTATAAAACACTGAAATACATCTTATGCTTCCAAGGATATCCCAACAAAATAAAGATAGGGATCACTATGTATCAAAGTTCTTTGCATCCACTATGACATACATATATTCCTGCACATAGGGGAAATACATTTTCCATCAGTGTGATCAAATGTCTGTACAATTTTTGACTAGGCATTGTTGACTGACATTATATGGCTTTACCAGCTATCACAACTGCAAGCAAGGAGAGCAAGATTTTGTGAAGGTGCAACTTTGATCATGGGATGTGAAGCTATTGTCGAGGTAGTAGTAGGTTTTTTTTGTGTTTTCCTACATGGGGCGATAGTTGGAAAAGTAATACAAAAGTGTTGGTTGTGATAATTTATTGTGCATTTGTTTTAGATGCTAAATAAAGCAAGGAGCAAAGAGAAAGAAAGTGGGAAAAGGTACACTTGAACCAAGGATGAAGAGGTGGAATTTGAAAAATTGCTTTATATATCAAGTTATTCTTATATATTCTTGTCGACATGGATGTATGCATGTATACATCTACATATACATATACAGAAACATCTATGCATGCAATTTAATGTTCTTAGTGCATACAACATCTTCATACAATTTTGGGTAGGAAAATGTGTCTGTAATGCATTTGTATATAGTGTTTAGACAAACACTAAAGTATGTGTTTCTTTTGTTTCCTTTCGTTGTTATTTTCCTATGTGCACATATGTATGCGTGTCAAATAAGATGTAGACAACATTCATATAAACTCATCCCCTTGTTTATTTCTTTTCTAGGATAGTTCATATTTGTTTTGTCCTCAAGGGGAATTTTTGCAATAATAGGCTTCATATTAAGCATAATAAGAAAGATTGCTTGCCACATCCAATGTGCTGAAAAGCTCTTTGAAGTTAGGAAAACAGCATAAACTGTTTTATGACTTCATCTCTCACAATATTCTTTCATATTTGATTCGCAATCCAATTTAGTAAATTCTATAGAATTTATGATGTTGTCCATAAGGCATTGTCAGTTGTTGGTCTATAGATGTGGCTATATTGTTTCGTTTCTGATAAGATGCTATTGAAAAATAGAATTACTAGGTTGTTGAAACTAATATTTTTTTATTTAAGTCATGAGTGTCTATCTCTATATATGTACTTTCTACATGTATCTTTGAGGTTATGCATATAACTTATGAATATTTTAGCTATTTATCTACCCTTCACCTTTTTTTGTTTGCTAGCCATTTGGGAGTAGCCTATGCGTTAGGGAGAAATGGTTCTAATTTTCAGATGTGTCAACATTGCCATGTGCTTTCTTCTTTATATCCAACAAAAATCTAATTTTTTTTGCTTCTTGCTAGAGCACCTTTTATAAAATCAAAAAGTATAGCCTATTCAACATCTTATCAAAAAAGAAATAGTATAGCCTAACCTAGCAGACAACAATCACTAATGTCTTATGGAATCAATGTTGCTTGTATCTGCTATTACATACATACATATATGTCCATAGGTATTAAACATTGTGCATCACTTTGATTGATAGTGTCATTACCTAGGTTGTTGTACTGGTTCTAGAAAGTGGGAACATGTGCATTTGAAGCAAGCGGGTAGAGGTGCGAGTGGAGGTGCATATTGGGAAAAATGTTTCTAGAGTATTCTGAAAACAACTCATGTTATTTTCCATAGGCCTTTCTTCATTTTTGTTCTCTAGCCGATGGTATATTGTTTCATTTGTGCTCTTCATGCAACTAGGATGGTTGTAAGGCAACATTGTTTACTTTTTGCATTAGATTGCTACTGTGAATTCTTGTCTTTTGTGGGATTTTCCATCTAGGTCATTGTTGAAAGAAACATAGTTTTGAAAGCAGTTGATGTTATTTTCCATAGGCCATTGTTCATTGTAGCTCTGGTTGGAAGGCAATATTGTTTGTTTGTTGCATTGAATTGTTAGGGTGAATTATTGTGTTTTGTGGGTTTTCTCATACGGGCAATTGTTGAAATCAATATAGTTTGGAAAATAGTTTATGTTATTTTCCATAGGCCATTATTGTTTCTTGTTCTCTAGCTTAGGGTATATTCTCTCATTTATGGTCTCTATGTAGCCAAGGTGGATGGGAGACAATATTGTTTGTTTCTACGTTGCATTGTTACAATGAACCATTGTGTTTTTGTGGGTTTTTTCCTCTAGGTTATTGTTGAAACCAATATAGTTTCATTTATGGTTTTAATTTTGTGGTGAAGGTTTTGAATGGGTTTATCACTATCAGATTTTGATTATTGTATGGTTTCTATGTAGTGGCAATGGCTGTAAGTAACACCTACCATTAAAATACTTAGAAAACATAGCAAATATTTGCACAATTTTCAACAAGGAATTGTTGGGTTTGGTTCTATGGCTTTACCTTCTATTAGAGGTGCGAGTGAGGAGGACAAGCTTTTGTGAACATCCAAGTGCAATTATTTGTTGTGGAATTTATGTGAAGATGGTTGGAGCCTATTTTTTGTTTTTTTGCATCACGCAATAATTGCATTCCCTTGCTACATTTGTAGGAATATATTGTGCAAATATATATAGACACAAAAAGTAGATATGGGAATGTAATGATATATAGTTTATGTCAATTTCTATAGGGCATGGTTGGTTTACATGTGGTGTGAATGGTTGCAAGGGAAACACTGATGAACAATGCCATGTGCAGATTTGGATGTATGTCATAGCAGTTGCAAACAACATTGATATTAATTGAAACATTGTTGGAATAATAAACCGTATTTTGAGTTTTATATCAAACATTGATGCTACCATCTTTGTAGAACTTCTTCCTTGAATAACTTCTAAGAGCTTTTCAACACATTATATGTAGAAAGATTGTTTCTTATTATTCTTACTATAAACCCGAGTATATATGAATGTTGTCTACATCTAATTTTACATACATACATATGTGCACACAAGAAAATTAAAATGAAACACTACATCAGATGGAAACTCCTGCATAGCACAAAAATTCACAGTAACAAATAGTCCATGCAAAACTAGTGGTGGATTGTTTTTTTATTTTTAAATAAAAAATGTTTGGTGTGACGATAGAGAAGGCCAGCGAAATGGCATCAACATTAATTTTGTACAGTTTCCATGTAGTGGTGATGGTTGTAAGTAACACCTTCCCTTAAAACCCTCAGAAAACATAGTGAATGTCTGTGCAATTTTTGATAAGGCATTATTGGGAAATCAAACAATATAGCCTACCACAAACACACACACACACACATATATATATATATATATATTTACAAACTATATTGTTTCATTTATGGATTTTGTTTTGTGTCAATGGTTGCCAAATAGTTAATCTCATGTGTTTTTTGTGAGTTTTTCCATCCGGGTTGTTGTAGAATCCAATATTGATTCATTTATGGTTTGCATTTTGTGGTGAAGGTTTTGAATTGGTCTGTTACTGTGAGATTTTTATCAGGGTTACTATTGAAAGCAATATTTTTGTGGCGATGGTTGTAACACAACGAAATAGTTAATGTTATACAGGTTGCGCTATTTTTTGTAAGGCAGTGTTGATTGTTGTTCTCTAACTTAGGCTATATTGTTTCCTTTTTAATTAGGTTTTGTTGAAAAAAGACTATATAGTTTGTTCAAACCAATATTGTGTGATTTATGGTTCAGATTTTGTGGCGATGGTTTTGCATGGGGTTGTTACTATGATTTTTAGTGTTTTGTAGGTTTCCCCATCTAGGTGACTGTTGATACCAATATTGTTTCATTTATGGCTTTCGTTTTGTGGAGATGGTTGCAATGCAATAAAATAGTTAATGTTATGTAGTTCATGTTGTATTTCATAAGGAATTGTTGACTATTGTTGTCTACCTTAGGCTATATTGTCTCATTTATGGCTTCTGTTTAGCATGGTCGGGAGAAAGGTGGTAGATTGTTTTTTGATTTTTAAATAAAATCCATTTGTCACACCGATAGAGAAGGCCAGTGAAATGGCATCAACATTAATTTTTGTATGGTTTTCGTGTAGTGGCAATGGTTGTATGTAATAGCTTCCTTTTAAAGCTTTGGAAAACATAGCAAATGCCTATGCAATTTTTGATAGGGAATTTCCCTATGGATATATTGTTTTTTCTTTTATAAGGTCTTGTTGAAAAAAAGGCTATATTGTTTCAATTTTTGATAAGGAATTGTTGCGTGTCATTCTCTGGGTTTAGATTATTGTTCAAGATAGTTGTGAGTGAGGATGGAAAGCTTCTCTGAAGGTGCAAGTGTGATCATCAGTTGTGGAATTTTTGTGCAAGCTTATTTTTTGTTTTTTTGGATGAGGTGATGGTTGCAAAGCAACACAAAAATGTCAGTTGTGATAATTCTTTGCCCATTTTTTTGCAGGTAGTGGAGAAAGAAGTGAGGAGAAAGAAAGCAAGTGGGAATAGGTGCACTTGGAGAAAGTGGGAAGAGGTGTGTGAATAGGTGCATATTGAAAAACCATTACTTGAGTCTTTCAAAAATAGTTTATGTTATTTTCCAAAGGGAATTGTTGATTATTCTTCTATATCTTAGTCTATATTTTTTTTGTTCATGGTTTTCATGTAGTCGCGATGGGTGGAAGGCAATATTGTTTTTTTTGCATTGGTTTGTTACTGTGAATTTGTGTGTTTTTTGTGGGTTTTTCTCTATGTTTCTCATGTTTATTTCATAGAGTACAATCAACAATGCATATATATGTGCACCTAACTTTATATATATATATATATATATATATATATATATATATATCGGTGTAGATTTTGTTTTGTAGCTCCATATATGTGTATTGCATGCGTTAAATACACCTTCTTAGTTATTATTTCTTTCAGCCTCAAAAAAGGAGGTGTTAGAATGATAGACTGTATAGTAAGTGTAATAAGGAAGATCGATTTGACCATTGATTAGAGTGGTAAAAAATGTATACATTCTTGCTCGAGGGTTTGGTGAGATCCCATCAGGCTCAATGACCCAATATGATAGGGTTGAGAGCATACCCCATTTTGTTCTGTTTGATTTTATATTTCCTATCTGAAGGTTTGTGTGTTTCTAATATTAGACATAGACAACATTCTTTTGTTTGAAGACCACCTATGGATATATCTATATAACAACCACTTCTATGTAGGTGGTTAGAGGTTATTTTTGTGTTTTTTGCATGGGGCGATGGTTGCTAAAGAAAAAGAAAAGTGTCACCTATGATAAAAAAATTTCCATTTTTTTGCAGGAAAGCTAGTGGGGAGAGGTGTATTTGAAGCAAGCAGGAAGTGTGTATATTTTTTGCATCTAATCCCATGTACATACATTTCTACATGCACTTTTTTACTGTTTATATTTCCAAACAACAAATTCCTATATATGGATCCAATGTATTATGTTGGATTGTATTTTTATGTAACTATGTGAAATTAGATGCAAAGAACATTTATATGCACATCAACCTCTACATCAAGTGTAATAAAAAGCATAAATATCACCATTTATTACAGTGGTGGGAAATGTATTTTTGTTCTACCATTGTAATCAATAGAAAGACCAATGTTTCATCTCACACTTAATATACAAACTGCCATTCTAAAAAATCCTTATTAAGGCCTATACAAATAAGAACAATCCTTAAACACACACAAAACAGCTAAGAATGCCTTATCAAGAAGAACATGAATTGATTTATTACTTTGTAACCATCACCACCACATAGAAACCATAAATCAAATAATTTATTCAAGGCCACAAAAGAATAATCTACAATTCCTTATGGAAAATAGCATAAATTGTTTTACTACTTCAACAAGTATTAAATGCAAGGTCTACAAAAGCAAAATGCAACATATCAACCAACAAGAGAAACACATATGCACCTTTGAGTCATTCTATTTTCCAATAATTGAATTTTGAACATATTATTATAAGAAAAACCACCAAGATCATCTTCATTGAACCTTAAGGTCCTTATTTTGAAATTGCATGACTAAATCTTTGACTCTCAACACCTTGTTATGCTAATTAAGGATCATATGAACTAGATAAATGGAATTCATTTCAATAAGAATTATATATTAAACAAAAAATTATTTAGAAAGGAAAACAAAACATTTATATGGTTATGTTGCAATCATAACCACAAAACAGAAGCAACAAATGAATAAATGTCAGCTGTTATTACAACCATTGCTAGCACACACAAACAATACAACAATTAATGTTGATACCATCCAGCGTTCAAGAGAGAAAACATCCACACTGCATTTTCCGTCAATTGACTGGCTGAGAAGGCTATGAATTCAAACCTTTTGTTGGCTATAATAATTCCTTGCTTCGGACTAGGAAATATATTATAGGGAACAAAAGATTTGAATTCGTAGCCTTCTCACTAAGTCAAATGAGGGAAAATTCACTTTGGATGTTTTCTCTCTTTATAAATTTGAAGGGGAGCAGTTGTGTAGCGAGGAAAAAATATGGTATACACATCTATTTAAATATAGCAATCTGTATATAAATAGATATATACATGTGTACACACACACACACACACACACACATATATATATATATATTTATATTTATCTTGCTACATGTGTGTGCTCTTGATTGACCCTTAAGGTGTTTATTCTGAGATTCAATGGCTAAATATTTGAATCTCAACACCTTGTTATGCTAATTAACTACCATATGAACCATGCTTGGAACTCATTTTAATAAGAATTATATATTAAAAAAAGCATGATTTAAAAAGGGAAACAAAACATTCATATTTATTATTTTGAGAAGATAGTTATTTATTTGGAAACAAAGTTTTTATTTGTTTCATTCTCAAAAAGGAATTCTTACAACAATAGGCTTTATATTAAACATAATGAGGAACACTGGTTGCCACATACAATGTGCTCAAAATCTTTTTGAATCTATTCAAGGGAGAATTCAAATACTTTTCCCAAGACTGTGCAATAAAAAATGAAACAATATAGCTAAAGCTAGACAAGAACACTTGACAATGCCTTATGGAAAACAACATAAGCTGCATAGGATTAACTATTTCACTACGTTGCAATTGTTAGAAACCAAGATCAGATTTGCAAACCAGAAAAGACCTTCCACAGAAGAGACAAACGAAAAAGCAAAGATTTGCAAAAGATGTGCAAATTGATATATTCAAAGTACAAAATATTACAAGAGATAATTCTCTTTATAAAAGCAAAGATGCATAAACCTAATCTTATCTTGAGCAACAAGATAGCTCGATAAGATAAGGATAAAACCTATAACTTAGGAATTAAATATGCCTAAATAAACTTATGCAAAAGTGTAATTAAATATTAATTACACCAACACCCCCCCATAAGGGCAACTTAGGGAGAAGCAGATTATTATGCAAATATGAGTCCCGACAACAAGGCCTGATCAGGTACTCATGTACAAATGTAAAAGAGAGAGAGAAAACACAGTGGGAAAACCCCCCCTTAGAGAGATGAACTATTGCGAAGAAGCACTAGAAGAACTCTAATGAAGCAACACTGGAACCCCAAATCTGACAAGCAAGGAAAGATATTTCTTTTTGCAAAATACCATATCGGAATCACAAATGCAATAGCAGACCCAATGCCAAGGAATAATGGAAACTCACATACTGGATCAACCCTGGAATCTGTAAGCAACAGTAGATGAAAGGATGACAGGACCCATAATGATGACAAATCTGGAAGTTGTGTCTCTCAAAGCCAATGCTAAACTGAAACTAAAACTGCCCATAGGACGAGTACCATCAAGATTTTGGAACATTAACCATAAAAACATGGCCCTCAAATGAGAAAGATCTGAACCAATGTGGATCAAGAACCATAAAATCCCAATGTGAAGTGTGAATTGATGCAAACCAAAGATGTGTCCAGCTAAGCAAGAAAGAAACTTAATAGAGACAATAGGAAACCAAAAAACTAATGCAAGTTGTCACCAATACGAAAGATGGATTCAAGAACCCCCCTCAATGGAACTTTATATTAGTTCGTTATTACAATACCCAATTATTGCAGAAGGAGAGAATGCAAAACTATAGAAACATAAGCAAAAATGCAAACCTAATGCATGAAACAAAAATGAATGCATGCATAAAATAAGGTATACATATTCTATAAATGACCTCAGGTTTGCATAGAGGCCAAAACCAGCTTTCCAACGCCGCAAGAATTGCGAAAAATGGATAAGCGAGTCAAAAGATATGCTTCCCAAAGTGAAAACGACAACATCTAACTTCTGAGGCTGAAAAAGAAATCAGAAATGGAAAAACAAAAAACCACACCTGCACCATTGTGTAGAGCATCAAAACAACTTTTCGATGATATCTCGTTTGGAAGAAAAGACCTTCGTTTGCAAAAGTTATGCCAAAATGAAAAAAAGGCCTATAAAGAGACCCTTCGAAGGCTAAATAGGGGAAAAATGATAGCCCTCAAGCACTATCCCTTGGCCCACCATGTGACCACGCGCTCAGAAAAATCCGTTGGGGCTAAAAAAAATCTGTAGGGGCTAAAAAATGAAGCTCTTGGTCCTCCAAAGGACCGCTTGCCTTGTTTTGAGCCTGCGGGGGCTGGCAGCACAGCCACCCGGTCCTTAATAGGACCTCCGCTAGAGCCCATGGGGGCAAAGAATAGGGGGTAGTAGATGAGTGGAGGAGGCAGGCGACGCTGGGTCAGCGGTGGCTGGCCGGTGGCCATTAGGCGGCGAATGGGTGGCAGGATGATTTTGAATAGTGAGCGCAAAAAACCCACCGTTTTTTTTTTTTATAATAATTTTTTTTCAAAATTTGTGCCTCGAGAGATGTGCCTGGGGGCTATATGGCCCTTGGGCAAAAAAATTTTGCCTCTCTGGGTGACTGTGTCCATATCAGACAAACTTTATATGAAAATAGGGGTTTTTGGGCGCTGTGAATCCAATAGCGAGGTTCATTTGGGCCCAAAGTTCTCTGAAAATCAAGCGACCCCCGAATCTATCAGAAAAATCACAGAGCTTGAAACCCTCACAGATCTGGCAAACGGTGACAAAAATGAATGAAATAAAAGTCATTTCTCACTTTTTCCAGCGCTCTGAATCCAACGGAAAACCCCGATCTAATCCAAGACGCTGCATAAAGATGCTCAAGGAATGAAACCCTCGAGGGACCTCGAACGAGCTCTGCAATGTGTTCCTCCAAAAAGGCTAAGAAGGGGCTGCAAATTGAGGCTTTGATACCATGTTAGAAACCAAGATTAGATTTGCAAACTAGAAAAGACCTTCCACAGAAGAGAAAAACAAAAAAGCAGAGATTTGCAAAAGATGTGCAAATTGATATATTCGAAGTACAAAATATTACAAGAGATAATTTTCTTTATAAAAGCAAAGATGCATAAATCTAATCTTATCCTGAGCAACAAGATAGCTCAATAAGATAAGAATAAAACCTATAACTTATGAATTGAATATGCCTAAGTAAACTTATACAAAAGTGTAATTAAATATTAATTACACCAACAACAACCATGACCACCAAATGAAAGCTAGAAATGAATAAACGGTAGGTGCTATTACAACCATCGCCACTACACAAAAAGCATACAACAATTAATGTTGGTGCAAACTAGCATTTAATTTTGATGGCTTTCTCTATCCACACAATGAGAAATCTCCTAGCCTGTCCCCAATGCGTGCCAACCACATTTGTGGCCTTTTCCACCTTTGCTAGAAGGCTTAAAAACTGGGAAGGTAGATGAATAACTAGAAGGATGGAAATTTCTGACTAGATCTAAAAAAAGCATCCACCACCCTTTTCATGGTCACCGGAAAGCTAAAAAATGGGGAAGGCTAATGAGAATTCTGACCAAAGTACATAAAAACAACCTAACAGCTAACAATCTAGGGAACAACAATCAAAATAGACTATATAACATTGATTGTTTCATTGCATTCCAACCATAATGACAAAACAAAAACCATAAATCAAATGATACTAGTTTTAAAGTTAAAAAGTCATGCAAAAATATAGTCTTTTCTCAACACCACCTTATTGCAACTTGAAACAATATAGCCTTTTGAACAACACCCTATCGAAAATGAAACAATGTAGGCTAAGGCAGACAACAACAATCAACAATGCCCTATTGAAATCAACATAAACTATATAACATTAACTATATTAAAGCAAGACAACAAGCAACAAGACCTTATGGAAATTAGAATAACCTGTATAAGGTTAACTATTTTATTGTGTTATAACCACACACACACACACACACAAATATATATATATACATATATACATACATATATATACATATATACATACATATATATACATAAATACATATATATGCATAAGTTGTATATGGTTCAACTTTTGCAGTGATGGTTTTGCATGGGTTCTTAACAATGTTTTGTAGTGTTTTGTGGTGATGGTTGAGATGGAATAAAATAGTTAATTTTATGCAGTTCATGTTGTTTTGCATAAGGCATTTTGCCTATTTTTGTCTATCTTAGACTATATTGTTTCATTCATGGCTTCCATTTAGCATTAATGGTTACAAGGCAACAAAATAGTCAATTTTATGGACTTTATATATACGTATACATATATATACATATATATATATATATATACATGGAAACCGATGCAAAAATATACTCATTTCTCAACAAAACCTTATCAAAAATTGAAACAATATAGCCTTTTCAACAACACCTTGGGTATGTGCAGGATCATGATGGGACAAAAAGTGTCAATATGATGGGTATGGTTAACAATTTTGTTTACCCAAAATTGATGAAACAAAAAGGGTTTTTAAAGGAGATTCTCAGCTTTCCACCAATATAAATTATGCTTTACTTTGAATTTAAGAAGTAATTATTATTCATTTTCTATTCAAATTACAACTATAGTCCTAATTGATAGGCTGATTGAAAAAGATCTATAGCTTTCAAACGGTATCACACTTTTTGAATCCAAAACATGTGTCACATTCTATGCTTTCATACTATAGGATTAAAAAATAAAAAATGAATTTCATGAAGTTTTGACCAAGTAAAGGTGGTCAGACATACAAGTTTTATATTTTTAAAAATTGTAATAAAAAATTCATCATTAATTATTTACTTCAAAAAAATTACAAAAAAATATGCATCACATCGAGAAATGAGTCCTCTACTTATATCTAAAATATTATAAAAAAATATTATCATTTTATTGTGGTTAGGGTGGTCAGACAGACACCTACTTTTTATTTTTTCCTTGAAATTTAAGTACAACTTATTGAAATTTCAAATTTTCACCAAATAGATTTTTTTTTTTTTAAACAAACCTAGTACTTTAGAAACTACATTCAATTTGCTACAGATTATATTCTTACATATTTTTTAAATAGTATAGATAACTTATTCAAATTTTTACATCAAGTTTCCTAACTCTGATTTTTCTGAATTTTTTTCCACTTAAGGGCCTATTTTTTCCATGATGATCCTACACATACCCCACTATAAAAAATTGAAATAATATAGCCTCTTCAACAACACCTATAAAAAATAAAACAATATAGTCTAAGCTAGAGAACAATAGTCAACAATGTGTAATGGAATCAAACATAAACTGTATAACATTAACTATTTTATTCTGATGCAACCATAACCACTAAACATAAGCCATAAATCAAACAATATTGGTTTAAACAATGACCCATATAGAGAAACCCACAAAACCATAGCCACAAAACCCATGCAAAATGATAGCCACAAAATGCCGACTATAAACAAAATAATATTATTTTTAACAAAAAATATAGTCTTTTCTCAACAGTGCCTTAATGAAAATTGAGACACTTCTCAACAACACCTTAGCGAGAATGAGACAATATATCCCAAGATAGACAACAAAAATCAACAAAAAATGCATAAAATTCACTATAACAAAACGATGCAAAAATATACTTATTTCTCAGCAAAACCTTATCAAAAATTGAAACAATATAGCCTTTTCAACAGTTTTTTTTTAAAATTAAAAGTAAAAAACTCATCCAAAAATATACTCCTTTCTCAATAGAACCTTATAAAAAAATGAAACAATATAGTCTTTTCAACAACACCTTATCTACATAAGCTGTATATGGTTTAGCTTTTGCGGCGATGGTTTTGCATTGGTTTGTAACTGTTATTTTTAGTGTTTTATGGTGATGGTTGCAATGGAATAAGATATTTAATGTTACATAGTTCATGTTATTTTTCATAAGGCATTGGTTCCTATTGTTGTCTACCTTAGGCTATATTGTTTCATTTATGGCTTTCATTTAGCATGAATGGTTGCAACGTAGCAAAATAGTCAATATTATGGACTTTATATATACATATATATATATATATATATATATATATATATATATATATATATATATATATATATATATATATATATATATATATACATATATATACATATATAAAAATATGTATATATATATACATATATACATATTTGAAGTTAGATGCACATATATATGCATTGTTGATTGCACAAAGCACAAAAAAATGCATAGTAACAAACTGATGCAAAAATATAACCCAAGCTAGCCAACAACAATCGACAAAAACTACATCACCTTAACAATTCTATTACATTGCAAACATAGCTAGAAAACGGAAGCCAAAAAGAAGCCCACAAAAAATCATAGTAACAAACCCATGCAAAAAAATACTCTTTTCTGAATAGAACCTTATCAAAAATTGAAAGAATCTATCCTTTTCAACACCACCCTATAAAAAATTGAAATAATATAGCCTCTTCAATAGGACATATTGAAAATAAAACAATATAGCCTAAGCTAGAGAACAATAATCAACAATGTGTAATGGAATCAAACATAAATTGTATAACATTAACTATTTTATTCGGATGCAACCATAACCACCAAACAAAAGCCATAAATCAAACAATATTGGTTTAAACAACAACCTAGATAGAGAAACCCACAAAACCATACCCATGCAAAACGATAGCCACAAAACGTCATCCATAAACAAAATAATATTACTTTTAACAAAAAATATAGTCTTTTCTCAACAATGCCTTAATGAAAATTGAAACACTTCTCAACAACACCTTATCGAGAATGAGACAATATAGGGCCCAAGATAGACAAAAACAATCAACAAAAACTACTTAAAATTTATAGTAACAAACCGATGCAAAAATATACTCATTTCTCAACAAAACCTTATCAAAAATTGAAACAATATAGCCTTTTCAACAACACATTTTCAAAAATTAACAGTGACAACCTCATCCAAAAATATACTCCTTTCTCAATAGACCCTTATCAAAAATTGAAACAATATAGCCTTTTCAACAACACTTTATCGAAAATGAAACAATATATCCTAAGCCAGAGAACAATAATCAACAATACCTAATGCAATGAAACATATAGTGTACAACATTAACTATTTTATTTTGTTGCAAGCATAACCACAAAATGGAAGCCATAAATCAAACAGTATTGGTTTCGACAATGACCCAGATGGAGAAACCTACAAAACCATAGCCAAAAAACCCATGGAAAATGATAGCCACATAATGCCAACCATAAATGAAACAAAATTTCTTTTAACAAACAATATAGTCTTTAAATGAAACAATATAGCCTAAGCCAGAGAAGAATAATCAACAATGCCCAATGTAATATAACATAAATTGTATAACAATAACTTTTTTATTTTGTTGCAACCATAACCACAAAATGCAAGTCATAAATCAAACAATATTGCTTTGAATGTTCACCGACCCAGATGGAGAAACCCACAAAACACAAAAAATCACAGTTACAAACCCATGCAAAACCATAGCCATGAAACACAAACCTTAAACCAAACAATATTCATTTTCATAAACAATATAGTCTTTTCCCAGCAACACCTTATCAGAATTTGAAGCAACCAATAGTACCTTATCGCAAATAAAACAATATAGCCTACCAAAAACTGTGAACCACAAATGAAACAATATCATAAAGGGTTTTTTTTATATGCACCTCTTCCCACTTGCTTCAAACAAACCTATTTTTGCTAGCTTTCTCCAGGCTTCCTTGTTTCTTGAAGCCTGCAAAAAACTACATAACCTAAACAATTTTATTTCATTGCAAACATAGCCAGAAAATGGAAGCCATAAAGAGAAACCCACAAAAATTCATAGTAACAAACCCATGCAAAACTATTGACACAAAACGCGAACCATAAATGAAACAATATTTGCTTTTACAAACTTTATAGTGTTTTCTCAATAGCAGCTTATCAAAATTTGAAACAATCAACAGTACCTTATTAGAAATCAAACAATATAGCCTGCCACAATCCATGAGCCACAAATGAAATAATATCACAAAGTGTATTTTTGATATGCACCTCTTCCCGCTAGCTTTCCTGCAAAAAAATGGGCAAAAAATTATCGCAAGCAACAATTTTATTTTTCTTTTGCAACCATTGCCCCATGCAAAAAACAAAAAATAACCTCCAACCACCTTTACAGAAGTTGCACAAGGCTTGATCAAACTTGCACCCTCACAGAAGCTTACCCTCCTTGCTTATAGCTCTGATAGCAAGTATAGCAATAGAATGACACCCAACAATGCCTTATCAAAAATTTAGCACACATTAGCTATGTTCCCTGAGGCATTAAATGACAGGTGTTATTACAACCATCACCAGTACATGGAAATCATACAACAATTAATGTTGATGCGAACCAACGTTTAATTTCAGTGGCCTTCTCTATCCATGCAACGGAAAATGCACCACCCTATTCCCAAGGCAGCCAACAACCGCCTCTGCCACCTTTTTCATGGCCGATGGAAGGCTTAAAAAATGGGAATGCTGACAGATAACAGGGAGGCTAACAAAAACTCCGACCAAATTTTTTTAAACAAAAAAACCATCTGCCACCTTTTTCATGACCACCAGAAGACTCAAAAACTGGGGAGGCTGACAAAAATTCTAACCAAAGTTTGCACAAATAGCCAATCGACTAATTAAAATGAAGATTCCTGAAAGCAACACTACAAAAAATTAAATATTATAATTTCTATAATACCAGAGAAACAACAATTTTGTTTTATAAAGACTAAATAGACTAAATCCTTATTATAATAGGAAAAAGGTACCACTAGTTGTTATAGCTAACTTCATGTATCTTAAGCTCTTAAATGGTATGTCAGATTTGTACAATTTTTATTGGGTTTCTTTGTATGTGACTTAAGAGCTTATAGCTATTGTTTTGACTTTTGATTAGTTATGACAAATACGAAAGAATTCATTATGTACACAAAGATAAAAAAAAAGTAGTCATTTTAGGGTGATGTCCAATACATATTCTCTATTACCCCAATAATTGTTCTCTTTGACCACCACAAAATTTGCACAATTGATCCAATACATATGCACAAATGCACTTGTAATTGTGCACTATTGGTACCAACAAATTTGTGCAACTCCTCCAATTAAGTTTTTTTTGTAACTACTGGGTATACAAGTGGATAACTATTGGTACATTTGGAAATTTTTAGCAGATTTTTAATTACCATCTATCAATGAAAAACTATTGGAACATAGACAATAACTTTGGGCTTTCCCTTATGAAGATAATCTTTATAAAAAATTATTTTGATTTAATTTTGTTTAAATTATAGTGATTAAGTATAATTTAAAGATTGTGTGTTTATTGCCTTTGTTATTTTGTATTTTGAGTGTCAAGAGAGAGTGTCAAGTTAAAGAGAAATTGAAGGTGGGATTAGAACATGCGATGGGGATAAAACCTAAATGAAAAAGGATAGAAATGAACTCTAAATAAGACTATGGAAACAACATAATAAAGGAGATAAGACTAGTTAGAGGTGACATAGGTGGTGGCATAGGCTACACAAACAAAGTCAGAACATGAAATCATGCACTCAAATGGATTAGAGGCTAAAATTGACATAAAAATTTAATTTCCTCTTTAATCCAATCTATTTTAATTTCCTATTTAACTCATTTAGCTATTAAATTTAAATAGCATAATAGAAATTGACACATTTCAAAAAAATTAAATACTTAAAATAAATTTATGTAATAATAAGTATTTTTCCAATAAATGTATAAGTCGCATTAATTAAATTACTAAGACTCAAAATTTATTTTATTGTACATTTCCACAATAAATTAAAAAAGATAATTAAATTATTAAGATAAATAAATATTAATTAAATAATACATATCAATTTTGAATCCTTACATTTAAATTTATAATAAAATATAAAAGTAAACCTACAACAAAGAATCCATTTAATTAAATCTTACTTGAAATGGCCCATTAAATAAGGAAGTCAAATACCTATTTTATATAGTTTCAATTTAAAACAATTACAACTAGGAGTTGTGTGTAGTGACATGCAACGATGAGCTGATAGGTGGTGTGAAGTAGAAATGGGTAGAATGCAATCCGAGAGACAACAAAAGGTGCTTGGAAATATCAATGTAGTAAATGGTAGTATATATTGTAAGTTTTAATTAGAACAATGATTTTCTACTACTATATTTTATTACCCCTATGTATAGATTTGTATGGATGCTAATGGAACACATAATAAAATTATCTGAAAGGTTACTATATCATTGATTTGTTGTATGACATACAATTGTCCAATAAGTATATATTCAAACAAATCATGGATATCAAAAAAGCAACATAAAGATAATAGCATTCATTCATCTATGCTAATATTGATTGTGAGCTACTTTTTTTAAATTTTCTTAGCGAAATTGACTTTACATGCGATCAAAATATCTCTCAAAACATTATATGCAAACTTTAAAATTGTAGCCACTAAACCCATGGAAAATGGTAGCCAAATAATGTAACAATAATAAAATATACTCATTTATCAACAAAAGCTTACCACAAATAGAAATAAAATAGCCTTTTGAATAGAACCCTCTCAAAAATTAATAGTGACAAACCCATCAAAAAATATACTCCTTTCTAAACAAAACCTTGTCAAAAATTAAAACAATACAACTTTTTCAACAAAACCTCATCGAAAATGATATAATATAGTCTAAGATAGATAACAATAATCAACAATACCTAATACAAACAATATAGTCTTTTTTCAACAACACCATATGCAAAATTCAAATAATATAGCCTTTTGAACATAAGCTTATCGAAAATGACACAATGTAGGCTGAGCTAGACAATAACAATCGAAAAAAATTGCATAATGTTAACAATTCTATTATGTTGGAAATATAGCCACAAAATGCAAGGCATAAAAAGAAACCCAGAGGGAATTGACAACAATTCAACAAAAACTTATCGAAAATTGAAACAATATAGCCTTTTCCACAACACCTTCTTGAAAATGGAACAATATAGCTTAAGTAAGAGAACAATAATCAACTGTGGCCAATGGAATCTAACACAAAGTGTATAAGATTAACTGTTTTACTCTGTTGCAACCATAACATAAAACATATGAATTTTCTCTGAATCTTACATCAAAAACATAGAAATTTTTACATAAAAAATATAAAATAAAACTCAACAAAATGATGCTTGCTCTCCACCCTACCATATTGGGTCATCGAGCCTCATGGGCTCTCACCAAACCCCCGAGCAAGAATAGACATTGTCCACCACTCTGATCAATGGTGAAATGAATTTTGATTATTAGAATCAATTTAGAGTACATTAGGATCTGATTGTTTATTTTTCCATTGTTACTGATTTTTTAGTCACAATCATTGTTCTGAAAGGTTGTTTGTGACACATTAGTTCATCAAATTTCAGATTATGGCTAGAGTATGGTTTGCAAGAATAACAAAAAAGTGTGAAGTTTAGTGTGGTAATTATGCAAAACAGAATGAATTGCATAACATTAACTATTTTATTCCATTATAGTCATTGCCACATAAAGCTAAAACTCATAGCTACAGTCCTATGCAAAACCTTTTTCTGGAAAGGAAAGACCATATACAACTTATGTGTATACAAAGTGTGAATTTTAGTGCAGTGATCATATCTAATTCATAGACAATATGTAAATTAGGAAGTAACAAAGTTCTATATTTTATAAAACATACTTTGTTGTGTACTTGTAATGGGACAAATAAACTAATTATAATTTAGCTTTCTTGGTGCATGTGGTAGAATGCAGTATGTACACAACAAAACAAGGCTCGATTTCCACCCTACCATATTGGGTCATGGAGCATCATGCACTCTCAACAAACCTCGGAGCAAGAAAATAAATTTTCCACTACTCTAATAAATGGTGAAAGCAATGTTTCAATTGTTGTTGACTTAATACAATATCTAATGGCATGAGAAGGCCTGTGAAGCACAATTGTATGGGTTGTGTCTAGTTGCAAGCATGAAAGGATTATCTGAAGCTTAGCGTAATAAACATGTACAATTGGTAGGAAATAAATAAATCAGAAAATATAAATAGTTATACAATTAATTACAAATAAGATGCATTGCAATCAGGAGGTATCAAACTTTTGTCTGTTATAAAACATACTTTTCTTTGTACTTGTAATGGGATGAATGAAGTAATTATAGTTTAGCCATACCTCGTGCATGTGGTAGACCTGATTTCCACCCTACCATATTGGGTCATGAGCATCGTGTACTCTCACCAAACCCTTGAGCAAGAAAATAAATTATCCACCACTACAGTCAATGGTGAGAGCAATTTTTGGGCCGCTACTGACTCAAGACAAGATCTAATGGCATTAGAAATCCTATGAAGGACAATTGTCTGGGTTGTGTCTAATTGCAAGCATGAAAGGACTATCTAAAGTTTAGTGTAATAAACACGTACCTTTGGTAGACAATAAATAAATCACAAAATATAAAGACTTATACAATTAATTACAAATAACATGCAATATAGTTGTAGTAGGACATACTAAGTATATAAAATCGAGGCATACCTTGTGCGCAGAATGGATTGGAGTCTGGACACAGAAAAGAAGGCCCACTATCCACCCTACCATATTGCGTCATGGAGCGTCATGGGCTCTCAGGAAACCCCTGAGCAGTAACATTAATAGTCCACCACTTTGATGAATGGTGAAGGAAATGCTTTGGTACCTGAGAAAATTTGTTTAGTGGAAATCAACATTATACATTTCTAATAAATTGACATGGAAAAAAATATGTAATTTATGACATTTAAATGGCTCTATAATTTATAAGAAAAATATATGTAATACCACAATTACATGTCACATATAAAAAATCATGAGGAAGTGAATTTAGAGATGGTGCATATTCTATATGCATAGAGATGAAGAGGAAAGGAGAAGCAATTCACTTACCATAAAGAAGAGAAAATTTTGATGATGATGCTAATGAACATTATTGTTGGAGATGAGCAAATTGTTTGATTTATAGTGCACTCTAATTCTTGGTATGTACCCTGCAATATCTAGAAAAATACAAATACAAATCTACACGTAATCACAAAAAACCCAGTTCAAGTGAGGAATTCAGTTGCACACATAGAAAATATAAAATGGAAGAAAAAAAAATGAGGCTTGCTCTCTAATATTGGGTGGCCACTACTCTGATGAATGCTGAAATCAGTGTTCCTCATTAGACTTCATATACAGTCTATCATTCAAATAATTTCTTTTTTTAGGCTCCTTCCAACGCCAACAAATTTACCTATGGAGCATCATAGGCTGTTACACAAATATACCCATAAGTTATCTTCAAACACATGAAGGACTATTGATTATGTTATTGTTCACAGTGGTGGACAATGTATATGCACTATGCAAAGGTATGTATGCATGTCATAGAAGATGCAAAAACCATTGATACATACCAATCCCTATGTCTACTTTATGGGACACTCTTGGAATGATAAATTTTATTTTCAAGTGTTATATAGAAGATTCATGTGTGCATGAAATGGGAAAAGAATTATCACAACCAAAAATTTTGTAGAGTTTTTTCAACCATTGCCTCATGCAAAGAACACAAAGTAACATCTAACCAACCCTACAGAAGCTAAGGAATGCTTGTTTGGATTTGTATCCTAGGATTAATTGTTGTATGTACACTTTTTGTGTAGTTGTTATGGTTCTAAGCAATTAATTTACAGAAGAACAGGTACCACATGTTTTAGTTGAGAAAAGAAATTTCAATAAATGCATGATGCGGATCTCCAACAACAAAATTGTAACTATCAATTGAAACATAGGTACCCATTCTTTTGCTACATGTGATGGTAACTCTCAATCAATAGACATAAGGATACATGATAGGAAGCAGTCATAAATTTTTGTGTAGAAGTTTAAATATAGGGATCAAAGAAAACACAAAACAACCATCACCTGTTGCAAAATAATGCTTTTGCAACCATCACTCGATGCTAAAAACACAAAATAACCTCCAACCACCATCACATAAATTCCACACCTGATATAGATACTTACATAGAAAAATACATCATAGGAAGAAATACCTACACTGAACTCTGTCAAGATACTCTATCCATTGAGCACATTGAAAAAAATATGAGAACAATATTCTCTTTAAAGAAACTCACAGATACCTATAAATCTTGAATTGTGCATGCATATACGCATAGATATCTATTACACACATATATATCTACACATATTTGTACCAAAAAGTTGTATGAACTGGGAAATTTGAATTGCATCCATGTATATTTATCTATATACATACGTAAATGTACACATACATACAACCATGTCCACAAGTAGATATATGAACAACTATAGATACTGATACATCTCTTAAAAAGGACAACATCTCTATATAAATAAACAACATTAAATTAAATAAGAAATATAGACTTAAAACGAAACCAAATTATAAGAAACATGAATAATAGAAAAGAAAACAAGTGTATCTTTTTTTCTTAAAGATTATAAGTTATACTTCATTGTCTTAATATATAACTAGTCAAAGCAACAACAAAGCAAGAGTAGCTGAGAGGAAAGGTCTTTTTGATGTGACAAGCAGTGTGAGGCAAGAAAACGAAGTAAATTTCTAGTTAACATAAACTATAAGAAATATGCAAGGTCACAATTAGGCATGGTTTTTTAGGTGTTCAAGGCAGCACAATAACTATCTCTAGAGACTCTTGCATGATAGGGTAAATAGAAGACAATTCTAATAGTAACAGCTTGCACTCAGCTTTGAAGTTAACCCTTGCAACTTTCACTATTGTTGTTTTGAGTCTTGTTTATGAATTATAAGTCTTACTAGTTTTAATAAGAACAGTGAAAAAAAATGAGGTGTAGGTGATAGCATTGATAACAAACTCAGCAGTCATTACAGTGGTAGACTCATATTACAACATGTAAAGTTGTTTTGCTGACATTTGCAATAGGCTTGTTGTATACTTGTCAAAAGCAGTTACCCAAAGCTCACCTATGTGGTCTTCCATATTTAGTTGCAATAAATAATGAAAGTCTCAGTTAGCTATTGTTGTCTAGAATTTAGGGAAAAACCATGTATTTTTCTTTGATTTTTCACACTTTTTTCTTGCATTTCCTACCATTCACCTGCAACAGACATGCGGCATAACATAATGCATCATTTTTTATATATTTTATTGCCACCTTGATAGTAGCTTGCAAAGTTTCTGGCAAGCCAAGGCAATGATCCAAGATATATACAATAGTAACTCTCCCATTTCCAAAAGTAACCTTTTGGGGTACTATTCAGGGAGGCTCAATAGTAGGTGGGTCAACATGACCTTGTTGGACCAAGGGTTGTGCTTCTGGTATGCAAGGATTTATATATAGAAAATTCCTTGTGGTTGTGTTCAAAACTACTCCATTGAAGTACCCAACACATGCATTTTTAACAGCAAGGATGAGAGCTAAACTAGGGGTTTACAACCTCTCTAACTCATCACCCTTTGCTTCCAAATTTGAGCCCCACAAATTAACATCAATTGAAAAGGATGACAAATCATTAAGTTTAATAGTCCTCTGAATTGTTTGGGACCGATCCTTTCTTTGTATAGTCGATACCATCCCTACATGCACCACAATGCCAATAACATCAATCAAACTATTATTTGTGTAATTTGCAATTTCATTTAATGGGATGAATTTAAATAATTCTCTGGCACAAAGGCCTCATCATCATAACATTTTAACATTGATTTTTAATCCAAAATGATTTCCATCTGGTAGTTTAACTTATTAAATTTCTTGTTTCCCTATCTCATTGATGCTTTTGACACATAATAAGTACGGCCCACCTCAACCCTACCATAATGCAACTCTACTATGTCATGGAAGCACGTAATTCATATTTTTTTCCCTCGTTGTCAATAATATCAAAGCTGAATACCTAGCCCTCATGCCCTTGTCTACTATAATGGTGCATATCCCTCTTTGTTGTTACCTGACCTTTTATCATCCATTTTGTTCTGTAAACATTCAGCCCTTTAATAGGGCTTATATTCATAGGAGCATCTTTGGTCCTTGCGGATGTCTTAATTCCAAATGTTGAGGCTTGTTTGGATGGGGAGGGTGAGTCACATCCAACTATTTGTTCTTTTTGATCTCTAACAAATATTTAGGTTTTCCAATTAGCTGGAAATTTGTCATTTTGACATCTAGGGACAATATGACAATTTCCCTAGATTGAAATGAACATTAAATACTTTAAAAGGAAATCCCCACAAACAAGGAAGCGGAAAACTACAAGTACAAGTAAGGAAAAACTATATCTAACCTTGATTCTCGCAGATTTCTACACAAATAGTTTGTCAAGCACAAAATCAAACCTATTTTGAATGCTCCTATAAACAAAAGGTCATTGTATTTTGTAGGAAAAGTTCCTATCTGCATGTGGGTTCTATAAGAGAGGATGACTTTGTATTGGTTAACTAGGCTTTGGTCACCTCCTATTTTTTGGAAAGACATTAGTTGGAGGACTGGAGATGGGATAACATCTCCAACATCTATAGATTGTATGGAATGTGTTGTTAAGGCTGGATTCAGATTTGTAGCCTACAAGGCAATTAAACTCAACATCGTGGCAGCAATGAGATATTTATTATTATGACTCACCTTTAAAAGCAAACACCAATATTGACACATTTTGAAGCTGTGACATTTCCCCCTCTAACACATAAGTCACTCCAAAATGGCCAGCAAATTGAAAGGGAAAGAAAAGACAGATTTTTTCTATAAATGAGTTAGAATATATATCATAGCAATTGACAATTCAATTGAAGCATATACTCAGTTTATTTGGTGCACTTGAGAAAGTGTCAATATAATTGGGAACAACAAAAAAAAAACAAGAAACAAACTTATAGGATTGGTGCTTGAGGATTTTTCACTAGCCTCAGTAGAGCTAGAGGCCACTGACATTGTTGGGTCTACTCTTTTAAAAGCTAAGAGATGCAACGCCGATAGCTGACTACAAGGTCTATGACTTCAAAACGCAACATCGACACTCAATTTTTTTGCACATGAATTAAGAATATGACAGGAAAGGATTAATAAAAATAAGGGCTTGAATGATTCAAATAATACTTAACATACAATTTGGTATTCCAATTTTACTGTTTCAATTTTAAAATCCCTCATTTTTTCCCCTAGACACACCAACAATACAAAGGAAAAAAAATATTTAGGAAAAAGGCTTCAATGTTGTATATAATAGTTAATATAGAGTATATCATTTGAACTATGCCCTGTCAAGTTTCAGACAAATAACTATTTTCAAAAAATAATAAACATTGGGAAGAGCATGTATGTACATTGCTCGCATCCACTTTGACATACATACAAATCTACACACACAAAAATTTAATATTTTCTCATTTATGGTTTCCATTCTATGGAAATGGTTACAATATATTAAAATAAGTTGTGTTATTTTCCATAATGCAATCTAACTGTTGTTCGCTAGCTTTTTCTATATTCCCTCATTTGCAATGCATAATAAAATAGTTAATATTATAGAGTTTATATTGCTATACAAAATCAATTATTGACTATCATAGCAACTGATTTCATTTCTACTATCCACATAAAATCTAGATATATGATATTAGATGCAGAAAACATAAATATACAATAGTGGAAAATAGATCTTATGATTCCAAAGATGTCTAAACAAAACAAAGTCATGGATTAGTATATATCAATGTTCTTTGCATCCACCATCAGTTACATACATTCCCACAAGTAGGTGGAACACATTGTCCATTTTTGCATAAGGTTTAGTTGAGAAATGTGTATATTTTTTCCTCAATTTGTTACTGTGAATCTTTCTAGGTTTCTCTTTATGGCTTGTATTTTGTGGCTATGTTTGGAACAAAATAAAATTGTTAATGTTATCCAACTTTTGTTGGTATTGTGACTTTTTGTGGGTTGCTTTTAATGGATTTTGTTTTCTATTGATGTCCCCAACATAATTATATTCCACAATATCAGTGGATTCAAACTCTAGAACTTCGTTAGGTGACAAAATATATCACTATTACCTAAATATACTTGTGGACATGGTTCAATGCATGTATATATCTACATATACATATACAAAAAAAATTATGCATGCAATTCAACATTCTTGGTACAGACATCTTCATACAACTATATGTAGGAAAATGTGTTTGTAATAAATTTCTACGTGTCTACACAAAAACTAAAGTATGGGCTTCTTTTGCTACATTTGGTTTCTCTTTTCCTCTATGCATATATGTATGTGTCCAAAGTAAGATGTAGACAACATTCATATAAACTTGTCCCCTTGTTTATTGCTTCGCTAGGATAGCTCTTATTTATTTTGTCTTTAAGGGGAATTTTTGCAATAATAGGCTTCATATTAATCATAATAAGAAACATTGCTTCCCACATTCAATGTGCTAAAAGCTCTTCGAAGTTAGAAGAATATCATAAACTATTTTATGTCTTCAACTCTCACAATATCCTTCCATATTTGATTCACAATCCAATAGTGTATGGTATAGAATATATGATGTTGTCCATAAGGAATTGTCGGTTGCTGGTCTATAGATTCGGCTATATTGTTTCATTTCCAATAAGATGCTATTAAAAAACAATAAAGGGTAATCTAAATGAAAACAATCATCAATGTCCTATGGAATTAATGTTGTTTTCATCTACTATGGCATACATACATATCTCTCCATAGTGATTAAACATTGTATATCACTCCTATTGATAGTTTCATTGCCTAGGCTTCTCTACTGGTTCTAGAAAGCAAGGACAGCTGCATTTGAACCAAACAGGTAGAGTTGTGGGTGGAGGAGCATATTGGGAAAAAAATTTCTAGAGTTTTGTGAGGACAATTCATGTTTTCCATAGGCCTTTGTTCATTGCTATTGTCTAGTTGGCATTATATTGTTTCATTTGTGTTCTCTGTGTAGCCACGATGGTTGGAAGGAAACATTGTTTGTTTTCTATGTTGAATTTTCATTTATGGCTTCCTTTTTGTGTGAATGGCTACAAAATAGTTAATCTGGTGTGTTCTTGCTGAATTTTTCCATCTGGGTTGTGTTGAAACCAATATTGATTCATGTATGCTTCACATTTTTTGGTGAAGGTTTTTGAATTAGTATATTACAGTGAGCTTTATGTGTTTTGTGTGTTTTTCATGAGTGTCACTGTTGAAATCCATGTTTTTGTGGCGATGGTTGCAACACAATGAGATAGTTAATGTTATACAAGTCACATTTTTTTAGGGTATATTGTTACCTTTTTGAAAAGGGTCTATTGAGAAAAAACTATATAGTTTGTTCACACCAATATTGTTTATTTTATGGTTTGGATTTTGTGGGGATGTTTTTGTATGGGTTTGTCACTGATATTTTTAGTGTTTTGTGGGTCTGGCCATCTGGGTGACTATTGATAATAATATTGTTTTAATTATGGCATTCGTTTTGTGGTGATGGTTGCAATGCAATAAAATAGTTAATGTTATACATTTCATGTTGTTTTGCATAGGGCATTGTTCACTATTGTTGTCTACCTTAGCCTATATTGTTTCATTTATTGCTTCCATTTAGCGTGGTTGGGGAAAAGGTTGTAGATTGTTTTTTATTTTTATATGAAAAGTGTTTGGTGCATCGATAGAAGAGGCTAGTGAAATGGTATCATATACATAAACATATATATACATATATATATATATATATGTATGTATATGTATATGTATATGTATCATAGTGAGAAACGAAAGTAAAAATATACATATTTCTAAACAAAACCTTATCAAAAATTGAAACAATATATCCTTTTCAACAACACCTTGTCGAAAATGAAACAATATAGCCTTAGGAAGAGAAGAGTAATCAATAAAACCTGATGTAAGTGGTCAAACATAGAGTGTACAACATTAACTATTTTATTATGTTGCAATCATAACCAAAAAATGGAAGCCATAAATTAAGCATCATTCTAATAGCCCATTGTTGATTCTTGTTTCCTAGCTTAGGCCATATTGTTTCACTTATAGTCTCCATGTAGCTATATTGTTTCATTTATGGCTTATATTTTGTGTGAATAGTTGCAAAATAGTTAATCTTGCATGTTTTTGGTGAATGTTTCCATCTGCATTGTTGTTGAAACCAATATTGATTCATCAATGGTTTGTGTTTTCTGGTGAAAGTTTTGAATCGGTCTATTACTGCAAGGTTTATGTGTTGTGTAGGTTTTTCATGCGGGTCACTATTGAGAGGCGTGTTCTTTGTGGTGATGGTTACATCACAATGATATATATATATATAATATATACATAAATATACATATATATATGTATATATATACATATATATATATACATATATATATATATATACATATATATATATATATAAATATATATATATAGTTCATTTTATGGAATTCATGTTGTTTTGTATAAGGCATTGGTGCCTATTGATGTCCACCTTAGACTATATCGTTTCATTCGTGACTTCCTTTTATCGTCAATGGTTGCAACAAAAGAAAATAGTCAATGTTATGGACATTATAAGTAACATCTGCCATTAAAATCATTAGAAAACATAGAAAATTTCTTTGCAATTTTCAACAAGGCATTGTTGGGTCTGGTTATGTGGACTCACCTTCTATCAGAGGTGTGAGTGAGGACAAACAATTGTGAACATAGAGCTTCAATTATCTATTATGGAATTTATGTGAAGATGGTTGCAACCTATTATGTGTTTTTTAGCATAACGCAATAATTACACTCCCTCGCTAGATTTGTAGCAATACATTGTGCATATATATGTAAACAAAAAAATTAGATATGGAAATATAATGATTTATAGTTTGCGTCAATTTCCATAGAGCATTGTTGCTTGACATGTGGTGCAAATGGCTACAAAGGTAACACTGATGGACAATGGCGTGTGCAGATTTGGATGTATGTCATAGCAGCTACAAACAATAGTGATACTAACTAAAGCATTGTTGGAATTGTAAACCTTATTTCCGTTGATATATCAAACATTGATAACACCATCTCTGAAGAACTTCTTCCTTGAGTAACTTCTAAGAACTTTTCAACACATTGTATGTAGGGAAATATATTCTTCTTATGCTTACTATAAACCAAAGTATATATGAATGTTGTCTACATCTAATTTTATATACATAAATATGTGCACACAAGAAAAGTATAATGAAGCACTACATCACATGGCAACACCTGATCAACACAAAAATTTACAGCAACAAATCCATCCAAAACTAGGTGTGCATTGTTCTTTGATCTACATCTAGCAATGATGGTTGTAAGGGGCACTTGTGCTTAAATCCCTCAGAAAACCAAGTAGTCAGGAAGATAGCAAATACCCATGCAATTTTTGAAAGGGAATTGCCCTATGGCTATATTGGTGTAACATCCCGCTATGCAACCCTAAAGGGTAAGAGCCAAAAGATGATGATATATATATATAAACATGAAGAATAACCTACACATAAAGGTAGTTTCCAATACGATATATTGACAACATACATAGTCAAATGTGGCCAAATGGACAACCCAAAGGAGAGGACTAGTTTACCCTCTAGAGAAAATCTGATTTGGAGTAAACAAGATAGCTCCAGAATTTCCTACACTGATGCTCTAGAAATTTTTGCGCTGGAACTTTTTGAGCCAGTGCTCTAGAAATCTCTGTTGTAACATAACATAACACATACAGAAAGCTCCAATGTGCTGGAACATTAACAACAACAACAACATGGAACAAAAAACAAAGAGTTGTGATGCGTTGGAATCTTTGCAAACTATTGCAAGAAATAAATACATAGCCAAGATCTTATTTGTGCATGAAAGTTTCTAAAGGAAAATACATAATGATAATAATAATACAAGCGAGTCTGATACCAACATGGGAACTCATAAACCAAATACAAAACATCACATTTCTTCTCATTTAATTATATGATTACATCTTCTCTCTCAAGAGAGTACAATATACATAAAGGAATATACATGAGTACAATGGCATAGCCATGAATAAAATACATCAACGGATTAAATACGAACAAGAGAGAATAACTCCAACTAGTGCTCCAATAACCAATACACCGGTCCCCAATAGCGGTGGCAATGCCTCCCTACCATGTGGACTCAAAAGAGACCACCCCCCCATGCTCGAAGGTAGTCACAAGGCCCAAGAAAAAATAACAAGGCAAGGGTAACATATGGCCAACACAAACATCAGACACCGAGCAAACATGAAATACAGTGCATTAAAGTCAATATCACAACATGAAAATGCTCATACAATAACATGGCGGGAACTACTCATGACTACTAAGGTATGAGGTACTAGAGTGCTAATTGGATCGAGTGTCATCATGTGTGCTCGAAGGGATGGCACCACACGAAATCAAGTATACCTCTCATATAGATGGGAAAAACTCAATCATGCTCAAATCAACACCCTGTAGACGGATAACTCAACGCCCTATAGATGGAGAGGCTTTCTCGAGTGCATCCTTAGCCTTTACAAATGCTTAAGGCCATATACAAGGGCTCATTATCTTATAATTTTTTTACCCCATCTTGTTTAACCAAACAGGGAACCAAAAGCAAATATGAAACAATGAAAAAGCAACTAAAATTTATCACAAAAACCATTTAAAACATCCAAGCAAACATTGTTGGTAAATCATTTAAATACTTGATCACATCCACTAACAAATTTCTCAAATACCATCCAACACTCATCATTAACTTAATAAAAGAACCCAATCACATAATCAGTATTAACCTCATTAAATCATCTCAAAAATACACTTTTAAACAATTAAAACCACTTAGTGACGGTAGCACAAGGCATGGTTTCAACTGCTTATCAAACACATGAGAAAGAGGCATGGAAATTTCATAAAAAGATAAAAGTTCCTAGATCTAAAATTGAACAACCCAGTTTAAATTTTGATGTTTCTAGTTGGATTACACCTTTAATTTTTAATTTTATGACAAAAAATAAGGTGTTCAAAAAAACGTCATTTTATGCATGGCTGAGCAAAAATATGAAAAATGAAAGTGTCTGGATTAAAAATCGAACAACAACCTAGTTGAGATATGGGTGTTTCTACATGGAATCCAAATTTATTTTGCACTTATAATAGCTAGTTAAAGAGTAGCATCAAAAAAATGTTTTTTCACAAGTAGGCACAAATTTGACCAAAAATGAAAGTGCCCAGAATTAAAATATGCCAAAGACCCTGTTCAGATTTGGGCATTTCTATATGGAATCCACATTTATTTTTATTTTTCAACAAGTGAATAAAGAGCATCAAAGAAAAATATTTTTTACAAATTGGACAAAAAGAGAAATGAAATGAAAGTACTTAGAAATCTATTTTTCCAACAACCGATTTTAGATTTACTGGAAACACACAAAAATTTGCCATTCATAAATACTAAAGAGAAGCAAAAGAATCCAAAGCAAACATCATCCAAACCCCATGTGTTCACAAAATAAAATAGAGGAGCTTCTCCAATTATTCACAAAATAAAAGTAACCCAAAATTGGAAAGAGATTCAAGGCATAACTGATATAAGTGAATGCAAAAATCACCAGTCATGCAAGATTGAAGAAAAATAAGGAGAACACCTCAATTCTTCCCCAAAACAAAAAATGGAGGCATTCTCAGTGTAGAAGACATGGCCAGGTTCCAAAATTGGACAGCAAGGAAGAATTGGCACCCTTAATTCAACAATCCAATACCCACAATTTTCTCCTTAGAAAATATCCATGTTTCTTCCCAAACTCAGCTACCCAATGCATGGGGCTTCTCCTCTATAAACAGAGAATTTCTTCCCCTCCAAAAAGAAGTTATATCCCAAAACAAAGCTTTCTTCCCTTTTATATTTTCTCAAAACCATAAAAAATAATCAAAATAAGACATTTAATTAAAGCAAGCTATTAAAGCTTCCCAAAAAAAAATGAAATCTATATCAAAGACAAGGCTGCCATTTTCTTTTAACTAAACTCATCCTCACAATAAAATGAAATAAAACATTTAATTAAATAAACTATTAAATATCTTCAAAGGAATTAATTAAAATCCCTAATATACAACATTCTTTATTTCATATAAAAATAATAATTTAAATCCAACATTAAAATACACACAAGCTCCCCAAGAAGATTTAAATAAGATAATGAGGGTTCACAAAATAGATTAATAAAATCATTTAAAATTTCCAAATGAAATATATCATTCTCTCGAATGATCAATACAAATCATTTAAAATAACATATTTAAAACCTCATGGATAAACCATTCAAATCTCCCTTCAATAAAATACTATAAAATGTCATTTATAAAATCATGAAAAGATGTCAAAGAAACCACATCAAGACATCGACAACCAATTAACAATATATAACCACAAAATATTAATGAAAACCAAGACAAAATACCTCAATGAGACATACTGGTAAACCACATATGACTGAAAGGTGCTCTAGACATTACCGTTAGGTAACCGGACGATAAGACATCAACAAGGAAACACTACACTAACATGGTACAATGGGCTATGGTAGGGGATATTTGGCATGTGACTACCTCTAGTAACCACCATCGGGGAATATGAGTATGCTTAGGCCTGTGGATCCAGGCAGAGTCAATACTCGGTACCTGCATCACTCCAATCACACATCAAAGTACATGTGCATATAACATATATCATATAGTCGAAGCAACATCAATCATCAGGAGGAAGGTTATGATATCATAGGCCTGTCAGATACAAGTGTTATGACATCATCCCTTTCCTTTCCATAATTATTAATGTCTAATCTCATTAAGATAACATTTAACATTTAAAATATCAAATCAAAATCAAAAACTATCTTACCTAGGCTGGAGTTAGAGAGGTGTTACATCCTCCCTCCCTAAGATTTGACTTACTTCTGAAAGTCATGTAAACTCAATATGCAGCCATGTCACACATTAGTACTTAAAATCCATTAATAAACATTTAAATATTGTACTTCATTCCAAAGATGAGAAATATAATATACATCATTCACCACTAAATGAAATAGAAAGGACATCCATATATCATTCACCTTTCTAAGAATCACTATCAATATGTTGACATATACCTTACTCATAAGGTCTCAACATGAAACAAAATAACATGGCTAATCTCGTTAAATTCACATGTGTTACAATTTTCAAAATAAGCACTTAATTTAACATCTACATTCATTCAATGATATATTCATTTCCACTAAGAATAGGGTAAAGAAGATTCATATGCACTCAATTCTTTCCAAAAAACCATTGTTTGCAACAAAAAAAATTTCACACACTTCTAATCTCACACATTAGAACATATTTGGCATCATTTTCCACAAAATATAACAGTTTACACTTTCTAAAGCACAATAAACCAACTTTTGAACTTTTCATATGAAACTATATCCAAGATGAAACATGCATTTATACATACATACATACATAACTAGGAATCACATCACAAGGCTATACAAGGGTCCATTTGGATATCGGTAAGTAGCATACTAATCCATGATACATAATCCATGAACCAAGATCCAATATCCATCTCACATAATCCATACTTCACACTCTGTGGTTTGATGGTGTGAGGCCACACACACACGGTGAGACCATCCAAACAAGACCACAGTGACCTATCTCTTGTTGAATAAGGTGGTTAGCCTCCAAGAGATAGTCATCACACATAGGTGGGTAGTGGGTCCTAGCTATGTAACAGCCTCACATACGCCCATCCTCAAGGTTCCCTACATTTGCTTCCTCGTATGCACTCAATCGAGTTTGGCTCTCCTATTCTCGATGAGGAATCACATTACAATAGAAGACCAACATTTGAAAACAACAAATAGAAAACTAGTTTAGCCACCAAATATCATAAATAATTATCAAATAAAGATTCAATTGTGCAGCAATAAAGCAAGAAATGCACGCAATTTCAACACTAAATCATATGTAACCACAAGGGCTATGTGCAAATAAGATCACAAGGTGTGGCTAAACCATCACAAATAGGATAAATCATTTTTTTTCCGGTCCTCAAAATTAAAATAAAAGTCATCAACAACCAAAAGAAGATTCACAATCATCGAAATGGAATAATACATAACTATGTGACTAAACTAGCCACCAAATGAGGAAGGAGGGAACAACGTTTGACTATCGCAATAGCCCCTCATGTGTGGATGAGTGGGCATACCAACCACATGGCATGAGGTGTACTCCTCGGCTATACCCTGCATCGCGTTGTGACATGGCATGGACTTGCCACGTGGCCCATGCACTCCTTGGCTATCCACATGGAATGTGCACCTAGGCCACATCCTGCATCGTGTCTCAACGTGGCATGGTCATACGCTAGCTGGAGAAAGCACGTACTAGTCATATGTCACATAGCAGTGTGTTTGTGGCTCTGCAGAAGTAGGCACGCACATAACACACCTGACATAGCGATACCTCGTAGAAAAGGAACACACAGGTACTTGCCATAGCCAGAGGTATACATGGCTAGGACATACACATATGCCAACTGACCCAGACACTATCAAGATAAAACTTGAGTGTCCCTCTACAAGTGTACGAGGCCCCATCACGCTCATCACACAAGTAGGCTACCATAACACAATCTCATAGTGCACCTTCATGCATCTAAGCACATGGCATCATTTCTTCGAGCTCAACTCACTACCATTAGCAACACAACATCATCACTAGCACCATGTTGGAACATTAGTGTGGTGTGGCATTATATCTATGGCATCATGGTAGAACACGTGCAGATACAGAATATATAATGCATATATGAGTATAACAATATGGGACTACTCGAGCCTCACCTCTCATGTGGACGAGGTCAACTCGCTAATTCCATCTCAATGCCTCTACAGGAAACCAAGCAATACTAACAAACCAATGTTGTTGTACACAAAACTATGGGGATTAGACTAGCACATATGGATCAAGTACCTTGGTCCATCATAAGGGGAAGTAGTGAGTACTTTCCTTGAGATTGGTTGGGTTGAGGCAACTTTGCATGGAAATATGCATACGCTACACACTCTGCCCAAGGAACTTTGTGGCTGCTACTACCCCATCACAGATTGAGGGACTAGAGAATCCAAAAGAAGAGATTCTACAAAACTAACTTTTGGAAACTCTTAATTATATATATAAATTTCAACCACACGTGGGTGGGTCCTCAATCAAGTAACAAACATACAAACACACATAATGGTATGGTTAATTCCACACCTAAAATACAACATATCCTCCATGGATGGGTACATAGTCTCACCATCCCATGGGCACACAAAGCAAGTACAAGGTATTCACAACACTCAATATGAGCACTAATACATGATGTTCACATAACAAGGAGTACATTTTTCCAATTTCCTCTTACCAAAATAAAACCATTATCCACCTCTAATTATGCAAGATCAATACAAACTTCCATGAATATGTACTCCCAACATCCATACAATACATCATAGTGCTACATGGAGTAAATCAACAATGCCATAATATCTCTCACATTCACATTCACTATTATTAAGTGGTAAATCACCTTGCTGCACACATATGTTAACCACATTTATTTCCCACACAGAGTGCAATATCATTACAATGTTTACTCAAGACACGGTATGCAACATTATCACTTCAACATATATTTAACCTTTTACATTTATCATTAGTATGCCAATGGTTTCACTATTCCCTTTTTCTCTAAACTTTTACTTAACGTAGAATGATTTTCTATTCATTTTCATACATGTTCCATGATTATGAATGCAACTTGGGGGCTTAGGTTCTTTACCCAAGGTTGACCTAATAAAATAAACCTTCATGAATGCATAAGAATTTGCAAATAAGAGACAAGCATACCATGGATTTAAATACACCACACATTCAAAGACAGGTATCTTTGATAAACTAATGAGAAGAGAGAGAGAGATTTACAATTCTAACACAGACATGAATGCAAACATGGTTTCATCATCACACAATCACTTTCACACAAATGCATCAATCATATGAGAGCATGCAATAATCTATAGGAACTAACAACATGATCATTCATTTTCTATTACCATATTTATAATCCCAATACAATATAACGTTCAAAAGAAACTCCAAAATCACATATGGTCAATCAAGCAATCACTCACACAAGGAGGTAAAGCACAAGAAGACATGCACCAGAAACTTTGCATGGTGATGGAAAACAACAAGACTCAAGAAGAGAATACACACAAAACGAACTTCTTAGCACCCTCAAGGTCAAACAGACCTTCCAACAGCATGAACAAAGAAACCAAGCAAGGGTAATTTTAGGCAACACATGTCACCTACAACCCACCAACAAGCTAAGGTCCAACATGCCCACCCGCAACACAGGATATAAGAAAGTAATCAATCTCAACCTCGGGAGACTCTCAACCAAGGGAATCACTCCAATCTCATGGGGTAAGGAAAGACCTAGGAGGCATCATTCCTCCACAACACAAGCCAAGGTTGGGAAACTCAACCCTCTAAAATGCCATACTAAGGCACTCAAAGCAAGAGGTCCTATGACTATCTTGCCACAACAAGCACATCCAACACACTGCAACCACATGGGTACAACCACACTCAGGAACCACTCAAGTTTCACAATAGTTTAAACCATGAAAGAGCCACACATCAAGAATGAGAGAAATCAGAATACACTTCTCGGTAGGCTCGAGGGTCTAACTAACCCTCATAATAAAGTATTCCTCAACAGGACATGCAAAGGGCAGGAAACAACAACACTTGCTGCCATCCACCACACACAACACACCAAGCAGGTATCAACCATAAGCGGGGATCCCAGTGCTGCAACATGGGCTCTACCTCTAACTTTGCCTCTAGCCCTGCCCCTAAGGGCATCCTAAAGGAAACAAAGAACACCTCCACATAGATCATCACAAGGATGGTTTGTACACCATACTAAGGCATGAAAGCAAAACAACAAGGCTATGAGAAATAATATAACAAGCTCACACCACACACACCAAATACAACATAACATAGACGACTCAAGTATGCCAGAGCTCCCAGTGTGTGAACATGGGCTCTGATACTAGATGTAACATCCCGCTATGCAATCCCGAAGGGTAAGAGCCAAAAGAGGACAAGATAATTTTTATTTTTATTTTTTCTTAAACAAAAAGAATAACCTACAAAAAAAGGTAGTTGCCAATATGATATATTGACAACATACATGGCCAAACGTGGCTGAATGCACAACCCAAAGGAGAGGACTAGTTTACACTCTAGAGAAAATATGATCTGGAGTAAACAAGATAGCTCCGAAAATTTCTGCTCCGGTGCTCCGAAATTATTTGCCCAGGTGCTCTAGAATTTCCCACACTGGTGCTCTGGAATTTCCTGTGCCGGTGCTATGAAATTTCCTATGTCGATGCTCCAAAATTTTCTACACTGATGCTCCAAAAATCTCTGCAATGGAACTTTCTGAGCCAATGCTCTAGAAATCTCTGTTGTAACATCATAGAACACATACATAAAACTCCAATGCATCAGAACATCAACAACAACAACATAGAACAACTAATAGAGAGTTACGATGTGCCAGAATCTTTGCAGACTATTGCAAGAAAGAAATACACAGCCAAGATATGATTTTTGTATGAAAGCTTCTGAAGGAAAATCCATAATGATAATCATAATACAAGCGATTCTGATACCAACACCGAAACTCGTAAACCAAATACAAAACATCACATTTCTTCTCATTTAATTATATGATTACATCTTCTCTCTCAAGAGAGTACAATATACATAAAGGAATATACATGAGTACAATAGCATAGCCATGAATAAAATACATCAACTGATTAAATACGAACAAGAGAGAACAGCTCCAACTAGTGCTCCAATAACCTATACACTGGTCCCCAATGGCAGTGGCAACATCTCCCTACTATGTGGACTCAAAAGAGACCACCTCACAGTGCTTGGAGGTAGTCACAATGCCCAAGCAGAAATAACAAGGAAAGGGTAACATATGGCGAACACTCACATTAGACATGGAGAAACATGAAATACAATTCATTAAAGTCAATATCACAACATAAAAATGCTCATACAATAACATGTTGGGTACTACTCATGACTACTAAGGTATGAGGTACTAGAGTGTTGATTGGATCGAGTGTCATCATGTGTGCTCAAAGGGATGGCACCACACAAAATCAATTATACCTCGCATATGGATGGGGAAAACTCAATCACCCCTAAATCAACTCCCTGCAAACGGATAACTCAACGCCCTGCAGACGGATAGGCCTTCTCGAGTGCATCCTTAGCCTATACAAGCATTTAAGGCCATGCACGAGGGCTCATTATCTTTAATTGTTTTACCCCATCTCATTTAACCAAATGGGGTACCAAAATAAAATATGAAACAATAAAAAAGCTACTAAAATCCATCACAAAAACCATTTAAAATAGCCAAGCAAACACTGTTGGTAAATCATTTAAATATTTGATCACATCCACTAATAAATAACTCAAATACCATCCAACACTCATCACTAACTTAATAAAAGAACAAAATCACATAACTATTATTAACCTCATCAAATGATCTTGGAAAAAAACTTTTAAACAATTGAAACCACTAAGTGACAGTAGCACAAAGCACAGTTTCAGCTGATGTTCAAACACATGAGAAAGAGGCATCAAAATTTCATAAGAAGATAAAAGTGCCCACATGTAAAATCAAACAACAACCCAGTTCATATTTCAATGTTTCTAGTTGGATTCCACCTTTAATTTTTAATTTTATGACAAAAAATAAGGTGTTGTTCAGAAAAACATCATTTTATGCATAGCTAGGCAAAAATATGAAAAATGAAAGTGTCCATGGGATTAAAAATCGGGCAATGACCTAGTTGAGATATGAGTGTTTCTACATGGAATCCAACTTTATTTTGCAATTATAATAGCTGGTTAAAGAGCAACATCATAAAAACATGTTTTCACATGTAGGCACAAATTTGACAAAAAATGAAAATGCAAAGAATTAAAATCTGCCAAAGACCGAGTTGAGATTTGGGCATTTCTACATGGAATCCACATTTATTTTTTATTTTTAATAAGTGAATATAGAGCAGAAAAGAATTTATTTTTTACAAATTGCGCAAAAAGAGAAATGAAATGAAAGTGCCCGAAAATCTATTTTTCTAGCAACCCATTTTAGATTTACTTTAAACACAAAAATATACCATACACAAATACTAAAGAGTAGCAAAAGAATCCAAAGCAACCATCATCCAAACCCCAAGCCTTCACAAAATAAAATAGAGGAGCTTCTCCAATTATTCACAAAATAAAAGCAACCCAAAATTGCAAAGAGATTCAAGGCATAAATGGCATAAGTGAATGCAAAAATCGCCAATCATACAACATTGAAGAAAAATAAGGAGAATACCTCGATTCTGCTCCAAAATAGAAATGAAGGCATGCTTAATGTAGAAGACATGACCAGGTTCCAAAATTGGATAAGGAAGAATTGGCACCCTGAATTCAACAATCCAATACCCACAATTTTCTCCTCATAAAATCTCTATGTTTCTTCCCAAACTCAGCTACTCAATGCATGGGGTTTCTCCTCCTCCATAAACAAAGAATTTCTTCCCCTCCAAAAAGAAGTTATATCCCAAAACAAAAATTTCTTCCCTTTTATATTTTCTCAAAACCATAAAAAAAAATGAAAATAAGGCATTTAATTAAAGTAAGCTATTAAATTTTCCCAAAACAAAATAAAATCTATATCAAACCCTCCTAGGGTATAAAAACCACTCCCGAAATGCCTTCCAGGCTTAATCTTTTAATCAACTATTCACAATGCCTTATAGGCTGATTTTTGAGCACCCAATCAAGGAGCACCAACCCCTCATTTAGAGATATCTATCTCAAGGAGTACCAACCCCTCAAATTATATTTTTGAACAATAATAATATCTCAGAGGATTTCTCTGTTTTTAGTTAAGCTCATAACTCTCTATTTTTCTCGTCTACCTAATACCCTAAGAATTCAAAAATTGAATCTTTAAAATATTACATAGAAAAGAATATTACAATATATCTCTGCATCTTTGTTTTTCAGATTTTTAATACAGAGTATTTTAATACATTTTTTATATAGCCAAAGAACAATATTCCAGAATTACAACCAGAGTCTTTCAGTATTCACAACACTGCATTTTATACATCTTTTCAAGTGTGTAGTCTTCAAAGAGATTTGAGGTCAAAGGAGACTAAAACCTCATTCTATTTTTAAAATGTGAAGCTGAATATTGACAATCTGCAGATGATGGAAAAATCAAGAGTAACGCCAGTCTAGTAGGCTACAAATAATCTAACAAGAATAAATAAAAGATCCTTTTCAAATCTGCAAAAGCATTTACAATACCTAGATCTTTAATAGCCATTTGAAACTATTTTAGAATACCCATAAGCTGAAAACCATCATATTTGAAATGAATGAGAACATTTCATAATGAAACTGCCTGATTTTTAAAAAACCACGACTACCCACCAGCTGAAAACCATAACCTTCAATCCATGAATAACAATACTCATTGGAAACTGTTTTTAGAAAATCATTATGCTGAAACTGTCAAGTTTTGTAATGAATGTAATGGGTCAACAATGAAACTGGTAGATAATTTAAGAATCACGACTGCCCACAACAGAAAATCATAAACTCTCAATGCTCAAAGAATATTCTGCCTTGTAACCATTTCATTTCAAATAATGAACACAATAATCATTGAAATGAGTGAATCAAAATGTCTTTTGCAAAAATATGATAATGCAAAGAAAAACATCTCCAACCAAAAAGAGATTTCCAAACAATAATGCCCAAGGACTACCATTTGCTAAATAAAAATACCAAATAAAGATTCATGTTTGTGCAGCAATCAAATAAATACCATTTGAGGTTGTGCATGATTTCTTTCTGCCTTTACTAAGCTTCCATACTCCACTGAAAAATTCGTTATAGCCAGCAGCAACAAAAGCTTAATCTCTCATGATGGCGGCCAGGCTAGGGTTCCATACCTAGGCAAAAAGATAGCATAATGAAAACACATTTTTCCCTATTCCTTTTCCAAACCATTTGATGAATTTATTGGATTGAATGATCATTTGAAATCCACTCAAAGTCAAAATAACATAATAATAATCAAAATAGATATGATTAAATTGTTGTCCAAAGGAGGCCGACCAGATTGTTCTCTCTTAATCATGCCAAATGATAACACATAATACTTGCAAAGTGACTTTTTGATATTTGACAAGTAATCTGATAAAGTCAACATAAGCATATGAAGAATGATGTCAGTCAATGTCTTTTCCAAAGTCAATTTTAATGACTTTATCCATAGTAAGAAAATCATTACCTTCTCTTATATATGAATTGGTAGGTAGCTTATGAAGAATGAAGTCATTTATCAAAACAAACTCACCAAGGACAATCACCTTCGAGCCAATTAAATATCTATGAGCATGGAAGATCAAGAGAATGACATCAACCTTAAGTGCATAAGCAATAAAAATATATGTCCCAATATTATGTATTGTAAAGAGATCATAGCAATGAAATCTGATAGGCTATAATATGATAATGACTGAATTTTCCCAATGAAGCAAGCAAGCTGAATACCATGTGAAGGAGTATATGCAACAATAGTGATAAACATAAGATATACCTTCACTTGAAGAACCTTCATAATGAACTAATCATCACAAACATTTGAAAGCATAAACAATGAATGCCACCTGTCTACACATGGAACTCGAGGCATCAATACACAACAAACTATATCAACTATGAAAATGCACAAGGTTGTCCATGAATAAATGCAGAATGACAAAGCCAACTGAAGCCATCTGAATGTATACCAATGCCAATGACATCAAAGAAGTACCGTAATAAAGCATAAGGATCCAAACTGAGATCCAAACCATCTGAAAGTTGTTTTGTCATCAAGGACAAACCATAAACACAACTGAGATCCAACACAAAGTACATGTGCATATAATATATATATCATATAGTCAAAGCAAAGTCAATCATCAAGAAGAGGGTCATGATATGGTAAGCTTCTCGGATACAAGTGTTATGACATCATCCCTTTCCCATCCATAATCATTAATGTCTAATCTCATTATGATAACATATAACATTTAAAATATTAAATCAAAATCAAAATACTATCTTACCCAGGCTAGAGTTTGAGAGGTGTTACAATTGGTTTGTTTCTCAAAGGGTCCTATTGGGAAAAAGGCTATATCGTTTCAATTTTCGATAACACATTGTTGGGTATCATTCTCTTGGTTTAGATTGTTGTTCAAGATGGTTGTTAGCAAGGAGGAAAAGAATGCATTAAATACACCTTCCTAGTTATTATTTCTTGAGCCTCAAAAAAGGAGTTGTTATAGTGATAGACTATATAGTAAGTGTCATAAGAAAGATTGATTTGACCATTCATCAATGTGGCGAACAATGTATATTCTTTCTCAAGGGTTTGGTGAGAGCCGATCATGGTCAATGACCCAATATGATAGGGCCGAGAGTAGGCCAAATTTTGTTCTGTTTGAATTTATATTTCCTATGTGCATGTTTGTGTTTTGCTGGCAGTAGACACACAGTATTTTATTGTTTGAAGACCACCTATGGACATATATATATAATAGACACTTCTATATAGGTGGTTAGAGACTATTTTATGTTTTTTTGCAGGCAACGATGTTTGCAAAGCCAAAACAAAAGTGTTACGTGTGATAAAAAATTTCCAATCCTTCTTTTGCAAAAGAAGCTAGCAAGTTGCATGGGTTTGTCAATGTGAGTTTTTTTGTGGGCTTCTTTCTATGACCTCCATTGTCTAGCTATGTTTGTAACATAATATAATTCTTAACATAATCTAGTTTTCTTTTGTAGATATATGTGTAAAATTTATATGCACCTAAGTTGAGATATATATGTAGATATATGGGTATATATATACATGTATATATATGTATATATATGTATATATATGTATGTATATATATATGTATATATATATGTACGTATATATAGATATACTTACAAGAATGTATTCACTAGCGCCCTATCAAAAATTGAGACAATACAACCTCTTGAGCACCACCTTATCGAAAATAGAACAATATAGCCTAACCTAGAGATCAATAATCAACAGTCTGTAATGTAATCAAATATCGACTGTATAACATCAACCATTTCATTCCAATGCAACCATAACCATCAAATAGAAGCCATAAATCAAACAATATTATTTTTTGATTTTTGAAATAAAAAACATTTGGTGTGACTATAGAGAAGGCCAACTAAATTGCATCAACATTAATTGTTGTATGGTTTCTATGTAGTAGTGAGTATATATACATATATATATATATACACACATATATATATATACATATATATACACATATATATACATATATATATATATATACATATATATATATATATATGTATATATATATATATATATATATATATATATATATATATATATATATATATATATATATATATATATATCTATATATGTAGGTATATATATAGATATACTTACATAAATGTATTAACCAACATCCTATCAAAAATTAAAACAATACATCCTCTTGAGCACCAACTTATCAAAAATAGAACAATATAGCCTAACCTAGAGATGCATAATCAACAGTCTGTAATGCAATCAAATATCAACTATATAACATCAACTATTTCATTCCAATGCAACAATAAGCACCAAACAGAAGCCACAAATCAAACAATATTGGTTTAAAAAATGACCAAGATACATACATACATATATACATACATATATATACATACACACACACACATATATAAGACATTCCTTTATTCCCAAGCAACAAATTCCTAGATATGCATGCAATGCATAACAATGGATTGTATTTTTATGTGGGTGTGCAAAAATAGATGCAAACAACATCGATATGCATATTAGTGCATACATCAAGTATAATAAAAATCAAGAACCATGTTTCATCTCACACTTTATATATAAACTACCAATCTAACAAATCCTTATTAAGGCCCAAACAAATAAGAAGCATCTCTAAACACACAAGAAAACGACTAAGAATGCCTTACCAACGAAAAAATGAACTGATTTATTACTTTGCAACCATTGGCAACACATAGAAACCATAAGTCAAATTATTTCTTCAAGCCCACAAAAGAACAATCAACAATGCCCTGTGCAAAATAGCATATAGTGTTTTATTACTTCAACAAGTATTAAATGTTGCACCTTTGAGCCATCCTATTTCCAATAATCAACTACTAGACATATTATTATAAGCAAAACTGACAAGATCATCTTCATTGAACCTTAATGTCTTTATTCTTTCAATAAGAATAATTGAAATGATAAATGAAATAATTTATTCAATCCAACAGAAGAACAAACAACAATGCCCCATGGAAAATAGCACAAAGTGTTTTAGTGCTTCAACAAGTATTAGATGCAAATCCTACAAAAGTGAAATGCAAGATATCAACAAGCAGGAGAAAGACATATGCACATATGAATCATTCTATTTTCAATAATTGAATTCTGAACATATTATTATAAACAAAACTACCAAAATCATCTTCATTGAACCTTAAGGTCTTTATTGTGGAATTCCATGACTAAATCTTTGACGCTCAAGAGCTTGTTATGCCAATTAATGATCATATGAACTATGGATTGAATTCATTTCAATCAGACTTATATATTAAAGAAAAAAATATCTAGAAAGGAAAACAAAGCATTCATACAGTTATGTTGCAACCATAACCACAAAATGATAGTCACAATTGAATAAACAGAAGCTGCTATCACAACCATTGCTAGCACATGCAAACGATACAAGAACTAATGTTGATACCATCCAACGTTCAAGAGAGAAGACATCCACACAACATTTTCCCTCAATTGACTGGTTGAGAAGGCTACGAATTCAAACCTTGTGTTGCCTATAATAATGCCTTGCTTTAGGTTGTAACTAGGAAATGTATTATAGGAAACATTTAACAATATTTCATAACATCAGTGTGGTGTGGCATCATATCTATGGAATCATGGTAGAACACATTCAAATAAGGAATATATAATGTATATATGAGTATAAAAATATGGGGCTACTCAAGCTTCACCTCTCTTATGGATGAGGTCGACTCACTAATGCCAACTTAGCATCCCTATGGATGTCAAGGAAATTCCAGCTCAATGTCCCTACGAACAACCAGGCATAGACTAACAAACCAATGTTGTACTCAAAGCTGAGGGGATTAGGCTAGCATAGATGGATCAAGTACCCTGATCCATTATAAGGGGAAGTAGTGAGTACTTTCCTCGAGATCAATTGAGCTAAGATCACTCTGCACCACAATATGCATATGTTGCACACTCCACCCAAGGAACTTTGTGGCTGCTACTACCCCATCATGGATTGAGGGACTAGATAACCAAAAGAAAAAATTCTACGAAACTAATTTTTGGCAACTCTTAATTATATATATAAATTTCAACCACACATGGATTGGCCATCAATCGGGTAACAAACATACAAGCACACATAGTGGTATGGTTAATTCCACACCTAAAATGTAACATATTCCCCATGGATTTGTACATATTCTCACCATCCCATGGGCACAAAAAACAAGTACGGGGTATTCACAACACTCAACATGGGCACTAATACAAGATGTTCACATAACAGGGAGTACCTTTTTCAATTTCCTCTTACCAGTATAAAGCCATTTTCTATCTCTAATTATACAAGATCAATATAACTTTCCAAGGACGTGTACTCCCAACATCCATACAATCTTCCCTTCTCAAGATGATAATGTCATCAAACAAAATTTCATAATTGCAACCTTTATCACATACAATATATCACAGTGCCACATGGAGTAAATTAGCAATGCCATAATAACTCTCACATTCACATTCACTTTTAATTAAGTGGTAAATCACCTTACTACACACATATGTTAACCACATTTATTTCCTATACACAGTGCAATATCATTACAATGTTTAGTCAAGAATATGCACCATTATCACTTAAACATACATTTAACATTTTGCATTTATCATTAACATGCCAATGGTTTCACTATTCCCTTTTTCTCTAAACTTTTACTTAATGCAGAATGATTTTCTATTCATTTTCATACATGTTCCATGATTATGAATACAACTTGGGGACTTAGGCCCTTTACCCAAGGTTGATCTAACAAAACAAACCTTCATGAATGCATAAAAAATTTGCTCATAAGAGACAAGCATACAATGGATTTCAATACACCACACACTCAAAGATAGGCATCTTCGTTGGAACAATGAGAAGAGAAAGAAGGATAGAGAGAGGGATTTACAATTCTAACATAGGCATAAATGCAAACATGGTCTCATCATCATACAAGCATTTCCACACAAATGCATCAATCATACAAGTGCATGCAATAACCTCTATGAACTAACAACATGATCATTCATTTTATATTACCATATTTTATAATATCAATACAATATAACATGCATAAGTAAATCCAAAACCACATAGGGTCAATCTAAAAATCATTAACACAAGGAGGCTAAGCACAAGAAGACATGCACTGGAAACTTTGCATGGTGGTGAAAAACAACAAGACTCAAGAAGATAATACACACAACTGGAACTTATTGGCACCCTCAAGGTAAACTAGACCTTCCCACAACATAAAAAATGAAACCAAGCAAGTGTAATTTTAGGCAACACATGTCACCTGCAACTCACCAACAAGCCAAGGTCCAACATACCCACCCACAACACAGGATATAGGCAAGAAATCAATCTCAACCTTAGGAGACTCTCAACCAAGGGAATCACTCTAATACCGTAGGGTAAGGCAAGACCTAGGAGGCACCATTCCTCCGCAACACAAGCCAGGGTTGGGAAACTCAACCCTCTAAAACACCATACTATGGCACTCAAGGCAAGAGGTCCTATGACTACCTTGCCACAATAGGCACTTGGAATGCACACATCAAGCAACTCCAACCACATGGCTACAACCACACTTAGGGACCACTCAAGGGTCACATCCCTATACATAATGAAAGAGCCACACATCAATGAGACCAATCAGAACACACTTCTTGGTAGGCTTGATGATACAAGGACAGTCTATACACCATACTAAGGCATGAAAGTTAATCAACAAGACTATGAAAACAATATAACAAGCTCACGCCACACAAAAAAATCACAACATAACATAGAAGGCTCAAGTATTCCAGAGCTCCCAATGTGTGGACATGGGATTTGATACCAAATGTAACATCTCGCTACACAACCCCGAAGGTAAGAGCCAAAAGAGGGCATACAAATTTCATAAAAATTCAAAGTGCCCAGATTAAAAATTTAAGTTTGACCCAGATCACATTTTGATGTTTCCAGTTGGATTCCACTTTTGGTTTCAAAGTTTATGACAAAAAACAAGGTGTTGTTCTGAAAAACGTCATTTTTAGCCAAGCTGGGCAAAAACATAAAAAATGAAAGTGCCTGGATTAAAATCTGAACAACGACCCAGTTGAGATATTGGAATTTCTATATGGAATCCACCTTTAGTTTGACTTTATAATAGCTAGTTAAAGAGCAACATCAAAAAACGTGTTTTAACAAGTAGGCACAAATTTTGACCAAAAATGAAAGTGTCTAGAATTGAATTTTAACTTCAACCCAATTGAGATATGGTCATTTCTACATGGAATTCACCTTTACTTTGCACTTTTAATTGGTGGGTAATGAGCAGAAAAGCAAAACATTTTTTAACAAGTTGGGTAAAATGAGAAATAAAATGAAAGTGCCCAGAAATCAAATTTGACAAAGACCCATTTCAGATTTATTGATGCACAAAAATTTGCCATATAGCAAAACTATAGAGCAACAAATCAAATCCAAAACAAACATTATCCATCCCCAAAATATTCACAAATATAATAGAGGAATAAATTTTCCATAAGGAAATGCAAAGCTTACCATTCCCAAGCTAAATCCCATTCAATACCACCAGAAATTCAAGGGATTCAAGAGCCACAAGAAAATACCTCAATGTTGCCCCAAAATGAAATGAGAAAATGCTCTAAGTATAAGACATGACTGAGCTCCAAAATCGGATAGCAAGGAGGAAATGGCATGCTGAAATCAATGATTAGATGCCCACAAATTTCTTCTCCACATTTCTCCCCAACACTACTACCCAATTCGTGGGGTTTTCCTTCTCCTTCCAAAATAGAAAATTTCTTCTCCTCCAAAAGAATAACTCTCCCCCCAAAATAATTTATATATATATATATATATCAAAACAAAACCTAATTCCCTTTTAAAAAGTCTCCCAACCAAAAATGAATTAAAAAATTTAATTAAATAAAATATTAAAGATCTTCAAAGAAATTAAATAAAATCACTAATATACAACATTCTCTATTACACATAAAATAATAATTTAAATCCAACATTACATACACACAAGGTCCCCAAGAAGATTTAAATAAAACTATGAGGGCTCACAAAATGGATTATTAAAATCATTTAAAAATACTGAATGAAATATATCATTCTCTCAAATGATCAATAAAAATCACTTTAAAATAACATATTTAAAATCTCATGGATATAACCATTTGAATCTTCAATCAATAAGACACTATAAAATACCATATGTGAAACCACATCATAACATTGACAACCAAAATATATAACCACATAAAAAGATTATCAAAAACCATGAAAAAACACCTCAACAAGACATACTGGTAAACCACATACGACCGTAAGGTGCTCCGGACATTATCGTTAGGTAACCGGGCAGTAAGGCAACAATACGGGAACACTGCACTAACAAGGTACAGTGGGCTAGGGTAGGGGACGTTTGGCCTATGACTACCTCTAGTAACCACCATCGGGGAATACGAGTATGCTTCGGCCTGTAGATCCAGGTGGAATCGATACTTAGTACATACATCACTCCAATCACACGTCAAAGTACATGTACATATATCATATAGTCGAAGCAACATCAATCATCAGGAAGAGGGTCATGATATTGTAAGCCTCTCAGATACAAGTGTTATGACATCATCCCTTTCCTGTCCATAATCATGCAAAAACAATGATAATTGTATATAAACATATAGGCATGTAATCCAGAATAATAACTAATCATGATAACTTTTCCCCCATAATCATCAATGTCTAATCTCATTATGATAACATTTAACATTTAAAATATCAAATCAAAATCAAAATGCTATCTTACCTAGGCTAGGGCTAGAGAGGTGTTACAACTTAAGCTCGATAATCAATCTTTTCAGATTTACATTTACTTGTTGCTCTGGTTTTTGTATAGCCATTTCTATAGCTAGTGTTAACTTGCTCTAAAACTTGTGTTTTTAGTGTTGGGGGTGATTTATTTCAGGATGAACCTACCAGTTATGACAAATTGAAGCAAGAAAAGGAGGTTTGGGCCATTCTAGAATAGGGAAAGCTAGCTTCATTTGTGGAGGTGATGTAGGGGCATGACCCCAAGAATTCTTTAGAGTTTGCTAATTCTTGGGTGGAATATGGCACTATTATTGTTGAAGGGGTATCTTTCATGGTGACTCTTGAGCTTATTACAGAGGTTATGAGGCTCTCTCTAGAAGGTATTTGTATTCCTTGCAAGTCAAAAATATATTACTAGGAAGACATGAAATGTTTTCTAAAAGAGGTTGAGAGGGTGAATAGATTATAGAATGGATTTAATCATGCAGACCTACCTCATGTCTAGAGTAATATTGTTGAAGTCCTAATGAGGTGCATCATGCTCAAAGGGCATTTATATTACTTCCACATGCATCTTTTCCCTATGATTAATCATCTTAGGTATAATGTTTAAATGAAATTCCCATTTTGGCTTTTGTCTTTGCTTGAGAAATCTATTAGAGGTTTCTAAGCTAAATGCAAGAAATTACCCATTCACTAGGGCCTTATTTATTGTCTATGCAAGTTTCATTCTACATTGCTTCCTTCCCACGCCTTTATTCGAAAGAACACTCTAATCATTCATGACCTCACCAATCCCTCCATGGACCCAAGCCTCTCTATAACTTTCTATGAAGGCACTCCTACCATCCACCATAACACATGTGCCCGAGGTAAATCCTCTGTGAATGAAACCCTCCTCCTCCCAACCCCATCAAATGTACGCCTTTTATGGAACCCATGCCCATTTCTAATTTTGGGTCGAGGGAGTCTAACAACTCAAATGATGATGAGTCATGGAATCCCACCCTGGCTAACTCTTCATTGCACTCTTATGCTCATGTGAATATCTCTAATGTTCCCAACACCTCCCTTGTTTCTAACCCTAACCCTCAAAATTGTCCCAACTTGTGCATCAATCTAGAGGAAACTAGAACTAAATATAGGTTGATTCATATCCCTATTTACCCCCTCAATAAAAAATCAATAAAATATTAGAGACTATTAACATCCAGAAGGATATCATGAAGTGGCTTTTGAGCCAGTTGATCACAGCTAAAGAAAGAATTCAAATTCTAGAGGGAAAGGTTCTTGAGCAATAGGTCCCATGGCCAGGGGAGGTGGAGAACAAGGAGCACTGGGAAATGATTGCATCTTTGGCCAAGTCATTTGAGAAGTGAGAAAGGTGAGAAAAGGAGCTGGAATATTTGTGTGCCACTATTGGCACTAAGAAAGAAAAATAGAATTTATTGAATGAGATTGATGCTATCCATCAAAACTAGGAGAAAACTATGCAATGCCTTGAGGTCATCACTGAATTAAGGAAGTGCTAGGGGAAACAAGTTGCATATGGTTTGGAGTATTGTCATATGCAAAAGAAGGGTAAAATGGTGGCTACTTCGACTTGTGATGTCATGGTGAATACTTAGCCCATTTACCAGGGGCCTATGACTTTTGAAAAGAAGCTCCAATTCTTGTCCCAGGAATGGAATGCGATCACTGGTCTCAAGTTATTGGGAGACCTATAGGTGCCCTATGGTTCTATGCTAGTCCTCACTTTGTTTTCTCATAGTTGTTTTTGTTGATCGAGATGTTTAAGCTTTACTTTTTTTTAGGTTTTTGGGTTTCTCACTTCTCATGAGTTCCTCGTCTTCCTCTATAGTTGTTTCGTAATGGGTACTAGCCCTTCCAGTTCTAATCTAATCAAAACAATTTATTGAAAATTAATATTTTATATTTTTAGATAGATATATTTAGCATATTTATACTAATGAATATGAATAATGTAATTTATATATTAATAATAATATTTATATTAACTTATTGATTATAATGTAAATATAATATATTATATAAATTGATAACGAATACATTTAGTTTATTTGCATCATCCCATACAATTTTTACATGAAAATTTGTACTTTAGGCTATTTTATAATTACATTGAAGGTGTTCCCTATATGAATCCAACTGAGAAATTTTTGTGAGATCTCAATGGTTCAACTTATTCTAAAAGGAATGCAAGATGATGGAAATGATCTATACTATTTGTTTTCATCATCTGTTTTAGAAAAGCAAAAGAAGATAATTGTTCTAGATTTAGATGAAACCCTAATCCATTCTAGTGAGGAGCCTCTTGAATGCTATAATTTCATTGATGGTGAGCCGACCACTTCCTATTTTCTAAAAAGGCCTAGGGTGGATGAATTGTTGCACTAGATGTTGAAAGTTATGAGATTGTTCTCTTCACAACAAGAATTAGACAGTATGTTGATGTCATTGGGGATTGAATTGTTCCTTATGTGGCTAGCAAGCACTGTCTCTTTAGAGGTTTGTACCCACAAACTTGTAAGGACAAGTTTGTGAAGGATATTTCTCTACTTGGGCATGATTTTAGGTGGGTTATCATAGTGGACAAAAACCCTAATGCATATGTTCTTCACACTCATAATCAAGTTCTTGTGAACTCTTTTATCAATGCAGCTATATGAGAGGGAGCTATCCAACATCATAAGCTTCTTCAAGCTTGTGTAAAATTATGAAGAACTAAGAGAAGCCATATGCTATTATGTTGTCAAGGATCCTCTATTGTATCCATGATGTAACTTGCTTGGTTACATTATTTTTTAGGCTTTTGATGCTCTCTTGAGGTTAGGTAACCCTTAGCCCCAATTTCTTGTCAAGGGCATATTTTCCTATTTTGTGCCCTACAAATTTTATTTCAAAATCACAAGAAAATTTGTATGAATCCCAACCTCTAGAATTGTAGTTTATGGAAATATTTTGGCAATATGATCTACGTGTCCCAAAATTTGGGACACTCAACAATTATTTTGTAAAGTTGTCTAGCAAAGAATTATGGTTGACAGATTTTTGGTTTGAAGTCTCAAAAATGAAGCTATACTCAAAATATTGAACTCTTGTGAATCTTGGTTTGAGGATTATGTAACCCTTATGAAACTTGATTTAAGGGTTATGTTGACTTCAATTGAATGGTTTCTCATCATATCCTAGAGACTTGGATTTGAACATGATTTTAATGATAATCTATTTATTTATTTAATCATAGTCCTCAAAAATTGGGAGATTATAGAATATTTTCTTAAACTATGTTTTTGAAGTGGGAGATGGCACATAACAAATTTAGAATTGGTTCTTTCATAAATTCTAAAACCACCTAACATGGTTTTAGATATGGTCGCTATGGTTTTGCCTCTAGGGCTATGTCACAAGATTCGCCAAATTTCATCTATGAAATTCAAAATTCACCGAACTTCAAATTAATGTTAAAATTTGTTCTTATTTTCACTAATATTCATATGGACAATGGGTTATCATTCATTTCTAGCATTAGTGCCCTACGCTCCTTTGAAAATGTGCACATAGTTAACCGTGTGGAATCAAGGTTGTCGCACGAGCTATAAATCATGCCCAACGGATAAATCAAGACAAGTGAAGCATTTAAATTTTAGGGAAAATTAATCACGCACATGACAACACTCTTGAAAATTGATCCCGACACAAGTGAGATCTTTTCCTATCGCTATGCCATACTTCCTCCCTTTCTTCATTTGTTTAGGGTGATGGCTGACAAGGTCAAGCAACCTGACTTAGCAATCTGGTCTATAGGAAAAGCTTCCATGATCCACAACTTCATCTTAACTAACAAGTACACAATGTTCCCCAACATTTAGATCGTGTTGAACCCTGTGCACATTTTCAAAGGAGTGTAGGGCACAAAGAGATTTTAAAGTTTAGGTTTTGTTTTTATTTTCCAAATAAAATTTAATATCTTTATATTTTGGTTTTTTAAATAATGTTGATTTTTATTCTTATTAATGTATTAAATTTTTTTTTTTAAATATATAAATTAGTTTTCTAATTATAACATATTTATTATTTAATATATAAAATTTAATTTATTTATTAGTGATATATTAATTTTTAAGATAAAGTTCCCAAGGACCTTTTCAAATTTTAGGTCAATCTCTCTTTGTAACATGATCTATAAAATATTTGCAAAGCCTATTTATCTCCATTTATACCCTCTTGTTTCTAAAATCATATCACAAGAGCAAGGGGGATTTGTTCCTAGAAAGGAGATAGCAAAAGGTGCCATTGTTGCCCATGAAGTCCTACATTCCATTGCTGAAAACAAGTTGTCATCTATGATAATAAAATTGGATATGCAAACAGTTTATGATAGGGTAGATTGGTCCTTTTTGAATCAGGTGTTACAAAGATTTTTTTTTTCTAAAAAATGGTGTAAGTGGATCATGTCATGTGTTTCGGGTGCTATGTTTTTTAGTGCTACTTAATGGATCTCCAGTTGGCTTCTTTAGCTCATCTCAAGGGGTTCGTCAAGGTGATCCACTATCAGCTTTCTTATTCATAATCCTAGTTGAGGCTCTGAGTAGGTCATTCCTAAAAGCACATTCAAGCATAGCTACATTCAAGGGATTGGTATTCCATATACACCCTTATCAGAAACACATACTCTTTTTTCTAATGATACTTTAATTTATGGAAAAGCAGTGGTTGTTGAAGTAGTGCACATTAAGTCAATGTTGGATAAATATACTCTTTCCTCTGGTCAAAGAATTAATGAGGGAAATTCAAAAGTTTATGTGTTTAATGCAAGAGCAGTGGTTTAAAAGAAAATTTTGAAGATTCTTGGTTTCCAACAAGCTCAACTTCCATGTAAATATCTTGACATGCCATTTTTTGTAGGGAAAAACAAAATTTCTTATTGGCAGAAAATTATAGATACTATTCAATCAATAATTTTGTCATGGAAAGGGAGGTGGTTGCCTTTATTAGGTAGAATATTGCTGGTAAGAATAGTTCTTTGGACAATACCAAACTATTTAATGTCAGTATTAAAATCTCCTAAGTCCACTATACTTCAAATTTAGAAGTTAATAAGGAATTTTTTATGGACTCGCAACTTGGATAGAAAAAATAAAAATCCTTTAATCTCTCTAGAAACCATGTGTTTGGAGAAATTAAAAGGCGGGGAAGGTCTACATAATTTGGCTGAAAAAAACTTGGATTTAGGTACAAAGATGGTTTGGTGCATGTACTCAAATCCATGGTTAAAGTGGTGTCGTCTCATGCAGCATAAGTATTTGGACAATTTGTGTCCATCAATTTTTTTTACTATTTGTAATCCACCCACAGGATCAACAATGTGGAATTTTCTACTTTCATGTAGAAAATTCATTTTACCTCATTTAACTTGGGAGGTGAATGACGGTAAGGAGGCATTATTTTGGAAGAATTATTGGAATGGATTCCCAATTCTTAATGCCTTACATAACTTTGAGGGCATGGAAAGTTTGTTATCACAAAGTTGGGGGATAAAGGTAAAAGATTATGTACAGTAAGTGGATGAAATAGCTGGAAGAGTTATTTGGAAGGAATTTTCAAATGAGTTGATAGATAATGTGCACAAAAGTAGGCTTCTATCTATTCTTCAAGAAAGGATTGTATACTTTTCATTAGCACCAGATAGGTTAATATGGTCAAAAGGGAAATCTAGCTAGTATACAGTGAAAGAGGGTTATAAAGCAATTTCTCAAGCTGGTTCTCAAGCAAGAGTTCAAAGAGCATATAAATTTTGTTGGAATTCAAAAGTCTTTCCAAAATTTGGTTGTTTCTCATGTTTAGCTATCAAAAAAAAATTCTTACAAGTGATAAGCTTGCAAAATTTAAAATAGTAGAGCCTTTTCAATGTGTTCTTTGTGAACAAGAGTTTGAAGATATCAATCACTTATTTTTACTATGTCCAGTAGCTCAATTTTTTTGGTTGTTTGTAGTAGCTAAGATGAATTGGTATTCTTCTTTCCTTGATACTATTTGGAAACTATTTTCTAGTTGGCCAAAGATTTATAACAACTCCTTTTTTGCTATCATTTTCTATATTATTCCATCTTTAGTTCTTTGGGCTCTTTGGTGGGCAATAAATAGGTGCATCTTTAGAAAAGAAAAGCTCAACATTGATCAATTATTACTCTTATTAGAGCCCTCTATTTCAAAAATAGTAAATGGGTATGTTCAAAAATCAAAACAAATTGGATCACTCTTTATTGATTGGGACTCAAAGATAATGTCATCTTGGCCACTTCTGTTGTTGTGTTTTAAAGGGAGCCTTCATCAATCAAGTCAAAAAATAAATAGATATATTATAACTTAGAAGCCCCCACCATAAGGTATGTTCAGGTTGAATATAGATGGAGCATCAAGGGGAAATATAGGTTTATCTGGAGTAGGGGTGATTATAAGGGATTACCAAGGGTTAGTGTTATGCGTTAAGTCCTTCAAGTTGAAAATTGGCTCTAATAAAGCATTTGAGGCACAAGAGCTTTTGCAAGGATTAAATTTGGTGCTCAGCTTCAAGCTACCTATGACCAAGTAGAAGGTGATTCCTTGATCTTGTTAAATGCTTGTCGGGATTGTAAGATTGTTAATTGGAAGTTGGCCTATATAGTGAAAAATATTTGTTCAATGCTTGATAAGCTAGGTCATTATCAAATTCTCCACACCTACAGAGAGGGAAATATGGTGGCAGATCTTCTGGCTAATGTAGGATGCGATCAAGCAGAAGATGAAATTATGCATGCAACTGTGTTGGGTAAGATGAATCCTAAATCAGAAGAACTACTATCAAAAGAGGAGAGATAACTAAAGTTAAGGTTTTAGTATTTATCTACTAAATCATGGGTACAAAAGCATATTGGTTTCAAATTGAAGTAATTTTTTGGTCATCTTATCTATGTCCACAAGTCTTGGGGTTTCTATCTGCCCATTTTATTAATACATTTCTAAGGGAAAAGGCTGTCACAAGTTGTTTGGTGATGGAAGAGATGTGTTTGGGGATCTTTCATGTAAGTTAGAGACATGTTTGGGGTTCTTTCATGTAATTTTATAAGGCTTGTATTCTGATGCGTTGAAATTTAAGCAAATGCCAAGTGTCGAGAAACAACCAGATGTGATGACCCAAGTTGAATAGCTGTGATGACTCAATCCGATTAGTTGTGTTGTCTCAAGTTGATAAAGCTATACATGGTGATAATTATTAACACATGCCAAAGAGTGTGGAAAAAAAAAGAAAACTATGTAGAAAACCAAAATGCATGTGTCAAATATTGGGACAGTACAAATGGCATCAATCAGGTACATAGGATATCATCCCTCATCATATTTGGGTAATTTGAGGGAGGTTTTCTATATAGTGAGGTAATATCTATAGTAATGGCAAGTTTGTGTGAAGTTTTTGGTATGAAGCTGAGTTTCAGGTGCTTCAAAAGAAGATGGGTGCAAAATCTTCCATCAAGGGCCCAAATTAAGGCATATAGAATATTCCTCTGAGTATGCTTCAAGGCAGATAAACCTCATGATGCAATCCCATCATTCTTTTTTTCTAACTTTGTGGATCATGTACAGGCTATAGGTGTTCAAGAAACATAAAATCATACATAATTTTAAAATGTGTGATTTGGGAGTTTGATTTAATCATGTTTTGTACTATTTGCTACGAATTGATTTTGATAATCTGAAGGAGGCATGACTAAATTTAGAGCTTGTTTATGCAGCCTTTCCATATTGCTAAATGTGGTTAACTCATGAACTTTATCAAAATTTTGTTAGCAGTTTTTCAAAGTGTGCCATGTAATAATTTCATGGTATGAGTGTAAAATTTGTAAGGTCTTGACACGATACTTCCTAAAAGGAATTTTTTGCTCAACCATGGGAAATAAATTCAATGGCATGTTGTTTAAGTTTGCACAAACAAAATTGCTGTGTGTGTGAAGGGATTGGTGAACAATGTGTATGTTTCACCAGGATAGTTCCAACAGTGGCGAGCTTAGAGTTCCAACGCTCTATTGTGCAACGTGTAGGAGGAGGCAAATGGAGTTCTACCCATGGAACTATAGATTTTTCATTCCTGTCAATGACTGGGAGCTGCCGATTTTAGAAGAAATAGGTGATGTAGAACTTCAACTGGTTTTCAAAGGTCATTGTGAAACTTTCATCAAGCATATTAAAAGGGTTATTGGTGATATAATTTTTTTTTAATACAAAATCCTCTGCATTGTATGTTACTAGATGAAATTGGTAAATGTGTATCAAATAGTATTAAGTGGGAAACTTAATCCAATGTTTTGTAATGGGATGCTACTTTAATGGATCTATAATAGGGAGGGTTAAAAATGGAGAAGGATATAAGTCTTATATGAAACTTCTATTGTAGATATTCTATTATATCTGTAGTGCCCCTCCATATTTGGCCTTTCTTGACATTTGAGTAAGTTTGCTTGGTAATTGGTTTATTTGATTTAAAATTTGTTTGATTGATGTTTGGGGATTATTTGTTGCAATGAAATAAACAATTAGGTAAAAGGGTACCTTGTCAATTAATATAAATATATTTATTTAAGCCATGGTATATAATAAATTAAGAATTTAATGAAATAATATAATAAGTTAATAACGGAATGAATTTTAAAATAAAATAGAAACAATGGTGGAAGTAATAAATGATAATATGATAAACTCATTAATATGTTAGTTTCTATGGAAGATCTAAATTGGGGATATGGCATGTAATGGTTTTTTAACCGCTCTGTTGAGTAAATGTGATCCTTATTGGAGATTCTCTATAATTGAAAAGACCTCTATATTTCAAGGCAGTTTGTAAGAGTTTGGCAGAATTCTAAATAAAATTAAAATGGGATTCAATATGAAATGATAATGGGAAGAATTATTATTATAAATCTGGTCGCTACTAAGCAAATAGAGATTAGTTCTCTGGGCATGTTAATTTGATTTCTAACGGATCTTAGGAAAGTGGTGAAAAATAAATGGAGTGTAACTCAAGCTCAACCTTTTTCATTAGAAAGAATGAGAAGGTTTAGCAGATGTAGGAGGCCAAGGATTCATCTTGATTTGTGATTGAAGATGCCAATTGGGTCGACAAGATTTCGATTGCAGGAATCAATAGAAGTGAAAGGTTTGAGAATGGGAGATATTGAGATTGAGCAAGATGCACAAGATCTGGCAACTATTCAAATTCGGGAAGAAACAATGCACGATCCTGAAGGTGTGATGGGACTTCTAGAGCAATGCTTGTTATCCGAGGAGGACACATGAGAGAAGCAACTCACACCGAATATGGTAATAATGAGTTTTCAATAACAGTCTACATGAGGGGAGAGACCAAGATTTCATACAAACACAGAAATAAAGAATACAAGAAACAACGATAAATGGAGGGCGTGGTGGAGACAAGATCCTCTTCCTAAGTTATCAATCGTCCCTTCGTCATGAGATAAGGGGAGCAAGCCGAGGACCTGACGGGGCCGAATAAGCACGGGTACTTTGTCCCAATTTGTATTATCTAATCTATTTAGTAGATTCTATGTTATGCACACTGATCTTTCTCATTATAGGATTTAGTACGCATCTGATACTGGTCCTTAATAGTGCATTTTGATACTTACCAATCTTGTAGAGTCACAAAATTCATAGAACTATACTTTCCAAAGATCCTTTAAATTAAGTAGAGAGTGAATAGGTAGAAGTCTTTTATTCACTCTAGAAATGTTCTCTCTGATGGATACACAATTTCCATAAGATAATTTGTTGACTGTGTCCTTATTGGAATATTGTTAGTAGAATTGTCTAGAATCCTTAATATTGATGCTTGAGAAAAGGTTTTTTTCATTTGTGTGTACCCAAGCTCTGTAAACTTGATACTCTGAGTCACTCTTGTGACGAGAAATCCAATAGAATTCCCTTCTCTTTCTTCCATTCTTAAATGCATAGGTTAAGGGAATACCACAGTCGCTTAAGGCATTCTGTAAAGCAGTTCTCTTGCAGTGATTAAGCTCTTCATTTCATTTGTAGATTTTATTAAGGAAACCATCAAATCGATTAGGGAAAACTAATAAGATGTTAGATTGGAAGCTAGTGAGAGAAATCTAAATATCCTTATTTAAGCCACTCGAGAATGTAACTAAAAGTATACTTTCCTTAGAATGGACCCGCTCTCTTAATGTTACTCTGTTAATGATCATGTTTTAGATCTTTAAATATACTAGATGGTCCTATTTATCGTCACCAGTAATCTCCACAAGAACATTGTCCCTATTTTAAATGATGGAAATGGTTCACATCTCTCAGATCAATCTCTTGCTAACAGCTCTTGCACCTCATCTTCACTCTCTTGTTTTGCATGCATTCCCATCCGCGAACCTGCTATTACACCTGAATTTCTCCCTTGTATTTATTGTTGTGTTAGCCAATTACTTTGATCAAATATGAACAAGTCTTTTGGAAAATCCATTATGTTCATGGCCAGCACGGGCATGAAGGTCATCCACGCTCACCTAATGATCAACTATTTATGCAATGCAATAAGGATTACTGTTGTGCGCAACCCTCATCCACTAAACCTACATGACTGTGTCCGCCTGAGACACAAGCAAAGTTTACAATGTTAGGACATGTTCCTAATTACTTCATTAAATCGATATATATTTTTCGTTGAGTCTACCTTTCTATATGTTTCTAATTTCATTTGTTTTCTACGCCTTACAATAAGGTAGATACCTTGATTTCATTGGTCTCTCTTTGTAATCATTGATGATATTTTGAAAATGATGTCACCATCTTGCACTACACACTTACCCTTCATTCTATGGCATCCACCTCCTTTTCTTAGCCTCTGCCATCTCCATTAGAGACACATTGAAGGAGTGCTTGAGTCTATGTCATGATTTAATCTTATTTGACAAGTAGTTCTTGCTTTGTGTTATTGTGGTAATAGGGAAGTATTTTTATATGCTTGTAGATAAGTCAATTGGAAAATTATATATAAAAAGTATGGAATAAATAATAATAATGTTGATTAGCTATCGGTAATTAGATGTATAAAAGATTATGTATTAAATGAAGAAAATTGGAACTATTATTTCGTGATTGGATAAATATTGTGAGATTGAATAGTTACTTGTTATAAGCAATGAGTAATTAATTTGTTACAAATAATTAAGTTCAAAAAATTACCTAAATGATTGAACTTACTTCATTGATAGAAGATTTAAGTTAGGGATTGGTTAAGGAGATAAGGAACCTATACTTATATAACTTCATTTACTTAAATTTTAATTGATAAAGTTAAGTACTGAACTCTAGCTTTTGTCATTTAATTAGTTTGAGGATGTTGATTTTGGTAGTTAAATCAATAGGGAGAATTGATTTATTTGTATTCTAATTTTTTTAAAAGGGTTTGTTTAAATAAATGGGTTGGAATATCCTTTGCTTGTGAAATTACTATGTAACTAGTATAAGTGTATTGTGGTAGTAAATTCTTTGTTAAGTATTTTAAGTGGGTTAAGTTAAAGAGTAATATGAGTTGTGGAAATAATGTTTTATGGAATATTTCATTGAGGATTTGATTGTTCTTCGCATTGATTTATTGGGTTGATTTTTCAATTAAGTTGTGAATTGGTTGATTATTATTGTTGGCTCAATTTGGGTTATGGTCTAAGTGGAAGCTTGTTGGTGCCAAAAGGTTATTGTGAAGATGTTGATTTTGTGGTCATTTTTGTATTAAGTTCACTATGTTAGTTTTGATTGACTTTGATGATTTCTTTGGTGATATTGCCCCTCGTTACTCTGCACTTGATGATTCATAAATTGTGAATTGTAAATTATAGACCTTTTGTGATCATGATATTGTCATTTTTTCTTATGGGGGTACCCTTTGTTAGCAATTTTAGAGTCTTATAGAGCTTGGAGAAAATGTTTCTTTATGATTGGCTTTCATGTTGGTTCTTCGTGAATTGTTGCTCTTATACTCAATTTTGATAATGTGGGTTTTAGCCTTACACTTGGAAATTGTTTCATTATGAAGATTTTGTGCGGGATGGTGTATGCCTTGTTTTATGTGATTATTCAAGTGCCTTTTTATGTTGTGCATGTTGGCATACTTAGTTAGTGACTTTTAACTTTTGTTGCTAGTAGGGGAGTGGCTTTCAATGGGGGTTGGGACCTGCAAGTGGTGCCAGGGTAACTCATTGGAAGTTTCTTAATCTAGCGGAAACATTATAATTAATTAGGGGGCTTGGGTAGTATCTCACATTAATAAAAGATAATGGATGCCCCTTTCATCGCTCAAGCTCTTGTTTAGGCTTGAGATGAGACAAGAAGGCCTGGAATGGCAAGACCAACTGCCTTGTCTTCATGAAAGGTATGTTGGTTCCACATAGTTTGTATGGGGGTCCAGCAGCCGGTAGAGGTAACCAGGGTAACCCAGGAAGGGAGTTGCTAGCCTAGGAAGGTTACGCCAGGGCAACCCATAGCAAACTATGTGATGACACTCTTCCCTTTACCAACCTTGCTTGACTTGTTGATTATTTTCCCTTTGTTGTTCTTGTACCTCTAGAAGCAGTTGTACCTTATGTTTATTAAAGTGGTTGTTTCTTAATGTATATTGTTGAAGCCTACTTTCAATTATTTGATGTTGCATATATACTCATGGAAACTTTATCGATGCTAATGAAAGGTTCCCATTGATATTTATTGTTGTTTCATACTACAATCTCATTTGAGGGATTTTAGATCTTATTGTTGTTGGAACCTATTATGGTTATTTAGTGTTGATATATGATATTGGGAATTGGTTCTTGTTGGATTTCCATTATTTTGTTGTGGTTATCTGTTGATGATGTTATGAGACGTTCCTTGTGTTATTGTTACTTTGAAAGCGTATGTTCCTTGTGTTTATTATTTCTTTGGTTGTGGAGTGTTGTTAAGCCTTGTTCAGTTGATTGTTTTATGTTGTTGGTCCTTCTTGTCATCTCCTAGCAAAGGGGGTGGACCTTATGGTTTACATGGTCTGGTGGAACGTGCTATGGACCCCATTGAGTCCCCAACTAAGGATCCTTTTATACAAAGTTGTACCAGATTGGAGTTGGAATTGATGTTATATCTTATATTCATTCTAGTTGTAATACTCTATGTCATTGATGTTTCATTCCCATTCATGTTGGGAAGCACTATTGTACCATTGTAATATTTGTTAAGATGTAAACTCTTGTAATAAATGTAATGTATATATGTTCTTTGAATTATCATGTGTTCTCATTTAGATGTATTTCATTTATGTGAGTAACTAGTTTATGTTAGATCGTTTACAAGTAATGCAGTCATGTTTACCCCAGAGGATGTAGTTAGATGATGTACATGTATGGTTTACTTACTAGTGTTGTATGCTAACATGCATTGTATGTTAGTTTTACTTTTTTTTAGAAAAAAATCATGCTATTAATGTTAAATTTAAGTTGTCCTTTGGGGTTTGTGTGATAGGGAATTACACTTGGTATCAGAGCCTAGGTTCATACACTAGGTACTTTAGATACATATGATCCCATTACATTGACCTAGGTGTATGTACTTTTGAGTATATGTCTTCACCTTTATGTCATCTTCGCTTAGTAAACTGAGACTTGTCCTTTGATGGTGTTGGTCGAATGATGTAGAAATTCGATGGAAAGGATAGGACCCTTGGTGTAGTGTGTAATGCACTGATATCCATTCTATCAAGTATGCATTATGGACCCTTGTGTAGCCTTGTGATGTGATTTTCGGTGACTTGAATTTGTATGTGTATGTGAAGAATGTGTGTTAAATCTAAAATTTTGTGCTTATGGAGTTGTAGATTGTATTTTATCAATTCTAAAAGGTGTAAAATTATGGTCTTTTGTTGCACATGTGGTGAGATTTTGGGTTGAATAATGAATAAAGTGGAATACCTTGTGTGTAAATGATGATATTTAATAAAAATGTGTGCCTTGTGTGTATAATTATCCTACATTTTTATGGAAGTGTAGCATTTTGAGGTAATGAATCAACTTGAATGATTGTACTAATGTGTTATGTTTCCACCCTAGTTTGTGATTTTCAGGTAGTCAACTTTGAATCTCAGTGATGTAGGTAAATTAATTGGGATATTCAGATGTAGTGCTTCTTGAGTTACTTTTACTATTTGAACACTTGTTATGTTATGTTATGTACCTTGAGACTTTGTTGTTGCTTGTTCACCATTTTGATTTGGTTGGATGATAGTATTTCACTTGGATAATTATGAATTCCTTTACTAAAGTTCATGTCTTGATGATTTATTGAGCTAGTTGCCTATTGGAATTAAATTGGTTATGGTTATCATGTGGAGTTGGTGCTATGTTTGTTATGCACTTGATTAGCGATTTCTATGTGATATTGATTTTGATGTCTTATTGATTGTTGAGTGTTAGAAGGAGGATGTCGTATAACTCATTCATGAGAGGCATATGACACGACAATTCCCTCTACACTAGGTAGATTTGATATTATATATATATATATATATATATATATATATATATATATATATATGTTGTACACAACAATTTATCTTATGCAGGATTGTAGGTACCAGGCATTGACTCCACCTGCACTGTCAGGTATGAGTGTGCCTCATAAATCCCAATGGGTATCACGTGAAAAAAATGGAGATGACAAGAAGGTCCCCAACCTTTCCATCATCCTCAACGAGGATGAGTACCTATCTTGTAACCTCGTCTATCTATTTTGTATTCTCTGTCAGTTGTCTTGCTTGGTGTATATTGTTATTTGTTTAACTCGTTATTACATGTTGTTGTTCATATTATATTGTTGAATATTCAATTACATGAATTTTTTTTGTTGCTTATAGTTGTGTGTGTTTTTCCTCTTGCGACTTCCAGGAGTAAGATGAAGCTTAGGGGGGAGGATGTAGTTCCCCTCTGTATTTGGCGTTTCTTGATATTTGAGAAAGTTTTCTTGGTAATTGGTTTATTCGATTTAAAATTTGTCTGATTGATGTTTGGGGATTATTTGTTGCAATGAAATAAAAAATTAGGTAAAAGGGAACCTTGACAATTAATATATAAATATACTTATTTAAGATATGGCATGTGATAAATTAAGAATTTAATGAAATAATATAATAAGTTAATTATGGAATGAATTTGAAAATAAAATAGAAATGATGGTGGAAGTAATAAATAATAATACAATAAATGCATTAATATGTCAGTTTTATGGAAGATCTAAATTAAGTATATGGGATGTAACGGTTTTGTAACTACTCTTTTGAGTAAATGTGATCCTTATTCGAGATTCTCTATAACTAAAACAACCTCTATATTTGGAGGTGACTTGTAAGAGTTTAGAAAAATTCTAAATAAAGTTAAAATGGGATTCATGAAATGATAATGGAAATAATTATTATTATAAATATGGTCGCTACTGGGTATGTGTAGGATCATGATGGGCCAAAAAGTGGCGATATGATGGGTATGTGTAGGGTATGTGGCTGGTGACCTTTTTTTTACCCAATATGGATGAAATGAAAAGGGTTTCTAAAGGAGATTCTCAGCTTTCCACCAATATAAATTATGCTTTACTTTGAATTTAATAAATTATTATTATTCATGTTCTATTTGAATTACAACTAAAGTCCTGATTGATAGGTTGATTGAAAAACATCTATAGTTTTCAAACAGTATCACATTTTTTTAATTTGAAACATGTGTCACATTCTATGATTCACATACTATAGGATTAAAAATAAAATTGAATTTCATAAATTTTTGACCAAGTTAAGGTGGTCAGACATATGAGTTTTTATAATTTTTAAAAGTTGTAATAAAAAATTCATAATTAATTAATTACTTGGAAATAAATTACAAAAAAATATGCATCACATCGAGACATGAGTCATCTACTTATATCTAAAATATTATAAAAAAATATTATCATTTTATTGTGGTTAGGTTGGTTAGATAGACACCTGGGTATGTGCAGGATGATCATGGAAACAATAGGCCCTTAAGTGGCAAAAAATTTAGAATAATCAGAGTTAGTAAACTTGACATAAAAATTTGAATAAGTTATATATATTATTTCAAAAATATGTAAGAATATAATCTGTAGAAAATTGAATGTAGTTTCTAAACTACTAGGTTTAGTTTTTTTTTTTTTAAATGGTGAAAATTTGAAATTTTGTGGTAGTACTTAAATTTCAGAGAAAAAATAAGAAGTAGGTGTCTGTCTAACCACCCTAACCACAATAAAATGATAATATTACTTTATAATATTTTAGATATAAGTAGAGGACTCATGTCCTGATGTGATGCATATTTGTTTGTAATTGTTTCCCAAGTAAATAATTAATTATGGATTTTTTATTACTTTTGAAAAATATAAAAACTCATATGTCTGACTACCTTAACATGGTCAAAATTTCATGAAATTCATTTATTTTTCTCAATCCTATAGTGTGTGAAGCATAGAATGTGACACATGTTTTGGATTCAAAAAATGATATCGTTTGAAAGCTATAGATGTTTTTCAATCAGCCTATCAATCAGGACTTTAGTCGTAATTCAAATAGAAAATGAATAATAGTTATTTATTAAATTCAAAGTAAAGCATAATTTATATTGGTTGAAAGCGGGAATCTCCTTTAAAACCCTTTTGTTTCATCAATTTTGGGTAAAACAAAAGTCGATACCCTACACATACCCATCATATCACCACTTTTTGGCCCATCATGATCCTACACCCACCTACTTCTTATTTTTCCCTAAAATTTAAGTACTACTACATTGAAATTTCAAATTTTCAACAAATAGATTTTTTATTTTTTAAATAAACCTAGTAGTTTAGAAACTACATTCAATTTGCTATAGATTCCATTCTTACATATTTTTGAAATAATATAGATAACTTATTCAAATTTTATGTCAAGTTTCCTAAATCTGATTTTTTTGAATTTCATCACCACTTAAGGGCCTATTTTTTCCATGATGATCTTACACATACCCTACTAAGCAAATAGAGATTAGTTCTCTGGGTGTGTTAATTTGATTTCTAATGAATCTTATGGAAGTGGTGGAAAATAAATCAAGTGTAACTCAAGCTCATCCTTTTTCATTAGAAATAACAAGAAGGTTTAGTAGATGTAGGAGGTTGAGGATTCATCTTGATTTGTGATTGAAGATGCCAGCTGGGTCGACAAGCTTTCAATTTAAAGAATCAATGTAAGTGAAAGGTTTGAGAATGGGAGAAATTGAGATTGAGCAAGATGCACGAGATCTGGCAACTATTCAAATTCAGGAAGAAACAATGCAAAATCTCGAAGGTGTGATGGGACTTGTAGAGAAATGCTTGTTATTAGAGGACACAGGAGAGAAGAAACTCACACTGTATATTGTAATAATGAGTTTTCAATATTGTTTTGCATGAACAAAGAGACCAAGATTTCAACAAACAAAGAAAGAGAGAAAATAGGAAGCAACGATGGTTAACGAAGCTCTCGCTATGCTTGGAACCGCATTGCATGGGATGAGGTATAATATGTCAATAGAAGGACTCGACATAGCCAGTAGGCAACTGGAAATGGAGGGCATAGTGGAGACAAGATCCTCTTCCTAAGTTATCAATCGTCCCTTCGTCATGAGAGAAGGGGAGAAAGCCGAGGACTTGACGGGGCCGAATAACCATGGGTACTTTGTCCCAATTTGTATTATCTAATCTATTTAGTAGATGATATGTTATGCACACTGATCTCACTCACTATAGGGTTTCGTACACATATGATCCTAGCCCTTATTAGTGCATTTTGATAGTTGCCAATCTTGTAGAGTCACAAAATTCATAGAACTATACTTTCCAGAGATCCTTTAAATTAAGCAAAGAGTGAATGGGTAGAAGTATTTTATCCACTCTAGAAATTTTTGCTCTTTGACTAGATCCAAAATGTCCATAAGATAATTTGTTGACTATGTGCTTATTGTAATGTTGTTAGTAAAATTGGCTAGAATCCTTGATATTGATGCTTGAGAAAAGGCTTTTTTTCATTTGTCTGTACCCAAGCTCTATAAACCTGATACTCTGAGTCACTCTTTTGACAATAAATCCGATATAATTCCCTTCTCTTTCTTCCATTCTTAAATACATCAGTTAAGGGAAAACCACAATGGCTTAAGGCATTTTGTAAAGCAATTCTCTTGCTGTGATTAAGCTCTTCATTTCATCTATATATTTTATTAAGGAAACCCTCAAATTGATTAGGGAAAACTAATAAGATGTTAGATTGGAAGATAGTGAGAGAAATCTAAATATCTTTATTTAAGCCACTTGAGTATGTAACTAAAATTCTACTTTCCTTTGAATGGACCCGCTCTCTTAATTGTACTCTGTTAATGTTCAGGTTTTAGATCTTTAAATATACTAGATGGTCCTATTTATCATCACTAGTAATCTCCATAAGAACGTTGTCCCTATTTTAAATGATGGAAATGGTTTGCATCTCTCAGATCAATCTCTTGCTAACAACTCTTGCACCTCATCTTTACTCTCTCGTTTTGCATGAATTCCCATCCACGCACCTGCTATTAGACCTAAATTTCTCCCTTGTATTTATTGTTGTGTTATCCAATTACTTTGATCAAATATGAACAAGCCTTTGGGAAAATCCATTATGTTCATGGCCAACATGGGCATGAAGGTCAGCCTCGCTCACCTAATGATCAACTATTTATGCACTGCAATAAGGATTACTGTTGTGCACAACCCTCATCAACTAAACCTGCATGACTTTATTCACCTAAGACACAAGAAAATCTTACAATGTTAGGAAATGTTCTAGAGTACTTCATTAAATTGATATATATGTTATGTTGTGTCTGCCTTTCTATATGTTTCTAGTTTCATTTGTTTTTTGTGCCTTACACTGAGGTAGATACCAAAATTTCATTGGTCTCTCTTTGTAATCATTGATGATATTTTGAAAATGACATCACCATCCTGCACTACAAACTTATCCTTCATTTTGTAGCATCCACCTCCTTTTCTTAGCATCTACCATCTCCATTAGAGACATGTTGAAGGAGTGGTTGAGTCTATGTCATGATTTAATGTTATTATACAACTAGTTCTTACTTTGTGTTATTGTGGTAATAGGGAAATATTTTTATATGCTCAAAGATAAGTCAATTGGAAAATTATATATAAAAGAAAGTATAGAATAAATAATAATAATGTTGGTTAGCTATCAATAATTAGATGTATAAAATATTATGTGTTCAATGAAGAAAATTGGAACTATTATTTTGTGATTGGACAAATATTGTGAGGTTGACTAGTTACTTGTTATAGGAAATGAGTAATTATTTTTTTACAGATAACTAAGTTCAAAAAATTACCTAAATGATTGAACTTACTTCATTGATAGAAGATGTAAGTTAGGGATCGGTTAAGGAGATAAGGAACCTATACTTATATAATTTCTTTTACTTAAATTTTAATTGATAAAGTTAAGTAGTGTACTCTAGCTTTTGTCATTTAATTAGTTTGAGGATGTTGATTTTGTTAGTTAAATGAATAGGGATAATTGATTTATTTGTATTCTATTTTTTTTTAAAGGGTTTGTTTAAATAAATGGGTTGGAATATCCATTGCTTGTGAATTTACTATGTAATTAGTATAAGTGAATTATGGTAGTAAGTGCTTTGTTAAGTATTTTAAGATGATTAAGTTAAAGAGTAATTTGAGTTGTGGAAATAATGTTTTATGGAATATTTCATGGATGATTTGATTGTTGTTTGCATTTATTTATTTTGTTGATTTTTTAATTAAGTTGTGAATCAGTTGATTATTATTGTTGGGTCAATTTGGGATATGATCTAAGGGGAAGCCTATTGGTGCTAGAAGGTTATTGTGAAGATGTTGATTTTGTTGTTGATTTTTTATTAAGTTGACTATGTCAATTTTGATTGAGTTTGATGATCTCTTTTGTGATATTGCCCCTCGTTACACTACACTTGATGCTTTATAAATTGTGAATTGTAAATAGACATTTAGTTATCATGATATTGTAATTTTTTTATGGGGGTACCCTTGTGTTAGTAATTTGAGAGTCTTCTAGAGGTTGGGGAAAATGTTTCTTTATGATTGGATTTCATGTTGGTTCTTCACGAACTGTTGCTCTTATACTCGATTTTGATAATGTGGGTTTTAGCCTTGCACTTGGAAATTATTTCATTATGAAGACTTTGTGTGGAATGGTGTATGCCTCGCTTGATGTGATTATTCATGTGGATTTTTATGTTGTGCATGTTGGCTTACCTAGTTAGTGACTTTTGAGTCATGTTGCTAGTAGGGGGAGTGGCTTTCAATGGGGGCGGGGAACCACAAGTGGTGCCAGGGTAACTCATTGGAAGTTTCCTAATCCAATGGAAATATTAATAATTAATTAGAGGGTTTGGGTAGTATCTCACATTAATAAAAGATAATGGATGCCTTTCTCATGGATCAAACACTTGTTTAGGCTTGAGATGAGATGGGAAGGCCTGGAATGGCAAGACCAACTGCCTTGTCTTCATGAAAGTTATGTTGGTTCCACATAGTTTGTATGGGGGTCTAACAGTCGGTAGAGGCAACCAGGGTAACCCAGGATGGGGGTCAATAGCCTATAAAGGTTACGCTAGGGTAACCCATAGCAAACTATGTGATGACACTCTTCCCTTTAGAAACCTTGCTTGCCTTGTTGATTGGTTTCCCTTTGTTGTTCTTGTACCTCTAGAAGTGGTTGTACCTTTTATTAAAGTGGTTATTTCTTAATGTATATTGTTGAATCCTCCTTTTAGTTATTTGATGTTGCATATATACTCATAACAACTTTATTGATGCTAATGAAAGGTGCCCATTGATATTTATAGTTGGTTGATACTACGATCTGATTTGAGGGCTTTTGGATCTTATTGTTGTTGGCACCTATTATGGTTATTTAGTGTTGATCTATGATATTGGAAATTGGTTCTTGTTGGATTTCCATTATTATTTTTTGGTTATGTGTTGATGATGTTACAAGATGTGGTTACGGTACATAATAACCCAGCCAAAATAACCCTGGACAGAATAACCCGGTCACAATAACCCAGGGACAAAATAACCCGGGGTCATAATAACCCAAGCCAAAATAACCCGTGGTCAAAATAACCCATGGACAAAATATCCCCATAAGAATATAGAGAAAGGAAAAAAAAATTATAAATTACATGTATGTTGCTAAAAAAGCTTTATTATTCAAAATTTCAATTAAAGTGTCAAATTATGAGCGATGCCTCTTATATAATCTAAAATGTTATGGTTGTCATAACCATCAACCAATATTTTTAGTCTTTCTTTGAGTTCACGATATTTTTTCTTGCTTGGTTGCCTAGTGTATCCAGCCATATATTTCTCTATTCTATTCTCTTGGAAACTGTTCTTTTTTCACTTTTTTGATGAATTTCCAGACTGAGCTATGTGATGCTTGAAGCAATTCACTAAATCCTCTGTTCCATCCCTCAATAGTATTATTGGTTATGGGAAGATCATCTTGAGTAGCTGAATAGCAATTCCAAATTGTGATTGGAAACTTGGGTGATCGCTTGTTGCCTCTTCTGGCTAGTTTTCCAATCCATGTGTCTTCAAAATAATCAATTATGGGTTGTAGGGTCTTCTCATGTTCTGTATAATAAGGAAATTGTTGAAGTGTTTCAAATGCATCAATTACGTCTATCTGAGGCATGAAAGATAATGCAACAAGTTTCTTGATCTCATATGCAAATACTTCATCGACACTATAATGTGTTTGTAGACCTTCTTCTTGAACTTTCCTCCACAAGCATTGAGAGAAATGGAAAAAATATCCCCGAATAGTGGCATTTGGAAAATTTTCAGAAATAGCTCCCATAAAGCCTAATTCAAAATCAATAAGTATAGTTTTTGGGTTTAGATCAGGTTGAAGTTGTTTTAATTTTGCAAGTACTTGTGTATAAGTGGTTCTTGTTTTGTTTCTCATAAGAATATAAATGAGTGGAAATATTGCATTAGTTTTCAAGCCAAGAATCGTGTACAACTGTTAAAAAGTACTTGGCATTGTTTTAAATGTATCGTCACTAAAAATGACCTAAATAGCCTCTACGGTGCCTCACAATCATATTTATAAATTATTTTATGTCATTTCTAGTTTACTAGCTTGATCTAAAATGACCTTGGGTTATTCTATCCATGGGTTATTGTGACCCTAGGTTATTATGTCACTAGGTTATTATGACCCTGGATTATTTTGTCCTTGGATTATTTTGGCTGGGTTATTCTGTCCAGGGTTATTTTGGCCGGGTTATTATGTCCTGATACCACGAGATGTTCCTTGTGCTATTGTTGCTTTGAAAGCAGATATTCCTTGTGTTTATTGTTGCTTTGGTTGTGAAGTCTTGTTAAGCCTTGTTCAGTTGACTATTTTATGTTGTGGGTCCTTCTTGTCATCTCCTACCATGAGGGGTGGGCCTTAGGGTCCACATGGTCGGGGGGGCATGTTATGCACCCCATTGGGTCCCCATTTGAGGATCATTTTATGTAGAGTTTTACTAGATTGGAGTTCGCATGGATGTTATATCTTATATTCATTCCAGTTGTAATACTCTACGTCATTGATGCTTCATTCCCATTCATGTTGGGAAGCACTATTGTACCATTGTAATATCTATAAAGATGTAAACTCTTGTAATAAATGTAATGTATATATGTTCTTGGAATTATCATGTGTTCTAATTTGGATCTCTTTCATTTATGTGAGTAACTAGTTTATGTTACATCCTTTGCAAGTAATGCAGTCATGTTTACCCCAGAGGATATAGTTAGATGATGTTCATGTATGGTTTCTTTACTAGTGTTGTATGTTAACTTACATTGTATTTTAGTTTTGCGTTTTTAAAAAAAAAATTATGTTATTAATGTTAAATTTAAGTTGTCCTTTGGGGTTTGCATGACACAGCATTACACTTGGTATCATTGCCTAGATTCATACACTGGGTACTCTTGATACATATGAGCCCATTATGTTGACCTAGGTGTATGTACTTTTGAGTATATGTCTTCACCTTTTTTTCATTTGAGGGTGAGTCGAATGATGGAGAAAACTAATGGAAAGAATAGGACCCTAAGTGTAGTGCACAATGCACCGATATCCATTCTATTGGGGATGCATTATGGACCGCTGTGTAGCTTTGTAATACGATTCCCAGTGACATGAATTTGTATGTGTATGTGAAGAATGTGTGTTCAATCTAAAATTTTGTGCTTAAAGAGTGATAGATTGTATTTTCTCAATTCTAAAAAGGTGTAAAATTATGGTCTTTTGTTGCACATCTCATGAAATTTTGTGTTGAATAATGAATAAAGTGGAATGCCTTGTGTGTAAATGATGATATTTAACGAAAATATGTGCCTTGTGTGTATAATTATGTTGTGTTTTTATGGAGGTGTAGCATTCTGAGGTAATGAATCAGCTTGAATGACTAGTACTAAGGTGTTATGTTTCCACCCTAGTTTGTGATTTTTAGGTAGTCGACTTTGAATCTCAGTGATGAAGGTAAATTAATTGAGATATTCAGATGTAGTGCTTTTCGTGTTACTTTTACTATTTGAAAACTTGTTATGCTATGCTATGTACCTTGAGACTGTGTTGTTGCTTGTTCACCATTTTGATTTGGCTGGATGATAGTATTTCACTTGGATAATTATGACTTCCTTTACAGAAGTTCATGTCTTGATGATTTATCATGCTAGTTGTGTATTGGAATTAAATTGGTTATGGTTATCATGTGGAGTTGGTGCTATGTTTGTTATGCATTTGATTAGTGATTTCTATATGATATGATTATGATGTCTTACTGATTGTTGAGTGTTAGAAGGATGATGTCATATCACTCATTTGTGAGAGGCATACGCCACAATGATTCCCTCTACACTAGGTTGATTTGATATTATATATATATCTATATATATATGTTGGACACAACATTTGCTCTTATGAAAGATTGCAGGTACCAGGAATCGACTACACCTACATTGTCAGGTTTGAGTGTTCCTCATAAATTCCAATGGGTATGACGTGGGAAAAAAAGAGATGACAAAAAGGTCCCCAACCTTACAATCATCCTCAACGATGATGAGTACCTATCTTGTAACCCCATCTGTTTGTTTTGTATTCTCTGTCAGTTGTCTTGCTTGGTGTATATTGTTATTTGTTTAACTCATTATTACATGTTCGTATTGTATTACTTAGTATTTGGTTACATGAAAATTTTCTATTTCTTATAGTTATGTATGTTTCTCACCATGCAACTTCCACAAGTAAGTCAAAGCTTGGGGGGAGGATGTAGTGTCCCTCCGTATTTGGATTTTCTTGACATTTGAGTAAGTTTTCTTTGTAATTGATTTATTCGATTTAAAATTTGTTTGATTGATGTTTGCGGATTATTTTTTGCAATGAAATAAACAATTAGGTAAAAGGGAACCTTGTCAAGTAATATATATATATATTTATTTAAGCCATGGTATATGATAAATTAAGAATTTAATGAAATAATATAATAAGTTAATTACATAATGAATTTTAAAATAAAATAGAAACGATGTTGGCAATAATAAATGATAATATGATAAATGCATTAATATTTTAGTTTTTATGGAAGATCTAAATTGAGGATATGGCATGTAACGATTTTGTAACCGCTCTGCTGAGTAAATGCAATCCTTATTGGAAATTCTCTATAACTGAAAAAGACCTCTATATTTGGAGGCGACTTGTAAGAGTTTGGCAGAATTATAAATAAAGTTAAAACGAGATTCATGAAATGATAATGGGAAGAATTATTATTATAAATCTGGTCGCTACTAAACAAATAGAGATTAGTTCTCTTGGTGTGTTAATTTGATTTATAACGGATTTTATGGAAGTGGTGGAAAATAACTGGAGTGTAACTTAAGCTCATTCTTTTTCATTAGGAAGAACGACGAGGTTTAGCATATGTAGGAAGCTGAGGATTCATCTTGATTTGTCATTGAAGATTCCAGTTGGGTCGATAAGCTTGCGATTGCTGGAATCAATGGAAGTGAAAGGTTTGAGAAGGGGAGATATTGAGAATGAGCAAGATATGCGAGATCCAGAAACTGTTCGAATTCATGAAGAAATAATGCACAATCCTGATAGTGTGATGGGACTTGTAGAGCAATGCTTGTTATCCAAGGATGAAACAGGAGAGAAGAAACTCACATCATATATGGTAATAATGAGTTTTCAATATCGGTCTGCACGAGGGGAGAGACCAAGATTTCATACAAACAAAGAAAGAGAGAAAATAGGAAGCAACGATTGTTAACGAAGCTCTCGCTATGCTTGGCACTACATCACATGGGATGAGGTGGAATATGTCAGTAGAAGGACTCAACATAGGTAGTAAACAACTGGAAATGAAGGGCATAGTGAAGACAAGATCCTCTTCCTAAGTTATCAATTGTCCCTTCATCATGAGAGAAGGGGAGCAGGCTGAGGACCTGACTAGGCCTAATAAGCACAGGTACTTTGTCCCAATTTGTATTATCTAATCTATTTAGTATATGCTATGTTATGCACATTTATCTCGCTCACTATAGGATTTAGTACGCATCTGATACTGGTCCTTATTAGTGTATTTTGATACTTAGCAATCTTGTAGAGTCACAAAATTCATAGAACTATACTTTCCAAAATCCTTTAAATTAAGCTAACAGTCAATGGGTAGAATTATTTTATCCCCTCTAGAAATGTTTGCTCTCTAAGTGGATCCACAGTGTCCATAAGATAATTTGTTGACTATGTGCTTATTGGAATTTTGTTAGTAGAATCGGCTAGAATCCTTGATATTGATGCTTGAGCAAAGGTTTTTTTCATTTGTGTGTACCCAAGCTCTATAAACCTATTACTCTGAGTCACTCTTGTGATGAGAAATCCGATAGAATTTCCTTCTCTTTCTTCCATTCTTAAATAAATAGGTTAAGGGAAGACCACATTGGCGTAAGGAATTTTGTAAAGTAGTTCTCTTGCCGTGATTAAGCTCTTCATTTCATCTATAGATTTTATTAAGGAAACCCACAAATCGATTAGGGAAAACTAATAAGATGTTAGATTGGAAGATAGCAAGAGAAATCTAAATATCTTTATTTAAGCCAATCAAGAATGTATCTGAAAGTCTACTTTCCTTAGAATGGATCTGCTCTCTTAATGTTACTCTGTTAATGATCAAGTTTTAGATCTTTAAATATACTAGATGGTCCTATTTATTACTACCAATAATCTCCACAAGAACGTTGTCCCTATTTTAAATGATGGAAATGGTTCACATCTCTCATATCAATCTCTTGCTAACTCTTGCACCTCTTCTTTACTCTCTCATTTTGCATGCATTCCCATCTGTGCACCTACTATTACACCTAAATTTCTCCCTTGGCTTTATTTTTGTGTTATCCAATTACTTTAATCAAATATGAACAAGTCTTTTGGAAAATCCATTATGTTCATGGCCAACACGAGCCTGAAGGTCAATTGCGCTCACCTAATGATCAATTATTTATGCAATGCAATAAGGATTACTGATGTGTGCAACCCTCATCAACTAAACCTGTATGATTGTGTGCGCCTGAGACACAAGCAAAGCTTACAATCTTAGGAAATGTTCCATAGTACTTATTAAATATATATATATATATATATATATATATATATATGTGTGTGTGTGTGTTTTGCTAAGTCTTCCTTTCTATATGTTTCTAATTTCATTTGTTTTATGCCTCAAGTTACACTGAGGTAGATACCTCTATTTCTTTGGTCTATCTTTGTAATCATTGATGATATTTTGAAATGACATCTCCATCCTACACTACACACATACCCTTCATTCTCTGGTGTGCATATCCTTTTCTCAGCATCTTCCATCTCCATTAGAGACACATTGAAGGAGTGCTTGAGTCTATGTCATGATTGAATCTTATTAGACAACTAGTTCTTGCTTTGTGTTATTGTGGTAATAGGGAAGTATTTTTATATGCTTGTAGATAAGTCAATTGGAAAATTATATATAAAAGAAAGTATAGAATAAATAATAATAATGTTGGTTACCTATCGGTAATTAGATGTATAAAAGATTATGTGTTCAATGAAGAAAATGTGAACTATTATTTCATGATTGGATAAATAATGTGAGACTGAATAGTTACTTGTTATAGGCAATGAGTAATTAATTTGTTACAGATAACTAAGCTCAAAAACTTACCTAAATGATTGAACTTACTTCATTGATAGAAGATTTAAGTTAGGGATCGGTTAAGGAGATAAGGAACCTATACTTATATAATTTCTCTTACTTAAATTTTAATTGATAAAGTTAAGTAGTGTACTCTAGCTTTTGTCATTTAATTAGTTTGAGGATGTTGATTTTTTTAGTTAAATGAATAGGGATAATTGATTTATTTGTATTTTTATTCTTTAAAAAGGGTTTGTTTAAATAAATGGGTTGGAATATCCATTGCTTGTGAATTTACTATGTAATTAGTATAAGTGTATTATGGTAGTAAATACTTTGATAAGTATTTTAAGTGGATTTAGTTGAAGAGTAATCTGAGTTGTGGAAATAATGTTTTATGTAATATTTCATGGATGATTTGATTGTTGTTCGCGTTGATTTATTCGGTTGATTTTTTAATTAAGTTGTGAATCGGTTTATTATTATTGTTGGGTCAATTTGGGTTATGGTCTAAGGGGAAGCCTGTTGGTGCCAGAAGGTTATTGTGAAGATGTTGATTTTGTGGTTGATTTGGTATTAAGTTGACCAAGGCAATTTTGATTGATTTTCATGATCTCTTTGGTGATATTGCCCCTTGTTACTATACACTTGATGATTCGTAAATTGCGAATTGTAAATAGACCTTTCGTGATCATGATATTGTCATTTTTTTTATGGCGGTACCCTTGTGTTGTGTTGGTTTTTGTTTTACAATGTGTAACTAGGTTGGTCTTCTAATCTACCTATGGAATTTCCAATTCCAATCAAAGGCAACTCGAAGGACCTAGACCAACTGACGAGGACTTTAAAAGCCTCTTACACTTCGGGCTTTGCAAGACCTCTGAGGGTGATCCCTTAATGTGTTTACAACCTTTGCACCAATATCATAAACAACATTAACATATAAAAGATAATTTCACTTAATAGCTCAATAAAATAGGATAATATCTAATAGAATTGGCTATTCCTCGACAATATCAACTATTTGGAGCATGAGATAACTACAACACAATCCACAGCATAAGATAGTCATTGATTTGCAATTTGTAGCAAGCTCTAGGCAAAGACAAACAAATACTGAACCATATGGGTAATTACAACTTAGATCAGTGCCATATATCCATTGGGCAGGAGTCAAATTCATAAGCATCTAAAGGTATATGACAGATTTAACACATAACATATGAAATCCTTGACGACATTGCATTACAATCTCATCAATATGCATTCTAACCCAATACTACTTAACAAATCCTTATATAGAACATACCCACCTATAATCCCATTCAAGCATTTTAATTAATTCCTTGAATTAAAGCTAAAATAGAATCATACACACCACAATAGTGAGATGAATGAAACAATCCTTAGTTATTTTATTCAAAGTTTAGATATGCATGTACAATGGAGAGACATAAGCTCGAATTTATCATTTAAACTCAAATGCTAGTACTGTCATACAACATCAATTCCCCATGAATTCAAAACCTAAATTGTATTTCTCTCTAAATCCGTCGGACTTTACAATTTTCTCTACAACTTCACCTAGACTCGACAAAAATTATCTAACTTGCTAACTCATACTTCTGGCCTTGGAATCCTTCTTATAGAGAATGAAGGAGCAAACAAGCATCGGGCTAGAAAATACGCATGTCACCAACCAATTGGAGCACCTGGTGATATTCCAAAATCTGTTACAACATCCATCACCCTGGAGAATATTTATGTTCATCGTGCACACCAAGAAAAGTTGATGCAACAACAAAAATCATAAGAATTCCACACCAAGACCACTATCGAAGCAAGACTGGAAACCATTGTAACTGCAACATCTGATTTACCAATCATGCCAGTATTCCATTCTTTTATTCTTCCTCAATCGACTACTTAATCATTGATCTCTGGTATTCTTTATCAATCGGTGGAAATATTTGATGTAGATTTAAATTCTAGCCGTCGATCCTTTAGTTAGATCACATCATCGAACGGTCGTCTCCAAAACAAGCTGACACAGTCGTCAACATGGCAATAAGGGGCCCACCATACCATATGCCATGAAGGAAATCCACGTGGTAGTCACCCGCGATATCACAATCAGTAAAGATCCTTCAACTTTGGATCATGCGATGGCGGGTGACCATAGATCTTAATCATCGGTGATCTTGTTCCTTCAAAACAGTCGCCAACCTTATCATTATCTATTGAGCATCTTTTCCGCTGAGATCATAACATCTCCATCGATTTGAAGCACGTGCATCTCACAAGCACTTTAGTAACCCGCAACATAACATATTAAAGTTGGGTTAAAGTATTTTATTGTTCCTTCGGCTCCACCAGATGAGACACGTGGTGGTCGCTCACGATATCGTGATCAGTAAAGGCCTTGCAACTTTAGATCACACGATGGGGGGCAACAATTGGGATTTGACAATAATTTATCAATGACACTCAAACTGATCTCCTTCAGCCACGCCAAAAAGGACACATGGCACCCGCCCGTGATATCACAATCAATAAAAACTTTCTAACTTACGATCACGCAATGGCAGGCAACTGTTGATGAAGATTAGTCAGCGGCAGTGCAAATTTCATCCTTCTGCAAAATAAAAAATTTATTAAAAGGATGAGTGGGGTGTCACTAGGTGGATGGCAAACAATGACATAAGTTGTTTTAAAAGGATGAAGCATAGGGTCATCCAAGACTTAGGGAAAATAAAATCTATGGAGGAAATAAAAATTAAGACCAAAGGGACCAAGCCTTAGACAAAACAATGGGACATAAGTTGTTTTTAAATCCCCTGAAAAAGTAGCAGTGGAATAGATCCCAACCAGGGCGTAAAACAAACATAAGGGTTTAACATGAAGACAAAGCTAAAACCCCAAACCCAATGAAAAATTTGACTCCATGAAAGACCAGTGACAAACAAGGAGCAAAATTTTGAAGTTCCATCAGTGGCTCCAGTTGGGGACGTTCATTCTATTGGAATGAAGTGAGAATTTAGAATCTCAAATGGAGCAGACCAAGATGCAGAGATGACCAAAACTTGGGACTATTTGGACAAAAATATACAAAATATATACATAATATACAAATCTAAGCTACTGTTCATGGAAGAGAATACTTCAAGTGAAGTATAACTTCAAGAACTGTCCATGAACTAGCAGTTCAAGAATATCCCCTGTCATATCTATGAGGAAATACGAATCTTCACCCCACTTACCATTTATCAAAAATGGACCCAACCAGATTGCATCAAATTTCCCATGTTTCCCTTTATCTTCCAATCTGGCATTCCACATTAAAACCAAATCTCCATCTTTGAAACTCTTTGCAGTTGTCCTCTTGTCATACAAATTCTTTACTTGCAACTGCAACTTTTCATTTCTCTTTTGTGCTTCCCTCCTAGTTTCATCTAATTTTATAAGAGCTTCCACTCTCAATTTCATCTCATCATCAATTTCATTATCATACATATAGACAAACTTATACATTTCCATTAAGTTGTTTTGGGGAAACCTGGCATTTATTCCATAAACCAAGTCAAATGGGGCACAACCTATTTCCTTCTTCACAATTACCCTATCTGCCCAAACTGCTAATCTCAACTTAGAATCCCAAGCCCTTTTATTTTGATCCAAGATTCTTTTAATGATCTTCATCAAGATTTTATTGCTTGATTATGCCTATCCATTTCCCTGTGGGTGGTATGGTGATGAATAAGAAATTTGGATGCCATGCTTCTCACAAAATTCTATGTATTCTTCAGATCTAAAACACATTGCATTGTCTGATACAATACTTTCTGGACATCCAAATCTAGTCAATATGTTGCTCATCAGGAAGTCAATTACCACTTTACTAGTGTCTTTCTTTGTTGGAATTGCTTCCACCCACTTGGTGAAATAATCAGTGGTCACCAATATCCATGAGTGACCTCCACTAGATTTACATGCTATCTCTCCTACAAAATCAATACCCCACTACTGAAATGGAGCTTGTACTATAACTGGTTTTAGAGGCAAGTTACCAGAAAACTTTAACTTACCAGAGAAACATTGAAAAGCATCACATGTCTTCACTAGTTGGTGTGCATCCTTAAAAACTATAGGCCACCAAAATCCATCCCTCATTATCTTATGTGCAATTGTTTTAGCCATATAATGTCCTCCACAAACTCCACCATGCATCTCACTCAAAAGTTCTTTTGCTTGATCTTGGTCAACATACTTCAGCATGACACCTTCTCCATTTCTCCACTAGAGCTTTCCATCTACAATAACATACTTGATAACATGTAACTTCAATGTCCTTTTCTCATTTTCACCTAGGTTGTCAGGACATTTCATTTTTCGCAAATAATATATCACACCTCTATACCATTCAGAATGCTCCATATCACATATGTGTGATCTATTTTCATCTTCTAGCAAATTTATTTGATTTTCTTCTAGATTAATTTGGGCCATGAGCTTGGCCAATCCTTGTCCTCTAACAAGTTTGGTAATCTGGACCTCAATATTGAATTCTTGGATCCTATTTATCCACCTACACCTTCTTCCTGACATTTCCTATTGTGTGAAGATGTCTTTAACAACAACACTAGGTACATAAGCAATTATAGTAGCTCCCATCAAATAAGGCCTAAAATCCTTTACTACTTTTACTAGTGCATATGCTTGTTTTTCATTGATATCATACTTAAGTTTTGCAGCTTCTAAAGATTTGTTGAAAAAGGCTAGAGGTTGTTCAAAACCTTCTACATTCTTTTGCAACAACATAGCTGCAATTGTGTGGAAATAAGAAAATGAGAAAATCTATAAAGGTTTGGAAAAATTAGGGGTTCTTAACACATGAGCCTCCTTTATTGCTTGCTTAATGGCTTGGAAATCCTGCACAAACTCCTTATCCCATTCAACCTTGGCTCCTTTCTTGAGCATTTTGGAAATAGGGCGAACTATCTCAATAAAATTTGTCATGAACCCCTTTAAGAAATTTATTTTCCAAAGAAAGATTGTATTCCTTTGACATTTCAGGGTTGTGGAACTTTATCAATTGCAATTACCCTCTCTGGATCAATTTTTACTCCATCCTTGGAAACTATATGTCCCAATAATTTTCCTTCTAGTACTCCAAACACACATTTCTTTGGGTTCAAAGAAATACCATACTCCAAGGCTCTAATGAATATCTTCTCCAGATGCTCACAATGATCCTCTTCCTTTCTAGAATATGTTGTCAAGTCATCTTGGTAGATCACCAAAAACAAGTTAATGAAATCTGAAAATGCCACATCCATGGCTCTTTGAAAAGTAGCCCCTACATTTGTTAGACCAAATTGCATTCTTACATAAACATATGTTCCCCATGGTGTGGTGAAAGTTGTCTTAAACTACTCAGACTCTTTGACCATAAGCTAGTTATAACTAGAAAAGCCATCCATCATAGACATCAATTCACAACCTGTCACCCTTTGCAACATGGCTTCCATGTTAGGTAATGGATAATTGTCTTTTAATGAAGACACATTCAAATTTCTGAAATCTACACACAACCTGATGTCTCCATTTTTCTTCCTTACTAGTACCAAGTTTTATACCCAAGATGAATGTCTGATTGGCTTGATGATTCCTTCATCCCTTAGTTTCATTCATTCTTCTTGCATTTTGGGGGCCAAGGTGGGATTAATAGGCCTTTTCTTTTGTCTAAATGGCTTGGCATCATCACGCACAGGAATCTCATGTTGGAAAAGATCCTCCCTATATGCCTTAAGGTCATCATAGGACCATTCAAACGCATTCCTAAACTTCCTTAATAAGTCAATCAACATCCTTCTCACCTTTGGTGACATTTTCTTTCCAATATACACCTTCTTTGGGGATGCTTCTGTTCCAAGATTTATCTCTTCCAAGTCATCAGGATGGGAAGTAGTGTCATTAGCCTTTGTCTTATCTTGATTATCAAACACTCTTTCTAATACAACCAGACCCTTGGAAATTGTGTTTGTCTTTAACTAAATGACCTCATTTCCAAATATAGTATCCTTACCATCAATATTTTCAACAAAAGCTCCAAAGTCAATTTCTTGATTTTCATACTCTCCCACACAATTCAAAAATCTTAATATATCATCATCATTATCAAAAACTTGCCAATTTTTTATATTATTAGGGACAGATAGCCTAGTTTGCATCTCAACCTTTGAAATTCCAGCATAAGTCATATCATCTAGTTTTACTACAATGTTGGCTAATAGGTTTGCCAATTTGTTTTGACCTCTCTCCATCCATCCTATGAAAAATGCATCAAAGCTCTCTAATTCATCCCAGACAACATTCCTATACTGTTTCAACCTCTTGTTCTTTGATACATACTTGGATCTAACTTGAGAGACCACAAGCTCAGAATCCCCAATTGCCTTCAGCTTCTTGATCCCATGTTTTTCAGCCAATATCAACCCTAATAACAAGGCTTCATACTTTACCAATTATTTTTGCATTCAAATAACAGAGTGAAAGAGAACCTAAATGTCTTTCCACTTGGTGATCGTAACAAGACACCTGCACCATACCCTTCTTTTGAACTTGCACCATCAAAATACATAGTCCACAAATCATCAGATTCTGACAATTATTTTATCTCTGTATCAAACAATGCAGTAGGCTTGTCACAATTGTTAGGGAATTCCTCAACCCTAAATTCATCTATACCACTATCAATAAAACATGTCATATTCTCAATCGGGCCATGCTCAATCATATGAGGTACTTTTAATTCTCTTTCAATTTTGACATCCTTACCATCAATGGAGAAAGTAGCAAATGAAAAATCACACTGCATGTTACCCCCATTGATGCACTCCATTTTCTTGACAAGATCATTCCAAAATGAGGTGGGATGTCTGCAACTAATACGGTCATGACTAAATCCTTGTCAGGGTACTGAGTCAATTTATAAGGCAATGATCTGATAGTTCCAATAACTGGCACTTCTCTTGAATCCATAGCATAACATTTACCTTGAGCAGTATCTACTATCAAGCCCATTGCCTCCATTATTTTGACAGGCGTAACATTATTTGATGCTGCCGAATCTATCATACAGTTCCTTAAAGTTTTCCCATTTATATCCACACTTAAGAAAAAAGGGGTTATGTTTTCAAGGCACATATTAATAGAATTTCTTAATTATACAGGAGGAATTTGTGACACAATTCCCTCCACTTCCTTTTCTTTCTCTTTATCCTTCACTTCTTTACCACTTTCATGTTTAGTCTTATTACCAACAACATTTGTGATCAAGGCTATTGTCTTTTCTTTGTGTTCATTTATTCTCATCATTTCTAGCAAAGGTACAGTTACTTTAACTTGACAAAGAACATGAAACATATCCATAGGTGTATATTTAGAGAAGTTAAACATCATACCTTCATCACTTTCCTTTATCTTTGGTTGATTACTTCCTCCTAGCTTCTTTTTCTTCTTATCCTTTGTAGCAGGTTCAGCTACCTTTGTAATCACCTTTGTCTTCACTAGTGACATAATCACATCTTCTTGAAGCTTTGGGGTTTCATTCTTTTTTGCCCAAACCTTATCACTCTTAACTTCTTTTACTTTCACAACATCCTTTTTGTTGTCAACCTTAACACCTTTGTTTTTATCCTTTTTCTCTTTAATAAACAAGCCAGCAGGTTTACCCTGCTCACCACCCACAGTTCTATTTCTCAATTGGAGTGAACTTCTCATTTGAGCAGCCATTTCCTCAGTCAATCTTGCAATCTCTTCCTCTAATGGTCTCCTTAAGGACACTGAATCTTCAGCCTGCTCCATATTGCAAGCATTATGATCAAAATCACCTTCCTCATTAGAAAAGACCTGTTGATGGTACATCTCACTTCTCTGTCTCTGATTATCCACATTAGCTTCTTGTATTTCATCATCAGAAGAAAATTATGCCTCATCAATGTATGATCTAGCCATACAAACATCTACATCATCCTGCTCATATTCTGATGTCTGCTCATGAACATCCTCCTTTGTTTCCTCAGCAACAAGCAACTGAGCAACACCACAGTAATTTTTATCATGTGGATGTTCACACACTTCACACCATGGTCTATCTACTACCAGATTCACTAAATGTTTCTACAAGGGGTCTGGCGTATGCTGATCATTTTTAAGCTTCTGGCTAGGCAAGATTGGTTTTCCATCTTTCCAATTTTTATTGTAAGGATAATTTTGCAATCTAGGCTGCCTATCATTTTTATTATAGGATTTCCTTTCATTTCCTATACCCTTCTCTTGCTTAGCAACAGTTTTCTTTATGTCTTTCAAAGTACTGTAAACCTTTTCCCACTTTTCATCATCTTTAGGCTTTGCAGCCAAAACCTTCTCAGTCTTATTCTTAGGATTTTTTAAAAGTGTAGGTTCTTCTCTCCTACCATATTTCCCAGAAGCTCTTCTATTACTTTCAATATTTATAGCCACCCTAAATGCATCCCTCATAGTCCAAGGGTCTTTATCTCTAAGGAGATATGCCATTTTAGCATCAAAAGCATTGAAATATGTAGTTAAATAAACATTTTCATCAATCCTTAAAACCTAGAACAACTTATACATTGCTTTCTGAAATCTTAAATTAAACTCTGTCATAGGCTCATTCAATGACTTCTTGATGTTATTAAACTCAATTAGCATGAAACTTGCATTAGTTTTATCACCATATTGCTCCTTAAAACACTTTTCAAACTCATCCCATGGACCAATACTAGCATTAGGTAGACCTCTATACCAATCCCTCACATCCTCTACTAGAGATTGTACAAGAAATTTCATTACAACATCTTCATGTTCTACCTCATAATCATTTAGCATATCCATAAAAGCTTTCAAGTGTTCCTCTACTGTCACAACATTATTGCTGGAAAAATTACTCATCTTTTCTCTCAAGTCAGCAAGGATGGGATTTGGATAACTAGGGATGCCATCAAAGAATAATGGCCTATACCTTTCCAACTGTATAGGTTGTCATTGAAATAAACCTTCATTCTTCTGAAAATCAACACCAGACGCTAAATCTTGTACTCTATGACTATCCTGATTTGGATTTACAAACCCAGTTGCATGAATCTTTGGGCCAGAATTATTTGTAGTGGGATTTGGAGTAATTTTAGGATTATTATTTAAGGCATCATGGTTATTTGATGAGGTTTTAGCTTGTGTAACCTCATCCACACTTGTCATTTTTAGGAAACTTATTTTCCTCTTCATTTCTGCATTTGCAGCCTCAATTTTTGTTCTCTCCAACTCTTCTGCTAGAGCTTCACTCTCCCTTTTAGCCTTTTCTAAGGCAAATTCTACTTGAAATGACACATGTGGCTGGAGATCTTGTTGAGTGGAATGGGGAGTCACTTTCTCATTTATTTTAATCCCCTCAACCTTTTGCTTTCCTTTGTCCTTGGTAGGCTTAAGGTTTGTATTACTCGGTTGAGACTTAACATGATTTGAGGGCTTTGGGTTAGTAGGTTTGGGTTGGAAATCAATGTGGCCTACTAGGTTTTCTTTTGACACATGCTTTGTTTCCTTCTTAGCAATCTTTTGTACAACTGGACCCTCAAAACTTGGTTTAGGCTCTTCTTGGTTCAGGAGCTTCATTGTTGCCAACTGTCTCATCAACCTATCCCTTTCAATCACAACATTCCTAAACTCTATTTCCCTTTCTTTTTCTCTTTTCACCTTGAGCTCAGCTTGCTCTTGGATTTCTTGCTTCAAGGAATTAATGTCTCCAAAAACATCATCAGGGTCAAGTAAAGTCATCAGAACTTGATGTATCATCTAGATCTATTAAATTGACCTCTTCCAGTACATGTTCTGACAATAAAGGGTTTACATCATTTTCAGCAGGAGGAGGAGGCACATCACTAGTGCATTCTCTATGATGGCTTCAACTTCTACTCCTGCCTCTTCTCTTTTCAACATATTTGACACTAGCAAGCCCTTTATTTTGACATGTCACATCTTCTTGAACCGGTGTATTAAATAATGCATCAAAAAATCCACCACTATCTGAATCTGAATTTCTAGACACCTCTTCAAGATTTTCAGGAATAGGGTGTAAAGGCGAACTTGTACCTTGGTGTACAGGGTTTTGTGATGCAAGAGAAACATTACTAGATTCTAGTATTTTCTTTATCTAGTCCTTCTTCATTTTGGTAAGTTCACCTTCCAATTTCTATTCCAGATGATTCTTCATGAATGACCTGGTGTTCTTCATTCTTCGTACTTGTCCAAAAGTTCCTTCCAATTATAATAAACCTTTCAAAATAAAATGCACACTGGTGCAGAGACTTCAGAGTCGCCACCCAATTAGCTTGGGACTACCAAATACCCAAAGACACGTGGTAGAACATAAAAACCTTTGGAACCTCATACTGACAACACACAAAAGTGCTTTACAACATAACTCTTGACACTTATGAAAATAGAAGAAGTGGAAAAAACTAACATAGAATTAGAGGCTCAACCTTTAAATCACAAAAACACTATGAAAACTCTATGCAAAATGGACAACCGACACACTGACAAGAAATATTAAAACTAGCTCCCCAGTAGAGTCACCATTTTGTTGGTTTTTTTTTACAATGTGTAGCCAGGTTGGTCATCTAATCTACCTATGGAATTTCCAATTCCAATCAAAGGCAGCTCGAAGGACCTAGACCAACTAACGAGGACTTTAAAAGCCTCCTACACTTCAGGCTTTGCAAGACCCGGAAGGGTGATCCCTTAATGTGTTTACAACCTTTGCACCAATATCATAAACAACATTAACATATAACAGATAATCTCACTTAATAACTCAACAAAATAGGATAATATCGAATAGAATTGGCCGTTCCTCGACAATATCAACTATCTAGAGCATGAGATAACTACAACACAATCCACAACATAAGATAGTCATTGATTTGCAATTTGTAGCAAGCTCTAGGCAAAGACAAACAAATACTGAACCATATGGGTAATTACAACTTAGATCAGTGCCATATATCCATTGGGAAGGAGTCAAATTCATAAGAATCTAAAGGTATATGACAGATTTAACACATAACATATGAAATCCTTGACGACATTGCATTACAATCTCGTCAATATGCATTCTAATCCAATACTACTTATCAAATCCTTATATAGAACATACCCACCTATAATCCCATTCAAGCATTTTAATTAATTCCTTGAATTAAAGCTAAAATAGAATCATACACACCACAACAGTGAGATGAATGAAGCAACCCTTAGTTATTTTATTCAAAGTTTAGATATGCAGAGACATGAGCTCGAATTTATCATTTCAACTCAAATGCCAGTATTGTCATACAACATTAAATCCCCATGAATTCAAAACCTATTACAAAATGACTCAAAACCTAAATACATTTCTCTCTAAAACCATCGTACTTTACAATTTGGTCTGCAACTTCACCTAGACTCGACAAAAATTATCTAACTTGCTAACTCGTACTTCCGGCCTTGAAATCCTTCTTATAGAGAATGAAGGAGCAAACAAGCATCGGGCCAAAAAATACACATGTCACCAGCCAATTGGAGCACCTGGTGATATTCCAAAATATGCTACAGCATCCATCACCCTGGAGAATATTTGTGTTCATCGTGCACACCGAGAAAAGTTGATGCAGCAACAAAAATCATAAGAATTCCACACCAAGACCGCTATCGAAGCAAGACTGGAAACCATTGTAACTACAACATCTGATTTACCAATCATGCCAATAGTCCATTCTTTTATTCTTCCTTAGTAGACTACTTAATCATTGATCTATGGTATTCTTCATCAGTCGGTGGAAATAGTTGATGCAAATCCAAATTCTAGTCGTCAATCCTTCAGTTATATCACATCATCGAACGACCGTCTCCAAAACAAGCTGACACAGTCATCAACGTGGCAATAAGGGGCCCACTGTACCATATGCCATGAAGGAAATCCACGTGGCAGTCGCCTGCGATATCGCAATTAGTAAATATCCTACAACTTTGGATCACGCAATGGCGGGCGACCGTAGATCTTAATCATCGGTGATCATGTTCCTTCAAAACTGTCATCGGCTTTATCATTATATGTTGAGCATCTTTTCCGCTGAGATTATAACATCTCCATCGATTTGAAGCACATGCATCTCATAAGCACTTTATTAACCTACAACATAACATATTAAAGCTGGGTTAAAGTATTTTATTGTTCCTTTGGCTCGACCAAATGAGACACGTGGCAGTCGCCCGCAATATCACAATCAGTAAAGGCCTTGCAAGTTTGGATCACACGATGGCGGGCAACCATTGAGATCTGACAATAATTGATCGATGACACACAAACTGATCTCCTTCGGCCATGCCAAAAAGGACATGTGGTGCCTACCCATGATATCGAGATCAATAAAAACTTTGTAACTTTCGATCACGCAATGGCAGCCAACCATTGATGTTTGATGAAGATTGATCGATGACAACGCGAATTTCATCCTTAGACTGCAAAATAAAACATTTATGAAAAGGACAAGGGGGGCATCACTAGGCGGATGGTAAACAACGAAATAAGCTGTTTTAAAATGATGAAGCACGGGGTATCCAAGACTTAGGGAAAATAAAATACACGGAGGAAATAAAAATTAAGACCAAAGGGACCAAGCCTTAGGCGAAACAATGGGACATAAGTTGTTTTTAAATCCCCTCAAAAAGTAACAGCGGAATAGATCCCAACCAGGGCATAAAAAAAATATTAGGGTTTAACATGAAGACAAAGCTAAGACCCCAAACCCAAGGAAAAATTTGACACCATGAAAGACCAGTGACATAAGGCAGGGCCCGAGTGACAAACAAGGAGAAATTTTTTGAAGTTCCATTATGTTGGAAATTTGAGAGTCTTCCAAAGGTTGGGGAAAATATTTCTTTATGATTTGATTTCATGTTGGTTCTTCATGAACTGTTGCTCTTATACTCAATTTTGATAATGTGGGTTTTAGCCTTGCACTTGGAAATTATTTCATTATGAAGATTTTGTGCGGGATGGTGTATGCCTTGCTTTATGTGATTATTCATGTGTCTTTTTATGTTGTGTATGTTGTCTTACTTAGTTAGTTACTTTTGAGTTTTGTTGCTAGTAGGGGATTGGCTTTCAATGGGGATTGAGATGTACAAGTGGTGCCAGGGTAACTCATTGGAAGTTTCTTAATCCAGAGGAAATATTAATAATTAATTAGTGGGTTTGGGTAGTATCTCACATTAATAAAAGATAATGGATGCCTCTCTCATGGCTCAAGCTCCTTTTTAGGCTTGAGATGAGACAGGAAGGCTTAGAATGGAAAGACCAACTACCATGTCTTCATGAAAGGTATGTTGATTCCACATAGTTTGTATGGGGATCCGACGACTGGTAGAGGAAGCTAGGGTAACCCAGGATGGGGGTCGATAGCCTAGGAATGTTATGTCAGGGAAACCCATAGCAAACTATGTGATGACACTCTTCCCTTTACCAACCTTGCTTTCCTTGTTGGTTATTTTCCCTTTGTTGTTCTTGCACCTCTGGAAGCAATTGTACATTATGTTTATTAAAGTGTTTGTTTCTTAATGTATATTGTTGAAGCCTCATTTTAGTTATTTGATGGTGCATATATACTCATGGCAACTTTATTGGTGCTATTGAAAGGTTTCGATTGATATTTATTGTTGGTTGATACTACGATCTCATTTCAGTTATTTTGGATCTTATTGTTGTTGGCACCTATTATGGTTATTTTGTGTTGATCTATGATATTGGAAATTAGTTCTTATTGGATTTCCATTATTTTGTTGTGGTTATGTGTTGATGATGTTATGAGATGTTCCTTGTGTTATTGTTGCTTTGAAAGCAAACGTTCCTTGTGTTAATTGTTGCTTTGGTTGTGGATTCTTGTTAAGCCTTGTTCACTTGACTGTTTTATGTTGTGGATCTTTCTTGTCAACTCCTAGCGTGGGGGGTGGGCCTTAGGGTCCACATGGTTGGGTGGAACGTGCTATGCACCCCATTGGGTCCCCAATCGAGGATTGTTTTATGCAAAGTTGTACCAAATTGGAGTTGGCATTGATGTTATATCTTATATTCATTCCAGTTGTAATACTCTATGTCATTGATGTTTCATTCTCGTTCATGTTGGGAAGCACTATTGTACCATTGTAATATTTGTAAAGATGTAAACTCTTGTAATAAATGTAATGTATATATGTTCTTGGAATTATCATGTCTTCTCATTTGGATGTCTTTCATTTATGTGAGTAATTGGTTTATGTTAGATCCTTTGCAAGTAATGCAGTCATGTTTACCCCATAGGATCTAGTTAGATGATGTTCATGTATGGTTTATTTACTAGTGTTCTATGTTAACTTACATTGTATGTTAGTTTTACTTATTTCTTTTAAAAAAATTGTGCGATTAATTTTAAATTTAAGTTGTCCTTTGGGGTTTGTGTGACGGGGTGTTATAATATCAATATAAATATATATAGGAAATATGGCTTTTGTTGAAAAAAAGAAAAATTAAAGTAATATATTAAAATTTAATATTTTAAAATATTTAAATTAGTTTTTAATTATAATATATTTATTATTTGTATATTAATAGTATTTAAATTAAAATTTTAAACATATTTATATTATAATGTTTGTATTCATTATAATGTATTCAAATTTAACATAATATTATTTTTTAAATTAAATTTATAGAAGGCGAATTTAATCTCAATTTTCTTTTCATTTTTTTTCTCTTAATCAAACTTCATTTTAATTTTATTGTTGCCAAATTCAAATTCAAATTCAAACCTTGTGACTTAGCTCTAGGATGTAGTTTATTAGACAAAGATATAGTGTATTATTATTTATTGCACTTTGATATAAATGGAAGACCTTCTTGTGAAATCTACTTGTATATTCTTTATATATTTTCTTCTGAGAAGAGACACAAATTTCCCTAAGCTTTATCCTTTTATGAGGCTAATTGCAAAATAAGAACAAGGAACTCTAAACCTTTTTATATTCCTAATACCTTAAATTTGAGGGTGTGGAGTGTTCCCTACTCTAACTCGACACTGTTATGACGTTCAATGCAACTGACAATTTCAAGCTTTACATCGGACGTATTCAACTTAGAATTGCATGCCATTTTGGACTATTAAAAAGGGTGGAGAGATAGTGATTGATAGATTTTTTAATTCATAACAAATATCATGTACAGTTTCTTAGTAAATTTTAAGAAATAAAAATGCAGTGCTTACATCTCTCTCTCTCTTTGTATTTGTGTGTGTATATATATCTTTCATCTCTATATATCCCTCTCTCCTCTATCATTATCTCTTCCTCTCCTCTTCATATCCTTCATCTCCATCTTCATCTCTATCTTTCTCTCTATCTCTATCTTCATCTCCATCTCTATCCCCTATCTCTATCTCATTATTCCTCTCTATCTCTCATGTTTCCCACCTCTATCTCTCTCTATTTCTATCGTTGTTTCTCCCTCTCCCTCCTTCTCTCCCTATTGCAAATGTAACTTGAACCTACTAGTAATGGAGCCTAATTATCTTCTTCTTCCAGAAGTTTTAATTTAGTTGTGTTTGAGTCATTCTAAGTGGATGCACCATTGATTTGAAGCTATCACTTCTCCATTAAGACCTTTATTGCACAAAAAACATCATTTGCTAAATGACTTACCAATTGATCTCATGTAAAAAAATTCCTCATTGACCTTCCACAACTTTATCGCATACCCATTCACACTCATTAAATTCCCTTCATAATCTAGTGGCCATGAAATGTAATTAAAATTAAGACAACTTAACTTGAAATTTACTTGTCAAATTCAAATACGCAAAATATATTTGAGATGTACACACTATATATAATATGTTGGCCACAGAAAAAATATTATTATTTTTAATTTTATTTCTTATAATATTTTAAATCCATGATAGACATAATTTTTTATAAATTTTCCATATTAATTAACTCGAAGCAATTAAAATTTAGTGGAAAAAGAGCAATGTAAAAAGTGGTTTGACTTATGGGGAAAAATGGCACATGTTTTTCTTGCAATGTATCAAGACTAACCTACTAAAATATGGCATTCACTCAAATCCATTTCTTGTGCTTTCTTCTTAACATGGGAAAATGAAACAAAGCTTAGCTAGAATTCTATTGTTTCCAACTATCATTAATGCCAAGATTTATTCATCAGTAGTCCATAAAATCATAGAAACTAGTAGCCTAGAAAAAAATATAAAATACATATAGAAGATAGTATATATAAAGTTGATAAATTGAATCTTAATATAGATATCATGATATAAAGTTGTTATTATTAGTAATCAAACTAAATTTTTGGATAGATTTTGTCATGTTTGTAATTATAAGTTCAATTCTTAGAATTTGAATCCCAAATATAAAATTAAAACTAGCAAAGAGAGATTCAAATTTGAAAAATGTATCAATATTGAAGATCTAGTATAAGTTGGGTCACTAATCATAGCCAAATACCTAATCAAAGTTGACTAAATAAATCTGTTTCTATGAATTCATTGTAATGCCCACCCACATCCTCCATTTCCATCTTTAACTTTGTGCACATACCCATTTTCTTTATTTTTATTACTTCAAATTTTCATTATATAATCCTCCATTATTTCTTATATCATGGTTCTCCTTTCAATTTTTAGTTTTTTATGTCTTTCTCATTATGATTCATCTTATCTTATTCTCATCTCACCTTCTAAATTATGTTTTATATCATCTCTCATCTCTTTCATGATATATGTTTCTTCTTGGGGAGCATCCTCTTTGTGTCTAATAGCTCCTACTTCACTAATGTAATTTCATGTGTATAGTTATATTTAATATGACATGTTCATATCTTACATAGCTATATGCTTGTATTCCTACTCAATTATGCTCATGATTAACTTTATATGTTCACATATTCATTTTAATTTATCATATCTATATTGAATATGTAAGATTAGAAAATGATGTTTTAATCAACGTTAAGCATGGGTATATTCAAATTAACCACTAAACTTATGAATTCCAATGTTGAGCTCAAATTAAATCTATTCAATGAAAAATGAAAGAAACATAGAAACGTAAACAAACAATACCAATTCACCTTCCTTTCCAAACTACTTTTGATTAACCTTCATTGTCTCCTTCAATGTGGCTCTCATATTTTGTGCGAGCTTCTTTGCTTCAAGCTCAAGAACACTATTGAATGATGAAGAATGAAAAATATCAAAAATTCATGGTTAGGAAAAGACATGAGAAGAAGGCTTATTTTATAGAAATTCTTATTTCAAATGAACGATCTAGATGAAAATATTAGAGATCAAGATCAATGGCCAATGTGTGTTGAGAGGAAATAGATTGAGTAGCTAACTGACCTAATTAATTCAATCAAGGGAATTGATTGGATAATTATTGGGATTGGTTTAAATTGTAGGAGATGGAAACTCCTTCCAAGATCCTCAACCTATAAAACAAACCACCCTCACAAACACATGAGAGAAGCACAAAGCTATTCTACCAAAATATCAAGAGATGATATTTAAAAAATAAGATTTAATGAGATATAAATTACATAGTGTACAGGCCTTTTGAAGAAGAGAAGAATGAGATGGGTGAAAAACTACCTGATACGAGAAAACTACCTAAATAATTAACCCTAAGATAAAACTTAACACTAACACCCCCCCTTGAGTGCAAACATAGGGACATTATTATGCAAAATGAAATGCAAGATGGGTCTCAACTACAAGTCCATGTTAGGTACCCATGTAGAACTGCTATGCAATGCAATCTCTCACAACCAAAGAAATGGAGAAAAACCCTGTGGAAGAAAACTCCTCTCCAAAAGAGAGAAAAAAACACTAAAAAGGTGAAAGGACGACTTCAAAAGACCCCCCAAGGAAAGCTCTCATCAATGATCTCAATAAAATACAAAAGAGAGAGAGACTATGTACCCAACCCATAGAAAAGAGTAAAAATGTTGAAGATCCCCCCACAATGAAGAAACTCCTATGCTAATCCTAGAAGTGTGAAGAATACACCATGTCTACAAACAGCATGCCTCCCTTTAGGGAGAAACAACCAATGATGCAAGAGAAACTCCAACTCTAAAACAAGAGAAGGGAGAGGAAGAATCAACATGAAAGATGCCTTTGAAAACTATCTCGGTGCCTCCACGTAACCAAATGTCACATCATGATCAGGTGCAACCTCAACTGAAGAAGGTGGATCAACATGACCATGTGGAAACTCTAAAGAAACAATCTCTAAAGACACACATGCTATGACAACAATGAATATTACTATCATCAAAAAGAAGGGATATACCCTCAAATGCATCATCCAAATTAGAAATGTGAGATTTAAAAAACAAATCCACAAGACCTGTCAAGTGAATATCCCATAAAGAATGATCTGAAGGATAAAAAAAATATTGTTGTGTTGAAGAACTAACCTCTGAAGTAATATGAGATGAATCAACATATGTTTGAAGAACTCCAAAGTTTAAATGACCAATCTCTCCCAAGGAATTTTTATCAACACTAGTAAGAGGGGTGCGAACCTCATAATCATGTTCATCAACAAAATGAGAAAAGGCATAGAGACGAGAATTATGATCAACATCACCAATAAAAATGACTATGCCAGTATCAACCTCTCTAATTGAAACAAAGTCTATAGTGAACTCTATAGTCTTCAGTACCTCACCATGAGTAATCTAATGGATGGAAAGTAGATTTGTGTGCAAATCAAGAATACACAGTACATCTCTGAAACAACCATCACCAATCTCAACATTGTGTATCCTCACAACATCCAAAAACTTACAATATCCCAACAAAAAATTGGAAGTATCAGTAGCACGAAGAACCAACAAAGGATAAGGGATAGAACCCATGTGATGAGATGCTCCTAAATCCAAAAACCATCTATCATGACCAGAATGAATTGTAGAAGTTACCAATGCATTTCCTTTGAGTTTATCTCCTTTACCTTTCATTCCATTTTCAAATCCTACATTCCCTGACTATATAGGTTTGGATGAAGGTGTTCAGCTAATGTAGATGGAGAGGCTATAGAAGGAGTCACAGATGAGGGAAGTGGAATATTGTTCTTATGAAGAAGATCTGAAAGCTCATCAATCTTCTTCATATAACAATGGTGTTCATCATGACCTTTCTTCTTGCAATACACATAACTAAACTTCTCCTTCTGAGGTTTATCATCTTTTGAAGAGGTGGAGGACTCATTAGACATTGTCTTAGCCTTAGGTTTCTTCTTCCCTTTTCTCTATGATGCTTATGCAACTAATGAATGATTCATAGAGATCCCCTCTAATTGGGAAATGTTAGAGTAAATTGCATTTATGCTTAAGTTTACTCAGGCATTAGTTTTTCATTTAATTGCTCTGGGTGGTTTCTTTCTTGTTTCAGGTAGTTTTACATTGGTTGTATATTTTCATGCCTTTAAAAGGTTGTACATTGTGTAATATATGAAATAGCCTTTGGCTTCTCTCTATTTTGTGAAGGATTGTATTTTGCAGATGGTGATCCTGGGCTCACACCAACATGGTATCAGAGCCACCCAATCTGCAACTCCTTCCTTGAGAGTTTTCATCAGAGTGAGATGTTTTTTTCTAGCATTTGAAATTTATTCAAATTTCAAAGTTTGTTGCCAATTTTCTTTGTTTGAGAGGGCATTTGATTTGTTGGTTTGATTTTATGTTGGTGAGGACTATACCATTCCAATATGATAGTTTACGAAAACATTCAAATATATTTCTTGGCGCATAACTCATGGCTTGGTTTGCTTTGTTCAAGTAGTGAATAGTAATTCAATTTCCTATTGTTCACGATTGAAGACTGTGAACTTGTGTTTGTAGGCATTGGAATATTGTTGGGTGATTCCTTTCTTGGAGGCGTTTGATGCCGCTATTTGGTTGGCTATTTTTTTGCTAGGAGAATTTCCCTCATAGGAGCATTTTTAATTTGGAGGGCCATGATTCTCAATCTAGAGACCTATGAAGGCCTGTCACATTTTGTTTGTTGGTTTCCTTAAGGCCGATTCATTAAGAGAACAATTTTTTCCATCAATGAGAAGGTAATTTTTTATTGAAGAGTTCAATTGTTTGAAACCTGTTGAAGGCGTTGAAAACTGGAAGAGGTTGTGATTTTTTCTCTTTTCTATGCAACACTTCTCACAGGTATTATTCATTAGCCAGGAATTTTGATCTATTGTTTGTAGTGTGATTCATCTCTTGTTGGAAGCACGATTCACTAATTAGAGGCAGCAATTTCCTTCTGATTGGTGGAGGTGTGTTTTTTCTCAAGGCCTATTTTTTGTTTTTTTGGGTGATTGGAGGCATTTCAAATCCATGTTGGGGAGATCCATTGACTGACAGAAGGGCACAATTTTATGCTGGAAAAACCTATGAATGGTCATTCAAAAATCTACAATTCATATTTGAGGCATTTGTCTTCTCTCTACATGGGCATTGGTTGTGGCATGATTTTCAATTTGAGGAGGATCTATTTTCTTCATTGGAGTGCTTTGAAACTATTGGTATGTTTGTTGAAGGTTGTGTATGAAGCTATGATTGTTGGATCATCGTATTTTCTTAGTAGTGATAGAGATCTATATGCATTTTGAGTTGGACTCATTTCCAAATGTTAAAGGAGTACATTCAATCCACAAAGGATGGTCAATTTTTGCAATGATTCATGCACCTTATACACTCTTGGGAGATTTCATATACATCTGTATATATTTATTATCTTGTGGATTTTTGCGTGGAATATGAGCTATTCCTTCCCACTGGCAGCATTGATTCACAGTTTGAAGCCACTTGTAGAGAGGAGGCATTCAGTTTGGCTTTCTTTGCCCATACATTTTAATCAACCATTATATTTTATAAAATTTTCTCTGAAATTATTTGCTTAGGGTTTCTATTTTTCTAGTTGGGTAAAAAAGATTCACTAGTTTTTTAACTTGGCTATGAAACCTTAATCCCACATTTTCCCCACAGTAGCCATTTTTTCCCTTTTTATATTCTGGCACTCACAATTTACTTGTGAAGTGATTGTGGGAAGCTTGTGGATCTGTGCTTGGTGAGTCAGATTGGTGATTGATTGGCACAATTTCCATTATATTTTTCAACAAATCACATTTTCTCATTCATTACTATAGGTGGTCACGTGGGTGACCAAGGGATAATCTTCCCTAGGGCTTAATCTGGGCACTTCATTCGTGCTTTGCACACCATATAGGCGACCTTTTTCCATAGATCATATCTTGGGAATCTAGAGTCCATTTTTATCATTGGAAAGCTGACTTCACCAAGCTCACAGTGGTAAAGGAAAATCCACCTGATTTTGCTTTCTATCAGCATTTATTGCTTTTGGAAGTTGTCTTCATGGAAGGTATTATCTCTGTAATTTTTTGAAGAATTGATAGTCATTATGGGTTTTTTATTTCACCGTTTTCTAATCATCTTGAATAAAAGGAACTATAAAAAATGGAGAGATGGTATCTTGAAGCATTTGTGATGGCTTCATCTTTTACCATACCTATATGGTCTTGTTCCTCAAATTGGTACTTTTTGGAGCAAGAAGTTTGTTTGGCGTTCCAAAACAGATCATGTTTTTGGAGTGATTTCTCTTCATGTCGATGATAACACATTGAGTTTCATTGATGGCATTGAGTGTCCTCATACTCTATAGACAAAAATTTGGGAGTTATACGGAGATCCTGATACTCCACCCTTCCCAGTTGATCTTGCTTCATATTTTCTTATACCTCTTGATGATTTAGATAATATACCATATGACTATGATACACTATAGGAGTTTTCTTCTTTGGAACACCTTGCACATCTTGATGATGAGAATGATGAGGTTTCCACTACTTCTCCTACAAAGATACATGTTGAGCCTTCATTGGTTGTTACTTCCCATGATCTTGATCAACAAGATGCATATTGTTTTCTAGATCCACCTCATTGGTATTCTTATCTTGTAAACATATCATTTTTGTTTATGGAGTCTCACGTTGATGATTTGGAAGACACCTATTGATTATATTCATCTCCTCTTTGAAGGAGTTGATTTCACTACTTTGGATGTGATGAGGGAACCTTCATACCCTCTTCTTCTTTCTTCTTCTCTTCTTTTTTCATAGTTTGGCACTGATTTGAAGTATCTTGAGCAACATTTGAAGGAATCATTATCTTTGAAGGTTCATGGTTTTAAGTATTCATTAGATCCTGATTTGATTATGGTATCATTTAGCATCGACATGGAGCCATTTGAGCATCCTTCAAAGAATCCATACTTCTTGAGAATTCCTTCCTCATCTCTCGGTTTGGAGTTTCTTCATACACCAGTGGACTGGTTTCTTCCCAAGGGGAGAAATATTGTTTACAAGCATTGGATAGTGTTTTGTCTTCATGCATGCACCATTGGCATATGAGCTTCTTCATTATGTTGGGGCTATATATTCTCTCTCTTTCCCTCTTATGGGGGGGCTATTGATTATATATATATAATGTATGTAGTCCTTGGGGGGTGTGATTGATTCCTTAGTCCATGCATCATTCTTTTTTTCTTTTCTCTCTTTTGGAGAGGTCTTTTATTCCATAGGGTGTTTCTCCTTTTCTCTAGTTGTGAGAGATTTCCTTTTTGCATTGTAAATGGGTACCTAACATGGTTGTGTAGCTAAGACCCATATTACGTTTTTTGCATTTTTGCATCTCCATTCTCCCTAAGTTGCACTTAAGTGGGGGTGTTAGAGTAAATTGCATTTACACTTAAGTTTACTTAGGCATTAGTTTTTCATTTAATTACTTTGGGTGGTTTCTTTCATGTATTGGGTATTTTTACACCTGTTGCATAATTTTATTCCTTTAAAAGTTTTTACATTGTGTAATATATGCATCTCATTTTTATTCACTCTTGTTTTGGTGAAATAGCCTTTGGCTTCTCTCTATTTCATGAAGAATTTTATTTTGCAGATGGTGATCCTAGGCTCACACCAATAGGAAAGTTTGGCTTGATCCCTCATCAAATGGTCACAAAATGTCTCAAAAGAAGGCATTTTGAATGCATTTCCCAAAGCATCCATGGTGGAGTAGAAGGTAGAAGAGAAAATTGTAAATTGACCTCTCAACTAAGATAAAATAAAAAAAATGGACTCCTTATCAATTTTATCCTTCTGACATCCCACTAATTGTGACCTCACAGATTTGAACTTGACTAGGAAATCATCAATGGAAGGAAATGCATTAGGGGAAAGAGAAGTTAATTTTGCTACTAGTTGCAAAGCATTAAACTCACTAATCTGACCAAACAAGTATTTTTAACTCATCCCATACCTCCTTGGATGTATTACACTCCTCAATGTAGAAAATAAGACTTTCAGAAACATGCAAAGCTATCAAACCCATAGCTTCGTCACACTTGTTTCTATGAGAAAATGTTTCATAGTCCTTGGTGAAAGTGGGTTGCATATCATTCAATGTGGACCACAAACCCTTAGATTGGAGAATCCTATGCATTTTAATCTTCCAGGTATGATAGTTGTGGAGGGTTAAAATTTCAACTAAACTAGGAGTAGCCATGAGAACAATTTGCACCAAAAGAAAGAAAAATACACCAAAATAATACAACTAAAACCTCCAAAAATATCAACCAATGTATCCTCTCAAAATTAAATTTCACCTTTCCAAAATACATTAGGAAAAAATAATACAAAAAAAATTGATTATGTAACTGAATCTAAAAAAATTGAGCAGAAGAAATTTACACCTTACTTGGAGTTTTGTGGCAAGTTCCCATGCCAAATCACCAAACCAAATCAACTTTCCAAGCACACAAGCTATCACATAGACCACAAAATCACTTCACGTGTCTAGTGTGATCTTTGGAGCATATAAAGGCCAAAAAGACACCTTCATAGCAAATGTGGGATAAATGTTTCCGAAAACAACCTCAAAAAAATTTAGGCCCACTTCCTCTTTAGCTACATAGCAATTAGAAGCCCTAAATAAATATTTATTGAAAAATTTAATTCTCCTTTCAATAGATAAAATCATGCCTCCAATAAACCATGGACTTTACTTAGAAATTACTCCTACAAAAGAAAAATCACTATAAAAAAATCCTACCATGTTGCAAATGCAATGACCTATGGTGAAATCGCAGTAACAAGGCAACTTGCCCAAATTTGTGGGTTTGAATCTTTAATGAAAAAGGATGAAAACAACATGACTTTAAATCATGGCTCCTTCTAATCTATCCACACCTACCTCAAACACTACTCGTAGCTCAGGCAACAAATAACTCATATAGGTTGTTTTGAATTTTCATGGCTTTTTGCAATTCGTGGTCTATTCTAAAAAACCTTCATGGCCATGCTCCAAATCCATGTAGTCTTCCTTCAAATCGTGTCATGCCTAGGATAAAATCATGGCTGAAATTTCATCATGGCCTCTCATGAAAAAAATTGAGCTAGCAATCACAATGATTCATGAGCCTCCCAAGTTGCCCTCCAATAGCATGCAAATGAAATTCGCTGACTCCAAATAAGATTCACAGCTTAGAAGAAAGGATTCACACCTACCACATGAACCCAAAACTCAAATCGACACCCAAACAAGGAAAAATTGAGGTGACAAGCAATGATCAAATAATAGAGAAATATAAATATTTAAAAAAATTCAAATGCCAAACAAAATGGAGGGAAAAAAGTTTGCCTAAATCTCCTCGATAGAAACTCTCCAAGAAGGTGAGTAGGAGGTAGAGCTCTGATACCATGTAGGAGATGGAAACTCCTTCCCAAGATCTTCAAACTACAAAAAAAACCACCCTCATAGAAACATGAGAGAAGCACAAAGTTGTAGTGTCAAAAAAAGTATCCCTTTTTGACACTTAATTTGGGAATAATTAATATTGAATTAACCTAATAGTCCCTTTGTTTAGTGTTGTAATATGTTGTACACATTCACATTAATCTAGGGACACTTTTTAACAAAATGTACTTAAATTGCACCTTATTTATGGTGTTGTAATGTGTTTTAGTGCACTTTCACACTTATCTAGGGTTTCATTAATTAATTGTAGTTAATTGAGCTTAATTGTCCCCTTTAATTCAAATTTAAGCCTCATTAATGACACCTTCTGAAGGATCTCTCCAGACACCCAATAATCAAATTGCATAACATTTAATTTGGAAAAATCAAGGTCCTAGAATGTGGTGGTATGATCCATTTTCCTTTAGTGGTGAATGGGTCCTCTCCACATAGGACCCCCCTTTCTATGCATTTTTTAGGAGGGTTTTTTATGTCCTTTCAACCCACCAAACAAAGGTCCTAGAAACATCTGCTAGGACCCATTTTCCTTTAGTGGTGAATGGGTCCTCCTCACATAGGAAACACCTTTTTTAATTTAATTTTGACAAAATTCTAATGATTTTTAATCCTAGATTTGGTGTCTGCTTGAATTATTTGAATTTCAAGGTTAATCTCTAGATTTAGTATAAATATGAGGTTAATTCACATAATTTCACCTAGCAAGTTTACAACATACTAGAAACTTTGAGAGAGCATCCTAATACTTTACAAGAGCATTATAGAGTACTTCAATAGCATTTCAAAGGAATTCAAAGGAAAATAGTGAAGATTATTGCAGCAATTCAAGGTCATTTCATCATGTCAAAGGCATAGTGAATTCAAGTATGTTGTTGAGCTAAGGTTGTTAATGTAGCATTGAAGATCCAGTCGCAATCATTGTTACACATCTTATTTGATATCAAGATCTACTTTATTCATGGCCACCACATGTTAGTTCGCAGATTTTTACTCCAAGATAACTTCCAAGGAATAAACATTTCATGTTTCATGCATCAATTTCATTATTCCATCATTTGGTTTAATTACCTACAAGGGGTTTGACCAAGACAAACCCCTATATACTAACAATTAAAAAAAAATTCTTCTCTTGAATGTGTGTTTAAAAATTTACACGTTGAAGATCAAGTGGAGAAAAAATTTGAAGCAAAATTGTCAAAGTTGTCAAGTTGCAAACTTGTCATTCATAGGGCAAGAACATAGAAAGAAGGCTACAAAATTTGTTACAGGTTTTTGGGAGTTGATGACCAATGATCTTGTTGGTTATTTTTTATGAACCAAACTTATTCTTACCACATACCTATGAGCTTGCCAGAATTCAATTACTAGTAAGGGTAAGGATTGGCCAACACATAAGTAAGGGTTCTTAGGCCTTTACTTCTTCACTTCGGGCTCTGTGAAACCCAGGAGGGTAACCTAAACACTATTTTTATAGATATTGGTGTGCTTAGGTATCAAACATAGAGTAAATAGATGATTCTCCTTAAATTTTTAATAGATACAATACCCTAAATATTTGGTTGACCTTCATGGTAGTGCCTAACTCAAACAAGAGAAAATATAATTCATTAAGTTTCACACACACCCAAAAAAATATTGACAAGTAAGTTGATTTTAATTTTGTGATTAGCTATAGAATTGGTCATCACAATTGAAGTATAATTATTGTGCCAAACCAGTGCTATATTCTTGGAGCAGAGTCAAACCAAATACCCACATGATTAGATAATAATTTTATATATGACAATATCCGAAGCCTTGAAAATATTGCATTACAATATTCCCACTTATCATCTCCACTATTTACTTCTTACTAGCATCCTCATACATGACTTATTTCAAACCCAATATTATATTCAAGCATTGACATACATTCATTGAATTAATGAGCAAGAATAGATGAGTATATCTATTGGAAACCAACAAAGACAAATAAGATAACCATTGATTATATTATTCATAGTCTATATAACATGTACATAGAAGAGTAACATGTAGAAACTTTATACTATTTTGCTATATGTATTATCACTATTATTATAAAAGAACCATATACATATTGACTGACTTTGTCCCTAAAACATATTACAAGAGAGTTTAGTATCCATTTTTGTCTCTGTGTATAACCCCTTCAAAGAAAACTACCCACTAACCCCCTTTTTAATAAGCCTTGAAATCCCTTTTATAAGACAAGTGAGCAACAAGCATCAGGTTGAATTGCACCTACATTTCACTTTCATTTCAAAATTAATTTCACCATAATGTGAAAATATTCCCTAATCAGTTACAAGCAATCATTTGTAGGACATGGGAAAGAAAAAACAAAAAATCCCAAAGACTATTAGTCATAGAAGACCTACTAGTCTCCAAAAAGCATCGTTGTCATAGAATAAAAAAAATACAAGTTCACACCAAACCGAGAAATTTCACCATCAATATCAAAGGCATAAATAAACACAGACCCACATCACAACACACCAGCCAAAGAAAGTGAGTTAGCACAAAGGACCAAAAACTAAGCACCAACTTAGAAAGGGAACAGGGTGCTACTTTTCCTTGTTAGTAGCAAAGTAAGTACGCCTGCTCAGTGTGCTTATTTCAAGTGGAGTAGCCATCACCACCTCATCCTTAGAATCAATCAAATCTATCATGGCCATGAGATACTGGCAGTAAACTGAATCAGTTTCAACTCCACTTTCAGAAGAATCATCTAAGACTTCAATGGGAGAATGATGACGTCCCATATAAGCCTAGTTATACTTACTCCTCACAACTTCCCTCTTAGGCCTATAAATTTTCTTATCCTTACCCTTGACTAAATCCTCTGAGACAATTCAGCTTCTCAGATGATAAGCATGATTGAGAACACCCCATGCAGAATTCTTGACAACTCTTGTTTTCTTCTTCAGAGTCATAGGGATTTCGGGCATATCTTATTCATTTTGGGGAGAGTCACCCTGAGAATCAAGAGGGTTGAGTCTCCTAGACCTTCAGATAGGGCTGAAAGACACACTTACCTTACCCATTTCTTGACAGAGCAACTTACCAAATTTTCTTAGGAAAAAGACACCACCCTTAATGTAATAAAAAGCAAGCTCAAATTTTGCAATTACTAAAAACACTTCACAAACTTACTCCCAAACTCTTAATTTTCACAAACAACAAGTGGTGAGAATAACAAGTAGACAACCTTCATAAAATAGAGCAAATAGAGAGTATCTGCATTAATTTTTCAAGAATGCTTGTGTGAGAGCACTAGAAATCAATTACTTTGATTTTGAAACTTAGTCGTCGATCATACTTTGAGATAAATCAATAGATAATCAATCAGGGTGATTATTATGACAAAATTAAATGCATGCACTTAATGCTTCTCCATAATTAGAAAAATCAAGTGAGATAAACATTCACTTGGGTTGCACATTATTCACACACTTAGCGTTTAACCAAACCTGTCATGTCACATTTACCCACTCACCAGTGGGAATTAATATTCTTGCAATTCATCATAGTAAGATAGAAAGGAGCGATCATGATTTAACTTCAGAATATAATCCCATACTCTGCCTTACTTCAATTTCAACTTCCCACGTGTAGGTCAACACCTGGCAGATTTAAAGTCCATAAAAATATTTCCAAAATTTCATATGCATGCCCAATAATTGGTTCTAATTTAGCACCATTTTTATCTTTGAACACTCTTGGATAATATTTTAGTAGCACTTTGTCACCACTAGAATCCATATGATCCTTTGAAAAATTCAATGTAGCATTTGCCCGCTTGCCCACTAAAAAACATGAGACATAAGTGGGCCCTTCACGGGATGGCAGGGAGTGGTAGGATTGACCCACATCAATCACCATCAATTGTCGATCTCTATTCTCCAAAAACACACACCATCTCCATAGCCTGGTGAGTCCCTCCATTGAGTGACATATGCCATCTTGTCTACTCGCTTGTGTGATTATTTTAATGAAGAAAGAAAACAAATAGGTGCATGGGGAACGACCAAGATGTGGCCACATCATTCAATGATCACTGTTGATTACCTTTTGATACCACTTGTTGATCACAAGAATATATTGGTCCCACCATATAAAGGTTACATGTGTATAATGCTCACTAGCCTGTGTGATCACTTCACCATAATACATAAGGCGAATGGGTGCACAAGGAACAGTTCTGATGAATACATGTGTTGAGGTGCCTACCATTATTCTTTCTCAAAGCTATGCCTATTGGTCTTTTAGAAGCACTAGTCCCATTTCCTGACATGACACATGGAAACCACCTTCCATCCCATTTGAATATTTTAATGAATAAAAAAATGAAATGGGCACACAGGGAATGGTTGAGATTCGCCTGCGATGATTGAACAGTCATCTCAAAAATGAAATCTACACATGCCAAAAATCTTAACTTTAAAATGGGGCCACTATTAGATCAATGAAAAATTAACCCTTAGGCAAGAAAAATTAAGACTTAAGGCATTAAATATGAAATTCAGGTCCACCCTTAGGAAATATTAAGCGCGGGAAAGGAACTTGGTGACCGAAAAACCTAAACCTAGTGGGCCGATGAAAACAATGATTCTAATGGCATAAGTGGTGACTTAGACAACTAGAGATTGCGAGCATCAAGCCAATGTAGAAATAGAACATGTTCCAAATAATTTTAGACTCGTAGGTCAATTTTGAGGGGTATTGGCAACACAAACCCTAAAACAGTGATGAGGAGCACAACCCTAAGCCAAAAGTGAGGGTTCAAGCCAAGTATTGCAAAATTGAAAATGGAACCAAGAGAATTTTTTGAGGGTTTCCATCAGTGGCTCCAATTGGGTACACATTCCTCTTATAGGCATGGTAAGATCCCATAGTTTCAGGTGAAGTAGACCAAGCACATAAGATAGAACTGGGACAACCAACATATGTACAATTTTTACATAGGCCACAAAGACCTAAACTAGGAGTTCCAATCTCCAAATTTTTTGAAGCCTTCCCTTGAGGTGCAAGTTATCAATATGCACCCTGCAATCTAGCCAAACTTCAACTTTACTTGGTGGCCCCAGGCCACTAAACTTTGGGCTGATACTTGCCTCTATCAAAAAACTTATTTTCTATTGTTTGTATCATGCTAAGGCTAAAAATATTCTCATGAATTTCCCATCCCCTAATCATGACTTTGTCACTGGACCTAGCCATTATGAACTTATCATTAATTGAAACACATGATTAATGAAGTATTCTATCTGACTTAGCTTGCAACTATACTCCACAAAATTTCCATCTAACTGGACAAGGAAAGTAAAAAATCCATAATCTGTTTGATTGCTATTATTATAAGGGAAAATATCATATTCATCTTGTGTAATGAATAAGAAACATTCATAAATATGCTTTTATTCAAGATGGTGTTCATATTCATCAGAGCAATATAAACCACGTATGCTGCCCAGTGCTCCATTTTCGTAAAAAAATAATTTCTCAAATTCCATAGCACTTTTACTTTCACTTAAAACAAGATCATTCCCATAAAGGGCATCATTCATATCATCTGAGACATAAAAGAAATTTTTTGTTTCAGGATCACTAACACAATTTGATTCTTCCTTCTAGTTCTTATTGTTCAACTTGAAATAAAATGTTTCAAAGGATGGATCAACTAGTTCAAAATTGATATGGTCAGTAGTAGGGTATTCAAATGCACCATTAAGTGATAGGTTTACTGACTCATATGTGTAGGACTGATGGCAACTTGAACACAACTTATATTCCACCAAGTAGACTTTTCCATTTCCTTCCTCAGCAGGACTTTTGCTAAAACCAACATGTCCATCTCTATCATGAAACTTGTATATTCCATTTATGTTTCATACAAGCACTTAGAGATAGAACCTTGTTTACTAGCATCACTAATCCCATTATTTTAAACACAATCCTCAGGATCAAGATCCTGAATATAAACATTCTTATCTTGAAATTCATCATCTACTGCATTATTAAGGAATTCTAATTCTAATACAGTTGGATTGCATTTGAAAAGTCGATCACATGCTATCTGTTCATCCCTTCGTGAGGGAACAAACTCATATACATTGGTATAGGTAAATTCTTTAGGAAAGAAGGATGTTTTTAGGTTATCCTTACAAAAATATTCATATTCCTCATGAGAGTAATCAAAATTATCTCCTTCATTATCTAAGTTATCAACATTCACAGGTACATCATCAGTATTTGCACGTATGAAAATATCATCATCTTTACTGTTATGCAAACATTCATTCTTAGAAACATCCTAATCCATTCCTTGGGTGAACTCTTGATCTTTGTCAATAAGGTGAGCACCCCCGCTACTTTGAGACCTCATGTTTTGTTCATAGTCATACTTGGCCTCCTCAGCAATTATGATCCAATCAATTTGTTGGTGATTTTTTATGAACCAAAATTATTCTTACCACATGCCTATGAACTTTCCAGAATTAAAATATCAGTAAGGGTAAGGATTGGACAACACATAAGTTAGGGTTTTTAGGCCTTCAATTCTTCACTTCGGGCTCTATGAAACCTAGGAGGGTAATCCTAAATACTGTGTTTATAGATATCGGCGTGTCTATGTATCAAACATAGAATAAACATATGATGCTCCTTAAATGTTCAATAGAAACAATACCCTAAAGATTTTGTTGACCTTCATGATAGTTCCTAACTCAAACAAGATAAAATATATTTCATTATGTTTCACACACACCCATAAAATATTGACAAGAAAGTTGATTTTTAATTTTGTGATCAGCTGTTCAATTGGTCACCACAATTTAAATATAATTACTTTGCTAATCCAGTGCCATATTCTTGGAATGGAGCCAAACCAAATACCCACATGATCATATAACAATTTTATACTTGACAATACATAAAGCCTTGAAAATATTGCATTACAATATTCCCACCTATCATCTCCACAATTTACTTCTTACTAGCATCCTCATACATGACTTATTTCAAATCCACTATTATATTCAAGCATTTACATTCATTCATTGAATTAATGGGAAAGAATAGAGCAGCACATCTATTGGAAACCAACAAAGACAAATAAGATAAGCATAGATTATATTATTCATAGTCTGTATAACATGTACATAGGAGAGTAACATGCAAAAAATTTATACTATTTTTCTAAACGTATTATCAATGTCATTACCAAAGAACCATATACATATTGACTGAGTTTATCCCTAAAACATATTACTAGAAAGTTTAGTATCCATTTTTTCCTTTGTGTAAAACCCCTTGAAAGAAAACTACCCACTGACCTCCCCTGTAATCAGCCTTGAAATCCCTTTTATAAGAAAAGTGAGCAACACGCATTGGGTTGAATTACACCTACATTTCACTTTTATTTCGAAATGAATTTCACCAAAATGTGAAAATATTCCCTAATTAGTTACAATAAATCATTTGTAGGACCGAGGTAGGAAAAAAGAAAAACTCCAAAAAACCATTAGTCAAAGAAGACCCACTAGTCTTCAAAAAGGCGTTGACATCACAGTATCAAAAACATGTAAGTTCACACTGAACCAGGAAATGTCACCATCAACACTAAAGGAACAAATAAATAGAGACCTAGACATCAAAACACACCATCTAAAGAAATAAAATTTGCATAAAGGACCAAAAAATGAGCACCAGCTTAGAAAGGGAATGGGGTGCTACTTTGCCTTGTCAGGAACAAAATAAGTATACCTGCTCGGTGTCCTTATTGAAAGTGGAGTAGCCATCACCACCTCATCCTTAGAATCAATCAAATTAGTCATGGCCATGAGATACTAGGAGTGACCTGAATTAGTTTCAGCTCCACTATTAGAAGAATCATCTGAGACTTCAATGGGAGAATGATGACATCCCATATAAGCCTGGTGATACTTATTCTTTCCCACAGCTTCACTCTCAGGACTATCAATTTTATTTTCCTTAGCCTTGAAAAATTACATCGAGATAATTTGGCTTCTTAGATGATAAGCACACTTGAGAGCACCCCGTGTAGACTTCTTGACAACTCTTGTTTTCTATTTCAAAGTCACAGGGACTTCAGGCATTTTTGGTTCACTCTAGGGAGAATCACCCTAAGAATCCATAAGGTTGAGTCTCCTAGACCTTCAAACCAAGCTGACAAACACACTTACCTTACGCATGTCATGACTGAGAAACTTATCAAATTTCATTAGGAAAAAGACACCACCCAATTTAGAAATAACAAATTCTATAATTACTTAAGAACACTTTACACACTTACTCCAAGACACTTACTTCTCAAAAACAATAAAATGGTGAAAATAAAAAGAAAGTGGTCTTCATTAAATAGAGAAACTAGAGAGTGTCTACATTAATTTTCTAAGAAAGCTTATGTGAGAGCACTGGCAATCAATTACCCTAATTTTGAACCTCAGCCATCGATCATACCTTGAAATGAATCAATGGATAATCAATCAGGATGATTAATTATGACAAAGTTAAATGCATGCACTTGATGCTTCTCCATAACCTGACAACTCAAGCGAGATAAAAATTCACTTAGTGTGCACATTAATCACACGCTTAGCATTTAGCCAAACCTATTGTGTCACATTTACCCAATCACCCGTGGGAATTAATTTACTTGAAATTCATCACAATAATACAATGGTGAGCGATCATGATTTAACTTCAGAATATCAGCCCATACTCTACCTTAATTCAATTTCACCTTCCCACATGTACCAGCACCTGACAGACTTGACGGGCATAAAAATACTTACCAAATTTCATATGCATGCCCAAGAATCAGCTCTAATTTAGCATTGTTTTTATCTTAGAATATTCTCGACCAATATTTCAATAGCACTGTATCTCTACAAGAATCCATTTGGGCCTTTGAAATATTCCATGTGGCATTCACCCACTTGCCCGCTGAAAAACATGAGACACAAGTGGGCCCTTCACGGGTTGGCGGGGAGTGGTCAGGATTGACCCACATTACCTGCTATCGACCATTGATCTCTATTCTCTAGAAACACACACCATCTCCAAAACCTAGTGGATACCATAAAAAATGACATGTGTCTAGCACCCACTAGCCCATGTGATCAATTCTTCTTAATGCATAAAACAAACTAGCAGACAGGGATTGACCCAGATGAAAACACATGTCGCTACACTAGTTGTTTGATCCTTACAAAGCTCTGCCTACTGATCCTTCACAATGAAATGGCCCCACCACCAGACATGGCATGCATCCATCACCTGCTAGCCCATGTGTTTCAAATAATATGAAATAAAACAACATGAGCACGTGGAGAGTGGCCAAGATGTAGCCACATTACCTAATGACAACCATTGATCTTCTTCAAATGGCACCAGTTATCTTTACCAAGGAGACTGGGCTCACCAATGAACAAGACATGTAGCTAATTCCCAACAACCTGTGTGAATATAATAATAAGGAATTAAAATGATTGGGTGCATGGGGAAGGGTGGTGATCGCCCGCAATGATCTAATGGCCAACGTAAAAACCCAATTTTACACATGCCACAAAATTAATTTAAAAGAGGGGGCTATTATTAGGCCGATGGGAACTAAACCCTTAGGAACAAAGACTTAAGACTTAAGTCATTCAAAAAAAATGAAAATAAAACCTAATAATAACAAAAATTGAATGCTAAAAAAGGCACTTGGTGACCAACAAACCTAGACTGAGGGGGCTGGTGTAAACAATGATTTCAATGGCATAAGAGGTAACTTGAAGGATCGAATACTGGTTACAACAAGTCAATGAAAAATTAGAACAGCCAAGGTTTTTCTAGGATCAAAGGTTAATTTTGAAAGGTTTTAGCAACAAGAACCCTAAAACAATGATGAGGAACATAACCCTAAGCCAAAAATGAGGATCCAAGCCAAGTATTTGCATAATTTAAAATGGAACCAAGAGAAAAATTTTGAGGGGTTCTATCAGTGGCTCCAGTTGGGGATACATTCCTCTCGCAGGTATGGTGAGATCCTAGAATCATGGGTGAAGTTGACAAATCACAAAAGACAAAACTAGGAGAACCAACATATATACAGTTTTTACATAGGCCATAAAGACCTAAACTAGGAGATCCAATCTCCATGTTGTCTGAAGCCTTCCCCTGAGGTGCAAGTTATCAATATGCACCTTGCATTTGAACCAAGCTTTAATTTTACTTGGTGGCCCTAGGTCGCTAAAATTTGGAATGATACTTGCCTCTGTCAAAAGCCTTATTTGCCACTGTCTATATCAAGCTAAGGCTGAAAATATTCTCATGAGTTTCGCATCCCCTAATCATGCCTCTATCACTAGACCTATCTATTATGAACTTATCATTTTTACTCTTATTTATGTCAGACTGTGAATTTTGGTCAATCATTAACTGAAACACATTATTAATGGAGTATTCTATCAGACTTGCAACTGTATTCCAACAAATGCTCATCTAATTAGATAGGGAAAATGAAACAATCATAATCCATTTGATCACTACTTTATAAGGGAAAATATCACATTCATTTTATGTAATGAATAAAAAACATTCATATGCAGGCTCTTGTTGAATTTGGTGTTCATATTCATCAAAGAAATATAAACAAATTATGCTACCCAATGCTCCATTTTCCTGAGAAATTAATTTCTCATATTCCATAGCACTGTTACTTTCACTTAAAGAAAGATCATTCCTATAAAGGGAATTATTCATATCATCCTAGACATCAAATAAAATTTATATTTTAGGATCACTGACACAATTTGATTCTTCTTTCCAATTATATTTGTTCAATTTGAAACAAAATGTTTCAAAAAAAAGATCAACTAGTTCAGAATTGATATGATTAGTAATAGGTTATTCACCTTTAAGTGATAGCTTTATTGAATCATATGTGTAGGATTGATGGCAACTTGAACATAGCTTTTGTTCCACCAAGTATATCTTTTCATTTCCTCCCTCAATAGGACTTTAGCTAAAAAAAATCATGTCCATCTCTGTCATAAAATTTGTACATCCCATCTCTACTTCATATAGGATTTTAGAAATAGAACCTCACTGACTAGCATTATCAATCCCATCCTTAAATTTAGGCCCTATATTCTGAGCATAGACATTATTGTCTTCAAATTCAGCACCAATTGTATCATCAGGATGTTCTAATCCTGAAATAGTTGAATTCTATTGTAAGTATCCATCACATGCACCCTTTTCATCTACTGGTGAGGGAAAATTTTCATGAGAATTGACATAGTCATATTCCTTGGGCAAGAAGGATGCCTTCAAGTTTTCTTTGCAAAAGGGTTAATATTTTTCATGAAAGTAACTAGAATTCTCATCTTGAATACCTTGGTTATCAACCTTTAAAAGTATATCAATAGTATTTGCAAATATAACAATATCATCATTTTTACTGCTATGTAGACATTCATTCTCAAAAGCATCCTTATCCATTCTTTGGTAAAACTCCCGATCTTTTTCAATAAGGTTAGCACCCTTGCTATTTTGAGACCTCATTTTTTCTTCATAGTCATGTTTGGCTTCCTCATCAATTATGATCCAATCAATTATTTTATCAAAATCCTAAGGTTTCAATTCCTTGGGCAAGGTAATGAGCCCTGGTTCATAAATATCACAAAATATGTCTATGCATATTGAATCTTCAGGTTGTAACCTTTTACACATTTCTAACAAGGAATCAAAAAACCTTACTAACAACTTATATGGTCATTCCTCCTTATATCTCTTTATGCTAGTCAATCTTTGAATTAACAACTCTTGATCAATATCATATGAATATTGTTGAAGTCTATTCTAAATTTTTTCATGATCAATATGTTGTGAGAATGGACAAAATGAGACATAAAAAATATAATCACATTGATCATATTTTTCATCCTTATTTATTTCATCTTTATGATGTGTATCTAGACGATAAACACTTGCAACCATATATCCCTTCATTATTAATTATTTCATAGTGTTTTCAATATCCATAGCAATATGATATTCCTGCTGCAATGTTGTAGGTTCCTTATCCATTATTAAATAACTCATATTACTGTCAAAAGCACCAAGATACAAAATCAAACACTCTGCATCACTAGGTCTCAAGTATTCAAGAATATATTTTACTGCTTTCATAAATTTGAGGTTAAAAGAAAGAACAAACTCTTCTTCATCTTGTTGGATCTCCCTAAATCTTTCTCTTATTTAATTTGGACTGATTTTTTCACCAAATTGTTCCACAAATGCTATCATAAAATCATCCCATGAAGCTATAGAACATTCTAGTAAATATGAGTACCAATATCCAACATCCTCTTTTAATGATTGAGAAAACAACTTCATGCCAACATCCTCATGGTTTATCTCAAAATCACCCATCAAATCTATGAATGCATTTAGGTGTCTAGAAGTTAGCTCATAATTTTTCCCTATAAATTTTGGTAATTTTTTCCGAATATCATTAGGAATCTTGTTAGGGGAACCTTTAATACCACCAAAACTTAATGGCTTATATCTCTTAATAGAAAACTTCTTTTAAGGGCATGATAGGAGTTGCATACCCATCATACTTATACTTGATGTTCTACCAGGAAATACAGGGGAATGATACAATTATCTTGTGTATTTATTCAATCTTCAAACATTAACCTTATCATGATTACAAATATATTCATTCATTAAAGCTTTCTAAAAGGAAAATTTCAGAAATAAGCATACTTCTTCCATCCCATTTGGATACTACAAATTTCATCTCAGATGTAAAATAATCAACATTGTTCCCTTCCCCAGTGTTCTAACTCACTTAATTGGGAACAAAGTATTTCTCCCATGTCTCTAAAAATAGCTTTCATACAAATTTATTTCTTCTTGCAAATCAAAAAAGGGTAAAATACCTAGATATATTTGTAGAAATTTTGAATTATTCTTTGTCAATTTTTTTGCATAGAGTCACCACCTCCTTTGTAGAGGATCAAATTTCAACAATATGGAGTTTCTTTCACCATTTGATTTTGCTTTAAGCTTCCTTTTCCTCAAACAATTTTCACTAGCACAAAGTTCTTCAAAGTCACCACCCACTTTTAGTGAGAACTTTATTTTAGAACCTTCATGACTCTATCAAGGAAAAAGGATCTACTATAAAGGTTTTCTCAAATAGTTCCCTAGTAGAGTTTCCATTTCTATTGGTGATTTTTTAAGAACCAAACTTATTCTTACCACATACCTATGAACTTGCTAGAATTCAATTATCAATAAGGGTAAGGATTGGCCAACACATAAGCTAGGGGTTTTAGGCCTTCACTTCTTCACTTTCAGCTATGTAAAACCCAGAAGGGTAATCCTAGATACCATGTTTACAGATACTGGTGTGTTTATGTATCAAACATAGAATAAATAGATGATTCTCCTTAAATTTTCAATAGACAAAATACCTTGAAGATTTTGATGACCTTCACAGAAGTGCGTAACTTAGAAAAGAGAAAATATATGGGTATGTGCAAGATCATCATGGAAAAAATAGGCCCTTAAGTGGCAAAAAATTCAAAAAAAACAGAGTTAAGAAACTTGACATAAAAATTTGAATAAGTTATCTATATTATTTCAAAAATGTGTAAGAATAGAATCTCTAGAAAATTGAATGTAGTTTCTAAACTACTAGGTATGTTTAAAAAAAAATCTATTTGGTGAAAATTTGAAATTCCAATGCAGTGGTACTTAAATTTGGGAAAAAATAAGAAGTAGGTGTCTATCCGATTACCTAACCACAATAAAATGATAATAATTTTTAATAATATTTTAGATATAATTAGAGGACTCATGCCTCGATGTGATGCATAATTTTTGTATTTTTTTTCCAAATAAATAATTAATTATGAATTTTTATTACAAAATTTTTAAAATATTAAAAATCGTATGTCGACCACCTTAACTTGGTCAAAATTCATGAAATTCATTTTTATTTTTAATCCTATAGTATGTGAAACATAGAATGTGACACATGTTTTGGATTCAAAAAATGATGATTGTTTGAAAGCTATAGATGTTTTTCAACGCCTATCAATCGGACTTTAGTCGTAATTTGAATAGAAAATGAATAATAATTACTTATTAAATTAAAAGTAAAGCATAATTTATATTAGTGAAAAGATGAAAATATCCTCTAAAAACCCTTTTCATTTTATCAATTTTGGGTAAAAAAATAGTCGTCGGCCACATACCCATCATATTGCCACTTTTTGTCCCATCATGATCCTGCACATACCTATATTTCATTAAGTTTCACACACACCCAACAAAAATTGACAAGTAAGTTGATTTTAATTTTGTGATCAGTTGTTGAATTGGTCACCACAATTAAAATATAATTACTTTGCTAAACCAGTGCCATATTCTTGGAACAGAGTCAAACCAAATACCCACATGATCAGATAACAATTTTATACTTGACAATACTCGAAGCCTTGAAAATATTGAATTAAAATATTCCCACCTATCATCTCCACAATTTACTTCTTACTAGCATCCTCATACATGACTTATTTCAAACCCACTGTTATATTCAAGCATTTACATTCATTCATTGATTTAATGGGCAAGAATAGAGTAGTACATCTATTGGAAACCAACAAAGACAAATAAGATAACCATTGATTATTTTATTCATATTTTGTATAACCTGTACATAGGAGAGTAACATGTAGAAACTTTATACTATTTTGCTAAAAGTATTATCACTGTCATTACCAAAGAACCATATACATATTGAATGACTTTATCCCTAAAACATTTTACTAGAAATTTTAGTATCCATTTTTTCCTCTATGTATAACCCCTTCAAAGAAAACTACCCACTAACCTCCCCTGTAATCAGCCTTGAAATCCCTTTTATAAGACAAGGGAGCAACAAGCATCAGGCTGATTTACACCTACATTTCACTTTCATTTCAAAATGAATTTCACCAAAATGTGAAAATATTCCCCAATCAATTACAAGCAATCATTTGTAGGACAGAGGTAGGTGAAAAGAAACTCCAAAAAATTGTTAGTTAGAGAAGACCTACTAATCTTCAAAAAGGAATTTCCATCACAACATCAAAAACATGTTAATTCACACCGAACTGGGAAATGCCACCATCAACACTGAAGTCACAAATAAATAGAGACCCACATCACAACACACCAGCCAAAGAAAGCGAATTTGCACAAAGGACCAAAAATCGAGCACTAGCTAAGAAAGGGAACAGAGTGCTACTTTGCCTTGTCAGCAAAAAAATAAGTTCACCTACTCAGTGTCCTTATTGAAAGTGGAGTAGCCATCACCACCTCATCCTTAGAATAAATCAAATTAGTCTTGGCCATGAGATACTAGTAGTAACCTGAATTAGTTTCAACTCCATTGTCAGAAGAATCATTTGAGACTTCAATGTGAGAATGATGACATCCCATATAAGCCCAGTGATAGTTATTCTTGTTCACAGCTTCCCTCTTAGGCCTATCAATTTTCTTCTCCTTACCCTTGACAAATTCCCCCAAGTTAATTCAGCTTCTCAAATGATAAGCATGCTTGAGAACACCCTGTGCAAACTTCTTGACAAATCTTTTTTTCTGTTATGGAGTCACAGGGACTTCAGGAATATCTTATTCACTCTACGGAGAATCACCCTGAAACTCCAAAGGGTTGAGTCTCTTAGACCTTCAGACCGGGTTGACAGAAACGTTTACCTTATCCATGTATTCACTGAACAACTAATCAAATTTCCTTAGGAAAAGGACACCACCCAATTTAGAAATAACAAGCTCGAATTTTGTATTTACTTAAGAACACTTTACACACTTATTAGAGAGTGTTTTCATTTACTTAAGAACACTTTACACACTTACTAGAGAATAACAAGTAGGTGATCTTCATTAAATAGAGCAACTAGAGAGTGTCTGTATTAATTTTCCAAGAAATCTTGTGTGAGAGCACTGGAAATCAATTACCCTGATTTTGAACCTTAGTCGTCAATCATACCTTGAATCAACAGATAATCAATTAGGATGATTAATTATGACAAAGTTAAACACATGCACTTGATGCTTCTCAACAATGAAAAATCTCAAGTGAGATAAACATTCACTTAGTTTGCACATTAATCACATGCTTAGTGTTTAACCAAACCTATCGAGTCACATTTACCCACTCACCCGTGGGAATTAATTTAGTTGCAATTCATCACAGTAAGACAGTGGGGATCGATCATGATTTAACTTCAGAATATCAGCTTGTACTCTGCCTTACTTCAATTTCACCTTCCCACGTGTACTAACACCTAAAAAATTTGACAACCATAAAAATACTTCCCAAATTTCATATGTGTGCCCAAGAATTAGTTCTAATTTAGTGTCGTTTTTATCTTAGAACAATCTCGAACAATATTTTAGCAACACCTTATCCCTACTAGAATCAATTTGGGCCTTTGAAATATTCCATGTGGCATTCACTTGCTTTCCAACTAAAAAAAAAGGGACACAAGTGGGTCATTCACGGGATGGCAGAGAGTGGTTAGGATTGACCCATGTCAACCGCTATCTACCTTCGATCTCTATTCTCTAGAAACACACTCCATCTCCAAAGCCTGGCGAGTCCCATAAAAAATGACTCATGTCCATCACTCGCTATCCCATGTGATCATTTCTCCTTAATGCCTAAAACAAATAGGGGCACAAGGAATGGCCCAGATGAAACCGCGTGTCGCTACATTGGTTGTTTGATCCTTACAAAGCTTTGCCTACTTATCCTTCATAATGAAATGGTTCGACCACTAGACATGACATGTGGCCATCGCCCACTAGCCTATGTATTTAAAATAATATGAAATAAAACAACACAGGAATATGGGGAGTGGCCAAGATGTAGCCACGTTACCTAATGACAACCGTTGATCTTCTTCAAATGGCACCAATTATCTTTAACAAGGGGACTGGGCCCGCCAATGCACAAGACATGTGGCTAACTCCCGACAACCTGTGTGAATGAAATAATAAGGAATTAAAATGCTCGGGTGCATGGGGAACGATGGTGATGAGCCTGTGATGATCTAACACCTAGTGTAAAAACCAAATTCTGCACATGCCACAAAATTTATTTAAAAGAGGGGGCTATTACTAGGCTGATGGGAACTAAACCCTTAGGCACAAAGACTTAAGACTTAAGTCATTAAAAAAATAAAAATGAAACCTAACCATAGGAAAAATTTAACGCTGAAAAGGCATTTGGTGACTGACAAACCTAGACCTAGGGGGCCGATGAAAACAACGATTTCAATAGCATAAGAGGTAACTTGAACGACCAGATACTGGGAGCAATAGGTCAATGCAAAATTAGAACAACCAAGGGTTTTTTAGGCTCGAAGGTTAATTTTGAAAGGTTTTAGCAACAAGAACCCTAAAAAAATGATGAGGAACATAACCCTAAGCCAAAAACGAGGGTCCAATGCCAAGTATTTGCAAAATTTAAAATGAAACCAAAAGAAAAATTTTGAGGGGTTCCATCACAATTATCTAATCAAAATACTGAGATTTCAATTCCTTGGGCAAGGCACTAAGCCCTGGCTCATAAATTTCATAGAATATGTCTATGCATATTGAATCTACAGGCCATAACCTTTTAGGCATTTCTAACAAGGAATCCAAAAACCTTGCTAATAACTCATATGGTGATTCCTCCTTATATCTCTTCATGTTGGATAGCCTCTAAATTAACAACTCCTGATCATCATTACTTAAACATTGTTGAAGTCTATTCTAAATTTGTTCATGATAAATATGATGTGAGGGTGGACAAAATGAGACATCAAAAATATCATCACATTGATCATCCTTTTAATCCTTATTTATTTCATTTTTATGATGTGTATTTGGACAACAAACACTTGTAGCCATATATCCCTTCATCATTGAGTATTTCATATTGTTTTCAATATCCATAGCAATATGATATGCATGTTGTAATGTTCTAGGTTCCTTATCCCTTATCAAATAACTAATCTTATTGTCAAAAGCACAAAGATACACAACCAAACACTATGCATCACTAGGTCTCAAGTATTCAGGAATATCTTTTACTGCTTTCATAAATCTGAGGTTAATTGAAGGAACCAACTCTTCCTCATCTTGTTGGATTTCCCTAAATATTTTTCTTATTAAATTTGGACTAATCCTCTCACCAAATTGTTCCACAAATTCCATCATGAAAGCATACCATGAAGCTATATAACATACTAGTAAATATGAGTACCTGTCTCTAGCATCCTCTTTTAATGACTGAACAAACAACTTCATGACATATCCTCATGGTTTATCTCAAAATCACCCATCAAATCTATGAATGCATTTAGGTGTTTGGAAGCTAGCTCAAAATTTTACCCTATAAATTTTGGTAAATGTGTCCTAATATCATTAGGAATCTTATTAGGGAAACATTTAATACCACCAAAACTTAATGGCTTATATCTCTCAATAGAGAACTTCTTTTGAGGGCACAATAGGAGTTGCATACCCATCATGCTTTTACTTGATTTTCCATAAGGAAACACAAGAGAATGATGCATTTCTCTTATATCTTTATTCAAATTTCAAATTTCAACTTCATAGTTGATGAGAAACTACCTCATCATGATTATAAAGATGCACCTGGCTCAAATATACTCATGGATAAAATCTTTCTAAAAGGAAAATCTTAGAAATAAGTATACTTCTTCCACCCAATTTAGATACTAGAAATTTCACCTCAAATGTATGTAAAATAACCGCCACTATTCCTTCCCTAGTGCTTAATTCACTTAATAGGGAACAAAGTATTTCTTCAACATCTCTAAAAATGGATTTCATATAAATTTATTTCTTCTTGCAAACCAAAAAAGGGGAAAATACTTGGATATATTTGCAGATACTCTAAATTATGCTTTGTAAAGTTCTTTGCCTAGAGTTGCCACCTACTTTGTAGAGGATCAAACTTCAACATTATGAAGTTTCTTTCACTAGTTGATTTCACTTTAAGCTTCATTTTCCTGAAACAATTTTCACTAGAATAGAGTTCTTCAGAGTTGCCACCCACTTTTAGTGAGAAATTTAGTTTAGAACCTTCATGACTCTATCAAGGAAAAATGATCTTGTATAAAAAATTTCTCAGATAAGTCCCCAGCGAAGTTTCCATTTTTGTTGGTGACTCAGATGGGAAAATAAGACTCCATAAATTTCAATCTTTGGTCGCAAAAATATTTCAATATTTTAATGACTCTTTGACAAGACATTATGCAACCAAATTCCAAATTTCTCCCCAGTAGAGTCACCATTTATATTGTTTATTTTTTATGAACCAAACTTATTCTTACCACATACCTTTGAATTTTCCAAAATTCAATTATCAGGAAGGGTAAGGATTGGCCAACACATAAGTAAGGATTCTTATGCCTTTACTTCTTCACTTCAGGCTCTATGAAACCCAGGAGGGTAATCCTAAATACTTTTTAATACACACAATACCCTAAATATTTGGCCGACCTTTATGATAGTGCCTAACTCAAACAAGAGAATGTAATTCATTAAGTTTCACAAACACCTAGAAAAATATTGATAAGTAAGTTGATTTTAATTTTTTGATCAGTTGTTGAATTGGTAACCACAATTGAAGTATAATTACTGTGCCAAACCAATGCTATACTCTTGGAACAAATTCAAACAAAATAACCACATTCTTAGATAACAATTTCATATATGACAATACCCAAAGCCTTGAAAATATTACATTACAATATTCCCACTTATCATCTCAACCATTTACTTCTTACTAGCATCCTCATACATGACTTATTTAAAATCCAATTTTATAGTCAAGCATTTACATCCATTCGTTGAAATAATGAGCAAGAATAAAGTACTACATCTATTGGAAACCAACATAGACAAATAAGATAACCATTGATGATATTATTCATAGTCTATATAACCTGTACATAGGAGAGTAACATGTAGAAACATTATACTATTCTTCTATATGTATTATCACTATTATTATCAAAGAAACATATACATATTGAATAAATTTATCCCTAAAACATATTACCACAAAGTTCAACATCCATTTTTTTCTCTGTGTATAGCCCCTTCAAAGAAAACTACCCACTAACCCCCATTGTAATTAGCCTTGAAATTCCTTTTATAAGAGAAGGGATCAACAAGCATCAGGTTGAATTACACCTACATTTCACCTTCATTTCAAAATGAATTTCACTAGAATGTTAAAATATTCCCTAATCAGTTACAAACAATCATTTGTAGATCAAGGGAAAGAAAAAAAGCAAAACTCCAAAAAATTATTAGTCAGAGAAGACCCACCATTCTTCAAAAGGCATCATCGTCACAACATCAAAAACATGCAATTTCACACCAAACTAGGAAATGTCACCATCAACACCAAAGGAACAAATAAATAGAGACCCACATCACAACACACCAACCAAGAAAGCAAGTTAGCACAAAGGACCAAAAACTGAGCACTAGCTCAGAAAGGGAACTGGGTGCTACTTTGCCTTGTCAACAACAAAGTAAGTACACCTACACAGTGCCCTTATTGAAAGTGGAATAGCCATAACCACATCATCCTTAAAATCAATCAAACTAGTCATGGACATCATATACTGGTGGTAACTTGAATCAGTTTTAGCTCCACTGTCAAAAGAATCATCTGAGACTTCAATTGGAGAATGATCATGTCCTATATAATTATGGTTATACTTATTCCTTCTCGCAACTTCCCTCTCAAGCCTATCAATTTTCTTCTCCTTACCCTTGACCAATTCCTCTAAGACCATTCAGCTTCTCAGATGATAAGCATGCTTGAGAAAACCTCATGCAAACTTCTTGGCAACTCTTGTTTTCTTCTTTGGAGTCACAAGGACTTTAGGCATATCTTGTTCATTATGGGGAGAGTCGCCCTGAGACTTAATAGGTTTGAGTCCCCTAGAGCTTTAGACAACACTAATAGAAACACTTACCTTACCCATTTCTTGACATAGCAACTTACCAAATTTTCTTAGGACAAAGACAACACGCTTAATGTAAAACAATAGGTAGCTCAAATTCCACAATTTCTAAAAATACTTCACACACTTACTCTCGAACACTTAATTCTTGCAAACAGAAAATGGTGAGAATAACAAGCAGGAAATCTTCATTAAATAGAGCAATTGGAGAGTATCTACATTAATTTTTCAAGAACTCTTGTGTGAGAGTGTTGGCAATCAATTACTTTGATTTTTAAACTTAGTCGTTGATCATACTTTGAGATAAATCAACAAACAATCAATCAGGATGATTAATTATGACAAAATTAAACACACGTGTTTGATGCTTCTCCATAATTAGAAAACTCAAGTGAGATAAACATTCACTTAGGTTGCACATTAATAACACGTTTAGTGTTTAATCAAACATTTTGTGTCACATTTACCCATTTGGCTGTGGGAATTAATTTACTTGCAACTCATCACAATAAGATAGTGGGGAGTGATCAAGATTTAACTTCAGAATATTAGCTCGTACTCCTCCTTACTTCAATTTCACATTCCCATGTGTACTAGCACCTGACAGATTTGACGACCATAAAAAATATTTGCCAAATTTCATATGCATGGCCAAGAATTGGTACTAATTTAGTGTTGTTTTTATCTTAGAACAGTCACATCCAATATTTTAGTAGCACCTTATCTCCATTAGAATCCATCTGAGCCTTTGAAATATTCAACGTGGCATTCACCTGCTTGCCCGTTGAAAAAAATGGCACACAAGTGGGTTCTTCACGGGATGGCGGGGAGTGGTCAGGATTGACCCATGTTACCCACCATCAACCATCAATCTCTATTCTCAAAAAACACATGCCATCCCCACAGCCTGGTGGGTCCCTCCATGGAGTGATAGATGTCATCTTTCTTGCTAGCCTATGTGATTATTTTAATGAAGAAAGAAAACAAACGGGCACGCAGGGAACAACCAAGATGTGGCCACATCATTCAACAACCACCGTTGATTTCCTTTTGATATCATTCATTGATTACAAGAGGATATTGAGCCCACCATATGAAGGCTACATGTTTATAATTCTCGATAGCCTATGCAATCACTTCACCTTAATGCACAAGATGAATGGGTGAGCGGTGAACGGTTCTGATGAATGCACGTGTTGTGGTGTGTACCATTGATCTTTCTCAAAGCTATGCCTACTAGCCTTTTGGAAGCATTGGTCTAGCTACCTGACATGACAAATGGCAACCACCCACCAACCCATTCAAATATTTTAATGAATAAAAAAATGAAACAGGTGCGTAGGGAACGATCGAGATTCACTTGTGATGATCAAACGATCATCTCAAAATTGAAATTTGCACATGCCACAAATGTTAACTTTAAAAGGGGGCCACTACTAGATCAACACCAACTTAACCCTTAGGAAAGAAAACTTAAGACTTAATGCATTAAATATGAAATTCAATCCCACCTATAGCAAAACTTAAGCATGGAAAAGGCACTTGGTGACCAAAAAACATAATCTTAGGGGGGTGGTGGAAACAATGATTCTAATGGCATAAGTGGTGACTTAGACAACCAGAGACCAGGAGCATCAGGTCAATGTAGAAATAGAACATAAAAAGTTTCGTAGACTTGTATATCAATTTTGAGGGGTTTTGGCACCACAAATCCTAAAACAGTGATGAGGAACACAACCTTAAGCCAAAAACGAGGGTCCAAGCCAAGTATTACAAAATTTAAAATGGAACCAAGAGAACTTTTTGAGGGGTTCCATCAAATTTGTGAGTGCAGGAATCAAGGAAGAAAAACCCAAATCTCAGTTTTAGAAACCCTAACAGGGAACCACTCACCACTAAAGGAGAATGTGTCCTTTGTGCCCTAAAAAGAGGCTACTCGTAGCAAGGTACACATCATTTTGAGCTCTAAAAACTCCCCTCATAGTTACTATAATAGTTATGGTTAGTTTTTTATTGTTATTTGAATCATATCACACACAATCACTTTCTTTAGGGTGAGAATTAGTGGTCTATCATTTTTATTTTGGTAAACCCTATTGACCCCCTAAACATTAATGGTGAACCTAACCTATTGAATATTGTAATTTTTTGATTTTGAAGTCTATCATTGCATCCTAGGTTGGATCTTGCATTCATTTGCATTTAACTTGCATAATTCATTTCCCATGACTTCACCTCCTACAACCATTGTTCTTAATAAGATTATCCCTACCATCACTACTTGTACTCAAGCTTTGGGGTCTACTCAAAGCCAAGGTGGAAATCCAATTCCATATTCAATTATATCGATGTCCATTCCTACATGCACTAGTACTCAACCTACAACAATCCCTCAATCTACAACAAGCCTTCAACCTGCAACAACCCTTCAACCTACAACAACCTTTCAACCTACAACAACCTTTCAACCTACCATGACCTTTCAACCTAACACAACCTTTTAACCAGCCACAATAATCATACCCACTAGAACTTTGTACACTTCCTTAGGTATTCCCATAAGAAACCCTTCTATTTTTTTTCCAAACGAACACAATAACTCCTCAACAATCCACCTTCGCCAACCTACAATTCACTAGCCTTCCCCATTCATACAACACTCCACCTTATTCCACTCAACCTTATAATTAAAATGACCCTCTCCTTAATTCACTTTTTCAAACTATGACATCCCTTTAACAAGTTGCAACTTTACAACCAAACAACAACTATCAACCTTTGTAATACATCAAATCCAATCCACTATATTTGGACATATTAGGAGCACAAATGCCACAAAGTATTGAAGTTCCTTAATTTGAGAAATATGGTGGAAAAGGAAATCATGTTAGCCATGTTTCCACTTTTACAACCTTGTGTAGTGATTTCATCTTTGAAGATAAAATATTGGCTAAGCTCTTTCCTAGGTTCTTGAAGGATACTACTTTAGAGTGGTTCTCTTCTTTACCGAATAATTCAATTGGTTCATTCAATGAACTTGTTGAGGCCTTTTACAACCACTTCCATATTCATATGGGTCCTAAAATGACCCTAGCTAATTTAATAGCAAACTAAAAGAGGATGAGAAAGTGACGGATTTCATAGCAAGATACCAAACACTTTATTCACAAGTAAACATTAAGATTCCTAACTCTGGCCTTAAACGAATGTTTATCACCAACTTACAAAGTAAAATCAAAGAAAACTTGAAATGTTGAGATTTCCATCATTTAAATAGTTATGTACAACCCTTTGTGATTATCAAAATTTGACTTGTGGTCGTGATGTGAAAAATCCCCCTAGTTGTCATGAAAATTTTGAATCCAAAACTCAAAATAGTTATCAACCTTTCAAGAAGTGGAATAAGGGATTTTTACAACTAAATTCCCCTCAAACAAGTCAACAAACCAATAACCAAGTGGCTGCTGTAAAGACAACAAATTCTTTTGGGGATAGGGATAGAGAGTTCACTCTTTTACCCAATACTCTTCACAATATTATGTTGCAACTTATATAGAAGCACATGATTACCTTACCTCTTGTTATAGAGCATGATCCTAGTATACCATTTCCTAAAGTCTTTCAATGAAATTCTTATTGTCATTATCATCAAAAAAATGGACATCGTACAAAATATTGGAAGCATCTTAAGCATCTTGTTCAATACCTTATTGATTCTAATCACTTACAAATTGGAGGTGTGAATGATCAAGGTAATAATTCTATAGCCCTTCCTAACCAAAACTTACAAATATTTACCAATACCATGCCTAAGCACACTATTTGATTTGTTAAATCTAGTGAAACAAAGAATGGTGTGATGAAAGTGGACACAAATGATGAAAACACAAAAGATATCCATGAAGAACAATTGATTAAAATGGTAGGATATATCAAAGCTAGACCCCATAAGGGATCAACTAAAAATCCTCTTGACATTTATTTCTTACAAAATGAAATACTTAAACATTCACTTGATGGTGCTCTTTACTTAGTTGGCTGAATCAATAATAAGCCCACTAATGGGATATTGATTGATCCTATCTATGGAGAAAATGTGATTACTAAAGAATTATTATATGTGCATGAACTATATCAAGATACATATGACAAACTGAAAGCATGGATCAAGACACATAATGGTTTTGCTTGTCCTACGATAGGCTCGATAGATCTCCCTTCCAAAGTTAGACCAAAAAAATTAACTGTTTCATTCACCATCATCCTACAATCAGACCAATTTTGTGTGAAGCTAGGCTATCCATGGATTCACTCCATGAATGTTGTCCCTTTGGTTGTGCATAGATGTATAAAGTTTCCATTTGGAAATGATATCCTTACTATGCCTAATAGTGGATTTAATCCTACATTGACCTGAGGGAACTTTTCATTAGCCTATGGAATGTATTAAGCCTTGTGAGGACTTATTTTACAAATCATATCAAAAGTTCAAGCAAAATAAAATAGCAAAATTATCCCTTCGAAACATGCATCAACCTATAATTGAACCACCTATCCTTGATGACACAATGATTAAACTAAAAACATTGCCAAATATCCAAGAACAACCTATAGAAAAACCTCCTTCCATTTCCTACAAGAGAGCATGAGAGAACCAAAACAATCTCATTGTCCCTCCTAGAGTCAAAAAAGTTTACAAAGTTAAAGAGAAAGTAGTTGAACAAGCTACTATTGTTTCTTCCATTCCTCCCGAGGAAGAGAAGGAACCTATGATTGACAAGCCCACTCTTACACAAACACAAATTGATAATAGATTGAAATGGAATTGAAATGCTAGAGAGCATAGGCATAGATATCGTGCTATTGCTCATAGGTTACAAACTCCAGAAGACAAGAACAACATATAAAATCAAAATTTGAACTTACTTGAAGCAATGCATGATGATCCTATACCCTTGCCACAACATAAGCAAGAACATTCCATTGACATTGTACTTTGACCTCCTGTTGTCATTAATCTAGATGATGACATTGATATTGAAAAGATTGATGAAGAATTACATAATGAATTGAACACATTGTTTTCTTCTTCTATGAACTTATATGAAAAATCTCCTAAAAGGAGTGTTGAACTTGGTGCTTCCCCTAGTTCGAAACTTTATCTTTTCCCTTTGGATATTTTTCCACCTTTTGTATATACAGACCAAGATTGGGATGCAAATGACCTGCTCTAGGTTGACTCACATGTGCCTTACTAGACTTTTGCTTTTTCATGTTTCTTTATGTGATTGCATGTGCATAATGTGATCCCCCGTGACGTTTCATTTTATGTATCTCTCTTTTTGTGCATTCCTCTATATGTACGTACTTTCTTCTCTATGTCATAAGCACTTTTCATTTGTCTTGTGTTTTCCTTTTGGGGATGATGCAAGGCATCAAGACATCCATGTCTCTTCCATGTTAACCCAAAAGATTTTTCCTTTATCTTTATCATTTTTCTTGTGTTTTCCTTTTGGGGATGACGCAAGGCATTGAAACATTTAGGCCTCTTCCATGTTGAACCAAAAGGATATTTTTGTTCTTTCTCTCTCTGTGTCATTCTTCTAGTTCTATGAGTATTTGTGGAATGATGACAGTTCTAAGCTCTAAAAAACAATGTAGAAAAGACATATTGATCCTGAATCCATAGATCACTTATGTATTTCTAGGGACAACCCTTCATTCCTATTTCATGGCATAAGTTTATTTCAAAAACATATGACTTTGCGTAGAGTTTTCTAATGAAAGCTCTCATGTCTTAGGGAAAAACATTGGATACATTAAAGCAATTGATCATAGTAATGGCGTTAGCAACCACTTTAAAGTGGGGGCATACATCGATGACATATTTTGGCATATTTCATGGCATGATTTTATTTTTTCTTATGACATGTCCTTTTCTTGGTGGTGTCATTTGGTTTTATGTCCTCCAATAGTGTGATATTTCTAAGCATATGGTCTCCCTTCGTGGCATGATGCGAAACAAGAGGCATCCCATAAGTGGAAATCTAATATTCTTGACTTGTCCTCTCTTGGAGGCATTAGGAGCATTGTTCCCTAAGAACAAGACCTTACATGAACAAAGAAAAATCCCCTTTCACAAAAACTTACATACATGACATACAAAAGCATAGCATTGTGGTGCCTTATTGAAGTTATTAGGAGGATAGCTTTGGTATGGTTAGTATGATGAGAATTTGAAACACTAGCATGATTTTCACATTGTACAGTGAGAAGTTGAAACACTGGCATGAATTTTTCACTAAACCACCTCATTGGGACAACTCACCTAGTGGACAAACTGAGGTTCCACTACCCTAGAGTGAGCAGCGTGTGTTACAAACAAATAACCCCATTCCACATTGTGTTGGAATGGTTGTGCTTGATCTTTTATTTTTATTTACTTTTCTCGGCCTTTGATAGGGTATGACTATGTACCTTTATTATTGTTGCATACTTAAGTGTCTTGAATGTCTACTTTAGTATGAGTTTGTCATGGGGGAAAACTCTCACTCAAGTGGGGGAAAAATGCACTGTCAAAAAATGTATCCCTTTTTCACACTTAATTTGGGAATAATTGATATTGAATTAACCTAATAGTACCTTGGTTTAGTGTTGTAATGTGTTGTACACATTCACATTAATCTAGGGACCATTTTAAATAAAATGTACTTAAATTGTACCTTATTTATGGTGTTGTAATTTTTTGTAGTACACTTTCACACTTATCTAAGGTTTCATTAATTAATTGTGGTTAATTGAGCTTAATTTTCTCGTTTAATTCAAATTGAAGCCATATTAATGACACCTTCCAAAGGATCTATCCCAACATCCAATAATCAAATTGCATAACATTTTATTTGGAAGAATCAAGGTCCTAGAAAGTGGTGCTAGGATGTAAGGAAGTTGAGGTAGTGGAACAACTTCCTACACTAATCTTAAGAGGAGAAAAATTCAAAACTTTTATAAATCTTTAACAGTTATAGAAACTTAAACAAAAATAAACACAGATAGCATGCATACCACAACACAATGATTTACATGGGGAAAACCATTTCAGGAGAAAAATCACACACTCCAAAAGCCTCTCAATATATATTATTCATAAATCACAAAGATTACAATATACTTGCAGAACAAGCTTCTCACAGGAATATCACCACTCAGAGATCCAAAGGTAACACAACTGCTATCACATTCTCAAAATACATCACAATAGATAGTCATAATACAACACCCTCATAAAATAGGGTTTCCTTCTAGGGAAAGTCAAGCTAATAAAATATCGACCATCGGATATAAGAAAAAATGATGAACAGTCCATATTTACAATAATAAAATATAAATAAAATTTTCCTTTTGGAGGCACTTCCCTCGAGCCCCTACTAGGACTTGCTGCCCTTGGACCCTAGCTAGGGGGATGATCCCCCTAGAACCCTCATGGGGGGGATCCCCACACCCCCATCATCATCAATTGAACAATACCTTATGTAATTGCAAGGTTGAGACACATTTTCTCAACATAGGACCCCCCTTTCTATGCATTTTTGAGGTGTGTTTTTTATTTTATTTCAACCCCTCGAAGAAAGGTCCTAGAAACTTGTGCTAGGACCCATTCTCCTTTAGTGGAAAATGGGTCCTCCTCACATAGGACACCCCTTTTTGAATTTAATTTTGGTAGGATTCTAGTGATTTTTAATCCTAGATCTAGTGTCAGCTTGAATTATTTTAATTTGGGGGTCAATCTCTATATTTAGTATAAATATGAGGTTAATTCATATAATTTCACCTAGCAAGTTTACAAGCATACTAGCAACTTTTAGAGAGCATCCTAATACTTTAGAAGAGCAATATAGAGAACTTCAATAGCATTTCAAAGGCATTCAAAGGAAGATTAGTGAAGTTTATTGCAACATTTCATCATGTCAAAGGCATATTGCATTCAAGCATTTGTGTTGAGCTAAGGTTGTTAATGCAGCATTGAAGATACACTTGTAAGCATTGTTACACATCTTATTTGAGATCAAGACCTACATTCTTCATGGTCACCATATGTTAGTTTGCAGATTTATACTCCAACACAACCTCCAAGGTATCAACATTTTGATCATTTTATGTTTCATGCTTCAATTTCATTATTTCATCATTTGGTTTAATTACCTGCAAGTGGTTTGACCAAGGAAAACCCCTATTCACTAACAATAAACAAGTTTTTCTTCTCTTGAATGTGTGTTTGTAGATTTACAAGTTGAAGATCAAGTGGAGAACAAATTTGAACTAAACTTGTCATTCACAGTGCAAGAACATGGAAAGAATGCTACATAATTTGTTACATGTTTTCGGGGGCTAACGAACGAGGATCTAAGAATGCAAGAATCAAGGAACAAAACCTAGATCTAAGTTTCAAAAGCCCTAATAGGGATCCATTCGCCACTAAAGGAGAATGAGTCCTTTGTGCCCTAAAAGTAGGCTTCTTGTAACAAGGTACACATCATTTTGAGCTCTAAAAAATCCCCTCACTTGCTATAACAATTAGGGTTAGTTTCTAATTGTTATTTGTATCATATCACATAAAATAACATGCTTTAGGGTGAGAATTAGTGGTCTATCATTTTGATTTTGGTAAACCCTATTTTTTCCCTAAACAAAAGCTATTATGCCAAAATATCAAGAGATGATATTCGTAAAATGAGATGCAATGAGATATAAAATACATAGTGTACATGCCTTTTAAAGGTGAGAAAGATGAGACATGTCAGAAACTACACAATATGGGAAAACTACCTAAATAATTAACCCTAAGATAAAACTTAACAGTAACATGAATAATCCATGGAATTAATATAATTGGTGGAAAGGGATATATTAATTAGTGGGATCTAAACAATCCATGGATATGATTGATCAATCTTGAAAAAGTAGATTGAATAATTAGTGGATGTCATTTGATCAATCAAAAGCTATGAGGATAATTAATTAATTAAATTAATCAATTTTGAGAGGAATGTGCAAGATGTAATTGAAAAAGCTTATTTATTAATTGATCATGTTGAATGAATATTACAGAATTCAATAAGTAATTTAATTATTTAATCTATAAGTGGAAAAGTGGTTTAATTAAATAATTTGTAACAATTAGTTAATACGATAAGGGTGTCTAATGTTAATTAAATAATTAATGATAACTATTTAATTAAAATAGAAAAATAGGTGAAGTTAGTGACATAATTAAAAAATAAGGTTTATTTAATTAATCTAGAAGAATAATCTTTAATTAGGACATTATTAAATGAATAAGATTTATTTAACTGGTCAGGGAGAATAAGGATAATCAGGACATTATTAAATAAATAATATTTATTTAATTAGTCGAAAATGATGATTGAGGATGAATTAATTAAATAATGTTAAATTACTTAATTAATAGTAGAATACAAAGAATGATAAGAATTAAACAATAATGCATTATTTAATCATTTTAGGGGAAGACAAATGAGAGTTAGTCGAAAAGTGTTGTTCGCAAATCAGGACAATTTCGGGTATATTCATTTTTCCCCTCCCTAATATAATGCATGTTTATAGCATTATGTCAAAGAAAATTCAAAAAATTGTGCTTAGGAGTTACCCCCGTATGCCCCAATGACAAGATAAGTTAATGCCCCCTTGGAAAAAAATTCAAATTTTGAAAAAAAATTGAAAAAATTGATAAATTGTTTTGAAAGGTTAATTTTATAGTGTTGATTACATTTGTAGGTTTGGGTTTGGATATTAGGGCCATTGGGGGTTTGTATTAATGTTTGAAGTTGAAAGTTGATGCACCCAATTATGGAGGGGGTAAGAAAATCCCACCCTAGAAGGGTAAAAATGGGCCCTAGGGGGTGAAATAGGCTCATTTGTGCATTTTACCTTAGAAATTTTGAGACCTTTGAATGTGATTTCCTTGTGAATATTTTTCCAAAATGTCTCTTGTCCTAGTCACTACACACTATGGATATCAGGTTAGGACCTTCTAGTGGCTAAAGGGCTCAGGGGACGTGGTATATGTACCCTTTCTTTGTAATTTTACCATTTTTGATAGATTTTAACACTCAAAATTGAGCAAGTAGATGTGGTGCTCTTTGTGCACCATAAATGCAATCATATCCATAGCATGTGTGGCCTTTTTCACCTCATGTGTTTGGTGCAACGCATTTGAAACTAGATCCACATTTTCTTTGGCCTGTGTCCAACTGATTTTTTCACCACATCTATTGTGGTGAAACACATTTGTAGGGTAGTATGTCACATTTGATTTTGTTAGCCACAAGTGCTTAACAGTATGCTACATGTGTTATGTTTTCCACACCTACTTAATTGTATGCCACATGTTTGTGGTTCATGCACCTACTTAATAGTATACCACATGTTCTTGGTTCATTGCACCTACTTAACAGTATGCCACAATTGATTTGTTTGCCACATTCTTGTAACTATGTGAGGCATTTGACTCTTTGGAAATTTAGCATTTTTGTGAGAAGTTTTTCTTTGTGATTGAAGTTCAATAGTTTTTCATAGGAATTTTAATTGACTTGATGTGATTTTCTTCTAATCATATATGAGATATTCATTGATTTATATCTGAGAGAGCTGACTGTCCACCTTTTGATTATGTGATCAATTGATTGATGAGGAGAGGGATATCCATCATTCCCTAGGATTGCATCATGTTATTTTTATGCCCATCATTCAGGCTAACTGAGGTTTTCTAACAATTCTCACCGAGAGGATGCATTTTGAGACCTATTCATTTTATTTACCCACCAGGGAGGCCATTGTTACATTAGAGGACATATGGAGGATTTTGCATCATCCAATTCATGTGAAGCATGTGATATATGTTACTGGTCACAAGTATTTCGCTCTAGAGTGAGTCTTTGAGAATGATGAAATAGTAGACCTTGACATTGAGGATTATGAGATCTGGTGGGATGTTCTGGTGAATAGATATGAGAGGATGGTTGTTGTTATCTGTATTTTTTACCATCGATTAGCTTTTTTAATCTTAGCCCTTCATTTCTCATTTGTCCTCCTATAAATAGGTCACTATTTGGAGACAAATGGATCCATCTTTTAAGAGAAAACTTATTCTTTTAAAATCACTTTCATCTTGCACTCACATTTCATATTTTAAAAGGAATTTTAGGTAATTTCTTGTATCATATTAGCTTATCTTCCATTAATGGCTTCCATGATAACATAGGTGCATCCATTTAGCATGTTTTGAAATTAGGGTTTTAATCTTTTTTATTTTAAACTCCATTTAGAATAGCTTTGCATACACCCATATCAATCATCTTAGCATAGATCATGTTAAAATAGCTTTCATCACATTAATTTAGCTTTAAATGATGTTTTCATACACATCTCTCATTGGTTTCGTCGATTCTCTTCAATAAAGTTGATCAAAACAAGCTCATTTATCCACGGGATTGGGAAAGGGTTTCCATTCCACATCAATGCGACACCATTCATCGAATAGGATAAGTTTCAATGTCTTAGATTATAGGTTTATCAAGCTTATGTATTTTAATATGCTAGTTTCAATGGCTTCTTGTCTTTGTTTAAATTGAATGATCTCTATTGGGACTAATGGATAGTGGCTTAATTATACTTTGAATAATCATGGATCAGGTTTGATTAGCCCATACTATGTTCATCAGTCGCATTTTGGCGCTAGAAGGAGGGAAGTACTGATCAAATTTAATGAATTTTTTACTTGAATTCTATTTTTCTAGTTTTGTAGATACAACTACGCTTTTGGAGACTAAAGCGACACCTTTGTTAGTTGTCTCCATATAGCAATGCTCTTTTTCTGCAGATACAATGATGCTTACTTAAATCACCATTAAAAAATTGTGATGCTAATACTTTTGTAGGTATCAAAGATTTATAAATAGCGACACCACTCCAAATAGTGATGCTATCATTGTCTCTATTTTACTACAGAGTGATACTTTTTCTCACTAGAGTGATACCTTTTTGAATAAACAATGATGCTTTTTACCGGTAAGCAAAAACAATGACTGAGTTTAGCATGTGCTTTAAAGTTTTGATTTTATTTGCTCTTCAACATGTAACTTACTTTTGGATTCCATATTTTTAAGCTAACTAGTTTTGTAGGTTTGGATAATCAAATTTGAAGTCAAGGAGCATATCATCATTTCATTTTATAATTGTAACAAGTGTTTTAGGACTTATAGTGGGGTATGTGTAGGATCATTATGGAAAAATCATGCCCTTAAATGGCAAAAAATTCAAAAAAATCAGAGTTAGGCAACTTGACTTAAAAATTTGAATAAGTTATCTATATTATTTCAAAAATATGTAAGAATATAATCTATAGCCAATTGAATTTAGTTTCAAAACTACTAGGTTTATTTAAAAAAAAAAATCTATTTGGTGAAAATTTGAAATTTCAATACAATAACTTCCTTAAATTTAGGCAAAAAATAAGAAGTAGGTGTTTTCTTGACCACCCTAACCACAATAAAATGATAATATTTTTTATAAGATTTTAGATATAAGTAGAGGACTCATGTCCCGATGTGATGAATATTTTTTTGTATTTTTTCCAAGTAAATAATTAATTATGAATTTTTAATTACAAATTTGAAAAAATATAAAACTCATATGTTTGACCACCTTAACTTGGTCAAAACTTCATGAAATTCATATTTTTAATCTTATAGTATGCAAGCATAGAAATGCATGTTTTGGATTAAAATGTGATATCATTTGAAAGCTATAGATATTTTTCAATCAACCTATCAATCAGGACTTTAGTTGTAATTCAAATAGAAAATGAATAATAATTATTTATTAAATTCAAATTAAAGAATAATTTATATTGGTGGAAAGCTAAGAATCTCTTTTAAAAACCCTTTTCATTTCATCAATTTTGGGTGAAAAAAAGTCTTTAGGCACATATCCTACACATACCCATCATATCACCACATTTTGGCCCATCATGATCCTGCACATAGCCGCGGCAATTATAACCCATTTATGATGCTTTATTTCAAATTTTTAGGACCAAACAAGATTTCTTTTGGGCTTTAAAATGAATGTTCAAATTGGTTAAAATTGTACCCTCACATCATTATGCTTGTTGGTTTGAAATTAAACAATACAATCCCAACACTTCAAATTGGTGCTCGAAACGAACTCATTGTTCTATGATGAATTAAAATAAACATGTTTTTGAATTGCTTGAGTATTCTTGTTGTATGTATCCAATCCCCTTGCGCTTCATGCGATATTGGGTGAAGAGAAACACACAAGTATACCTTTTCTTCTTGGAAGCGCTTATCCTCTCCCCTTGCTCCTTTTGGAAATCTTGGGTGATGAAAAGCATTTTACGCTTCAAACATGTGTTACCTTTAGAAGGGCCTGCCTCCCAACTTGTGAGAGGGAACGACCCAAGTAGTGTTTTCATTTCAGTTTTCTATATAAATAATTGATTGTGTCTACGGTCATTTACCAGTTGGTTGTGGTTGTCCCATACCAACAAATGTCTCCCTTAGTATCCTTATGATGCATTAAAACCCTTGGATATTTCTAAGGGCTAAGAGGCCTCTTAATTGAGGGAATCACCATGTGTATGGCACTAGTTTATCCTAAATATGGTCATTAAAATCCTTGTTTGTAGTGGCTAACCAAGTCCAAATCCAAAATTTATTTTAAGGTAGTGCATTGGAGTAGCACCACTCCAAGAAGATAATGGGGAAGGGAATCCTTTTCTTAGCATGTCAAGACATTACATTTCCTTGACATAGCCTATTTTTGAGCAATAAAGAAAATGGGGAAGCGAATCCTTTTCTTGGCGTGTCAAGACATTACATTTCCTTGACATAGCCTATTTTTCCATTTCATCTTCATGGATTAATCTTCTCTTTCGATGATGGTAAGCCTACTAAAAAATACATACCCGCTCTATCTAGGATTGTAAATGCTTGATAGTCAGTTTAACACTTGCTTGGTTTCAAAAGAATTGCAAACAAACATCAACAAGTATTTTCAAATTTTCAAACCCTTTGGTCTAAGTATGGAAACCCTTTGAAAAAAACTTGATATTGATGCTTGTCCTAAGGATTTATTCTTAGAGACTTCTAAATATTTTGGTTTACATCTCATTCCATAATTCCCAAACTAAAACTAAGTAACTATGCCCTTAACTTCATCCTTTTCACAAATGGACTTTGTGAGATGAATAATGTTTTTGACATATACATTTATTTTGAACTTAAGCAAGACAAAGTGTTTGTGGTGAAAAAGAAACTCATTTAAGCAAGATAAATTGACAAATTGAACCCCACATGACCATTTGGTGTTTGATCACTCCTGTTGAACAACCTAACCTTATGACCGCTATCATTCAACCAAAATTTGAACTAATTAAGGGAGAACAAATGGATATAATTAGTAGTTTGTGAAGCTTCACTTTTAAAACAAAGGAAACACCCATCCTATGGAGAAATGTAGTAAACATCTTAGATGAAGGCTTCAAGAGGAACAAGCTGATATTGTTGCTAGAAGGCCCATATTACCACTTCCTACATGGCAATAAATATCTTTTTTTCCATAATCTTGGGCTTCTCTAAATGATCTCTCACAAAATCAAAATCAATCCCCAAGAGAAGTTCTACATTTCATCACTTCAAACTTACGCATCATAGTTAAAAAGTTGTCAAGAGACACCTTGTTTCTCTCTACCACAATAAGAACATTTTGGTAAGGAATTTTTATAGACATGTTTAGATGGATGATCTAGACATGTATGCTCAATATGAACCCGTCATTTCAGTCAAAAATTGGTTTTTTGGATTGAGTTACTTCAAGAGGTCTAGCATCTTTCTCACCACCTTGGTTTTGGAAAATAAAGGTTCACTCTAGGCCAACATTGGGTCGAACATTTCATCCACCCCTTCATCAAAACTCATCCTTCACTTCACTAAACTTTGCAAAAATATAAACACACCAACACTTTTTGACTTAGACATCAATCAACCCAAACCCTAACTTAGCAACTTTGTATGTGAAATGAATCCCTTTTCATGCACTTGGTTAATTTAGTTATCATCTTTGAACTAGTTTATCTTGAAGGTCACAAGTCTACCCTAAAGATTCACAAGTTCATAAACATCCTTTATCCAAACATCAAACAGTCAAACTTAAGTCAAAAGTTTTGTCCCAATTTTTTTGCAAAGATCACTCTCCTTATCATTCACCTTTTAATCTCCCACTATCATCATTCCTCCAAAAAGACTTAGAGTGTCCCTCTTACCTAGATTTGAGTCAACTAGAGAGTTCAAACATTACAAATCTCAACACAACTCTCCCATAGGTGACCCAAAATTTACGGTAAAGACAAAATAACAATACAAGAGAATCATGGAGAAAACCAAAGTCACATTCACCTCAAGTGATCCCAATCCTCAAGAATTTGATCCAAGGAGTCAAGTTACCTCATCACAACAACCCTCCTCTCCATCAAGACCATATGAGGTAGAAGACATTATGAACAACCCATTTGAACTTACTAAGGAGGAAATCATGGAGTACAAACAAGAACACCAAGCCTTAGAAAGCATGGCTCCAATTTCCCCATATTTTTTTGTGCAACATTTGATGCAAGGCTTTAATTCATCCACCATTCAAAAAAATGCATCGCTAAGGCTAAATCAAACATCCATTCTTAGTATTGTAGGTATTCTTGCAAAGGACTTTGGCCATACTCTTCCATTTGAAAGCAACATGCTTGTGGGTACCCTAAGCACCAATCCATCTCAAAAAACCACTTGTAAACCTACCTTTAGTGATCCTACCATTCCCAAACACCCCTTACATCAACATAAACCACTCATAATTTATGAATCCAAAACAACCTCAACCTATTGAGGCCACCCATCTTCATCCATCCCCACAAGTACCACAAGTGTGCCCAACATCATGAAAGGTAGTATAGGCCAAGTGTCTCAAATAGACTAACAAGGGCATGACAACACCCTAACACAAATTCAACACTTGACGCAAATAGGGAAATATTTATCGAACCCCCAATCAGTTCATCCGCACCATTAGTTTCACAAATCACATCCATCCCATCCATCATCAACCTGAATCAAAACAATCCCTTGGTTACAAACCCCATCAACCTAGGTAAAACATTGTCCACATCCCTAACACAAGGAAATTCCAAGACATCGGTCAAGGGAACCTTTTCAATCAAGGTCCTAATGTGTCATTACCATCACAATACCTAATGGCACCATCATCATCTTTTCCCTCGGTCCCCCACATCATGAAAAAATAATAGGACTTCAAACTTACATTCCTCCATCCCAGTCCACCATCGTGCAAGGAATGTTAAACCAAAGGAACACCCAACCTCTCATCAATAATCCACAACCCACTCAAAACATCAACACAGAAAACCCATCGCAGATGTCCCAACAACCAATTGATCCTACATTGCAAGCACATTCCTTAGCTTTACAACAAGAACAATAGGCTTATCAACATGTCATCCAATAGAAGAAACAACAACAATCATCCCTATCAGCACAACAACAACAAAAACAACAACAAGAAGCAACCCTAACAACACAACAACACCAAAAAGTAGCCTTAGCAGCACAATAACAACAAGAAGAACAACAAAAGTAGCCTGAGCAACACAACAAGCACAACAAGCACAACAACAAGCCCTCACAACCCAACAACAACATCAAGAAGCCTTAGTATCCCAATAACAACAAGTGCAACAAATAGACCTAGTGGCCCAACAACAAGCCTTACTAGCTCAACAATATTCCCAACAACAACAAGGTTCCTACTATAATCCTCAATAGAACATTGTCAATACAAACACGTTAGGAACATATACATCAACACCGCAATCACCTTCACAATATCCTACACCACCATACACACCATACAATACCCCATCATATTACAATCCCACATACAACCCATTTTCCATGCCACAATAAGTAACATATGTTCCTCCAAAAAATCCCCAAGATGATGTAGCATCACAACTTAAGGTGTTATCACAAGAAATACAAGATCTTTGGATGGGAAAGATGAAGAAGTCCCATACATAGAACCTATGCCCATATCCATTTGATCAAAAAATCACAATGGTACCATTCCCTCTTGGTTTTGAAGTCCCAAAATTTGATAAATACAAAGCGATAGGAAGTCCTGTGGACCATATCAAATATTTTAACATCATGTGTATGGAGGTCATCAACAATGAGTCCTATTTGATGCATCTCTTTCCATCAAGGTTGACAAGCCCAACCATCGACTGGTTTTCTCAATTTTCTCCAGGTATCAAAACATTCCAAGAAATCACTGATAAATTCATAGATCACTTCTCCTTTAATCTTGACATGGACATAAGCCTAGAAGAGTTGTATACTCTTAAAAAAAACAAAGGAGAATCTTTTGCCAATTTCTTACAATGATGGAGGCAAATGGCTAGTAAGATTAAGTGGCCAATTCCCGATGAATAACAAGTGGGGATTATCATAGCGAATTTAGATCCAGACCTATGCTTCCACTTAAAAATTTTGTGCATTACCTCTTGGGATGAGCTTATTGGGCTAGAGCCCTTAACACCATGAGAGTTGTAATCTCACAGGGAAATACTTAAGCCTACAAAGACAATTTCCCATCAACTAGTTCAAATGACAAGCCTCATGTCTGGGCTAAAAACAAGAATGTAACAAATGATGGAATGGTAGATGCTAAGGTAGTACTAAGTGCTCCTAGGACAAATAACAATAAAATATCTAACATTCAACAAACTGTGCAACAAACAACACCATCACAAAACAATCAGATCAACAACACTGAAACACAACAAAGACAAACCCCAAACAAGAACAACTATTTGAAGCACAAATACACAGAATTGACAGAACCTATTGAGACTATCATGAAGAAATTGGTAGAGTCAAACCTAATAATGCTTCCAATTTACAAAAACTACTAGGAACCATAGGATAAACCACCCTAGTACAATGGAAATGATCTTTGTTACTTTCACAAAATCAAAGGACACAAAACATCGAACTGCATGAGGCTCAAAAATATTATCCAAGATCTTATAGAGATAAAAGCCACATTTATTGAGGTACCAACCAACAACAAATATCTTAAGATATACAAGAACCCTATGCCAGATCATACAAAATGGAACAAAGCTAGAAAAGCTAAGGATTACACAAACATGCAACATACCTATTCCAATGTATTCACTTCCTATTATAGTTTCATCATCATAGAAACCATCAAAGGGCCTAGTGTAGAGTGTGGATCCACCTCGTGACGTGGAAAATTCACCATCCAAGGAGTCCCTTCTCAATCTAGGGCACAACATACTTTACCAACATCAAACCCTAGAAAGTACAATCTCCTAAATCAACTTAAGAAGACCCCCACATAGATTTCTATCTTAGAAATATTGAGGCTATCCCTCGCACATAGGGAAATCTTGGAGAAGTCTTTATATTCATCATCCATCCCCGATGATATTGATATAGAGAAGTTTCAAGCTATGGTAGGTCATATCACTAATCATCTTCTCACCTTCTTAAAATAAGACCTACCATTTCAGCCACCTCATAACTGTACTTTACACCATGAGGTCATTATTCATAAAACAAGGTCAAAAGAGTCTTAGTAGATGGAGATGTTGGTTTGAACATTTGCACCCTTCAGTTGATCAAGAACTTTGGATATTCAGAGGATACTATTGAGAAAGCAAAGTGTACCACCATCAAAGCATATGATGATCAAGAACAGGTATCATAGGGCATCGTCACACTACCCATACAAGTAGGACTTGTCATTGCAGAAACTACATGCCAAGTGTTAGACCCTAATCTCCCCTACAATATCTTATTTGGCCAGTGATGGATCCATGCCCTAAAAGTAGTAGCTTTGACCTATCATCAATCTGTAAAGTTTCCTTTTGAGGGAAGAGAAGTTACTATCCATGGAGATCCTAAGCCTTTTTACTACTACAAGAACCTTGAGGCAAAGTTTTACAAGATACCCTAGATCCCTAAGAATGTTGAAGGGCCTACAAAATCTTCCTCATTTGTTGACCTATCATCCCTTGCATCTACCTCAGAAAAAAAAAACACCCATTGTCCAAAAATATCTTAACATCAAAGAAATGATCTAGGATGATGGTTGTGCAAACTATAAATTAATGAAGGATACCTTTTTGTTGGGGTAGCTACCTCTTTCTCCCAAATCTCATGGGAAACCCACATCTAGCAAGAAAGTTCCTGAAACAATAAAGATGGCAGATACCACCTTCACCAAGTGGGGGAATTTGAATAAAGAATATGTTAATGAGGAGGATGTCTCCAAACTAATATATCAAGATGAACAACCCCACCCCAGTCTTCCCATGGATGATGACAATAAAGGCTTCCAGCTAATGAAGGGATGGGGCTATAACAAGAACAAAAAACTAGGATAAAATGATAATGGTTTTCTAGAACCCATCGTTCCTGAGAAATTCCCAAAGAACCTTGGCCTAGGATGTACTACAAGCAAGGTTACCCTTCATGGAAAAGGTACTTCCGCTAAATGGGTTGAGGCTTCCTATTGGTTACCAACATCACATGATACTACCCTAGATGACTTCCCCTTTAATGCTGCCAACCTATTTGAGAATAACTCTCTCTTCATAATATCCACAACATCTTTCACCCCAAATGACCAAATCACTATAATAAGCCTAGTATATCCACAACTCATTGGTAGGGACCAACAAGGACCATTTATTCTAGATTTATTCAAAAACAATGAAGCAATGTTAGAATTCATGGGACTCTAGGAAAACTTACCATGGTCAGATCACAAAGCTGGTTTTGATATAGAGCTAGATACAGGGGCATACTACAGGGAGATTATTGAATCCTTCAGTCACAAAATGGACAACATGCAAATAACGTGTAGATCTCTAAGTGAAAACCACACTATAGTACTTTTTGATCCTAAAATAGTAAAAAGAAAGGAGAAATATGAGGGTGAACATCTCTCTAAGGCACCCAAGGATGAGAGATTCAATCTCCCCTTAGTGTTATCCATCTAGAGAAGCCAACACTTCTAGTAGAAAAGGCCACTCCAGTCAATACGGGAATAGAAGAAGCACCCAAGATCAATTTCTATGTCAAATCCTTGTTGGATGTAGAACAGAAAAACCTGGCAGTATTCCTAAAAGAGCGAAGAGCTAACTTTGCATGGTCATACACCGATATGCTAGGCCTCAATCCAAAAGTAGTTGTGCATCATTTAGCAGTTTATCCTAAAGCCAAACAAGTGAAGAAAAAATTGAGAAAGATGGACCCTCAGATAGTACTCTTGGTGAAACTTGAGTTACAAAATCTCCTTGACATTGGATTCATCTGACTAATAGATTATCTTGAATGGGTTTTCAACCTGGTACCAGTCTCCAAACCCACTGGGGCATCAAAATATGCATGGATTTTAGAGACTTGAAGAAGGAATTCCAAAAAGATGTTTTCCCTCTTCCTAACATCGACCTCATTGTTTATTTAATAGCTAGGCATGAAATGTTGTCACTCATGGATGTTTTTTCAAGATATAATCAAATCATGATCACCATGGAGGATCAACACAAAATTTCATTCACTTGTCCATGGGGAACATATTGCTAGAACATGATGCCATTTGGGCTTAAGAACACAAGAGTGGCCTATCAAAGAGAAATGACCCTCATCTTTCATGAAATGATCCACAAAATAGTTCAAGACTATGTGGATGATATTTTTTCTAAGTCAAGGAAACAGAGTGAACAGATAGAAGTATTGGGACCCATCTTTAACAGACTCAAAGAATACAAGGTACAGGGTATGTGCAGGATCATCATGGAAAAAACTAGGCCTTAAGTGGCAAAAAATTCAGAAAAATCAGAGTTAGGAAACTTGACATAAAAATTTCAATAAGTTATCTATATTAAATAAAAAATATGTAAGAATAGAATTTGTAGAAAATTCTATGTAGTTTCTAAACTACTAGGTTTAAAAAAAAAATCTATTTGGTGAGAATTTGAAATTTCAATGCAGTACTTAAATTTCAGGGAAAAAATAAGAAGTAGGTGTCCACCACCCTAACCATAATAAAATGATAATATTTTTTATAAGATTTTAGAAATAAGTAGAGGACTCATGTAGATGTGATGCATATTTTTTTGTAATTTGTTTCCAAGTAAATAATTAATTATGAATTTTTTATTACAACTTTTAAAAAATATAAAAACTCGTATGTCTAACCACCTTAACTTGGTCAAAACTTCATGAAATTCAATTTTTCTTTTTTTAATCCTATAGTATGCAAAGCATAGAATGTGATGCATGTTTTGGATGCAAAAAATGTGATACCATTTGAAAGCTATAGATGTTTTTCAATCAACCTATCTATCAGCAATTTAGTCGTAATTCAAATAGAAAATGAATAATAATTATTTATTAAATTCAAAGTAAAACATAATTTATATTGGTGGAAAGCTAAGAATATCATTTAAAAACCATTTTCATTTCATCAATTTTGGGTAAAAAAAAGTTGTCAGCCACATACCCTACAAATATCCATCATATTGCCACTTTTTGGCCCATCATCATCCTTCACATACCCTACAGTTGAATCCAAAAAACTGTGGCTTTGGGGTTACATCAGGGAAGCTCCTTGGCTATATCATCTTAGAAAGAGGGATAGAAATTAATCCAACAAAATTCAAAGCCATCCTAGACATGGAACCACCACAAACATTGAAACTAATGATAGGGTTACAAGGAAGATTGCAGTCCATCAGAAGGTTCATAGCATAGTTATCAGATCAAATCCACCCTTTCTCTCATCTTCTCCATAAAGGAATAACTTACAAGTGAGATGAGAAGTGCAATAAATCTTTCCAACATATCAAGGACTACCTATTATCACCTCCAGTGCTCATGCTTCCAATACCAAAAAATCCATTGATCATGTATATCTCAAAAACATAAGCATCAAAAATGTATTTTGATGGATCATTCACCCAACATGGATTAGGGGTGGGTATTCTCTTTATCAACCCTCATGGTGATTTCATTCCAAGTTCATTCCACATACTAACAACATTGTTGAGTGCAAAGCTCTAATCATAGGTCTACATATAGTAGTTCAATGGTAGATATAGGAGATGAAAGTCTATGGGGACTCACAACTGGTTATCAACCAAGTCAATGATGACTACCAAACTAAGGATGATAAGCTTTCTCCTTATAAGAAGATGGTAGATAATCTCAAGGACCTTTTCATTGATATAACTTTTGAGTAGATTCCTTGCATGAACAATCGAGGATTAGATACGATGGTAACAATTGGATCATTGTTAGATATGTCACACAATATCCTTCAATGTGAATTCTTGGTAGAACAACTTCTCGTACGAACTTTCAAAATCCAAAAATATAAATTTACATGTGTCATCATTGGTCCTAGATCCTATTGGTATCATGATATATTTACCTACCTTAGTAGAGGAACCCTCCCATTTGATATCACCTCCAACCTTAAAAAGACCTTTTGTTAAAAAGGCATCCAGATTTGTGATCCTAGGTGACACCCTTTACCAAAGAAGCATCGATGGGACATTACTACGATGTCTTAACCAAGAGGAAGCCTTGAATACCTTAACAAAAGTACACAATGGCATATGTAGTTCCCATTCTAGTGGTATGACTTTAGCTAAGAAACTGTTGAGGATGGTGTAGTTTTGGCCAACCATGGAATGAGAAGCCCATCAATACATGTAGAAGTGTGCCCAATGCCAACAACATGGAGATATTATTCATGTGCCAACTCAGGATTTGCAGCCCATGGTCACACCTTGGCCTTTCTTCTAGTGGGCTTGACCTCATAGGAAAAATTACTCCCACCTCATCTAATGGGCACAAGCTTATCATCACAACCACTAAGTACTTTACCAAGTGGGTGGAATCCATTCCTATGACCTACATAATGAGGGTTTGTGCAGGATCATGATGGGCCAAAAAGTGACAATATGATGGGTATGTGGCTGACGACTTTTTTTTAACCCAAAATTGATGAAACAAAAAGGGTTTTTAAAGGAGATTCTCAACTTTCCACCAATATAAATTATTCTTTACTTTGAATTTAATAAGTAATTATTATTCATTTTCTATTCAAATTACGACTAAAGTCTTGATTGATAGGCTGATTGAAAAACATCTATAACGTTTAAACGGTATCACATTTTTTGAATCCAAAACATGTGTGACATTCTACGATTCGCATACTATAGGATTAAAAAAAGAAAAATTGAATTTCATGAGGTTTAGACCAAGTTAAGGTGGTCAAACATATGAGTTTTATATTTTTTAAAAGTTGTAATAAAAAATCATAATTAATTATTTACTTGAAAAAAAATTACAAAAAAATGCATCACATCGGGACATGAATCCTCTACTTATATCTAAAATCTTATAAAAAATATTATCATTTTATTGTGGTTAGGGTGGTCGAAAACACCTACTTCTTATTTTTCCTAAAATTTAAGTACTATTGCATTGAAATTTCAAATTTTCACCAAATAGATTTTTTTAAAAACAAACCTAGTAGTTTAGAAACGACATTCAATGTTCTACAGATTATATTCTTACATATTTTTGAAATAATATAGATAACTTATTCAAATTTTTAGTTCAAGTTTCCCAACTCTGATTTTTCTAAATTTTTTGCCACTTAAGGGCATGTTTTTTCCATCATGATCCTGCACATACCCATGAGAAAGAAAATTTCCTAACTTATCCTAAATTATCTTATCTTTCAATGGTGTTCTGCAAGCTCTTATCTCTAACAATGAGACACCTTTCAAGAATCGGGATGTGAAAGAGCTATGTCAAAGATTTAACATCTAGCATCAATTCTCTACCCCATATTATCCAGAAGGAAATAGTCAAGTTGAGGCTACAAACAAGACCATTCTAAATATCCTAAAGAAAATGGTCAATGAAGCTAGTTGTGACTAGCATCTGCGGTTAAATCCCACCCTCTTGGCCTATCAAACTAGTATCTGCACACCTATAGGTGCAACACCATTCTCCTTGGTCTACGGATCAAAATTCATCCTACCTATCGATGTTGAACTTCCTTTTCTGCAAGCGTCACTACAAAATTTGATCATTGATGAAGAATACATAGTATCTTGGCTAAATGATATAGAATTCTTGGATGAGTGTCACCTTGATGCCCTTAATCACTTGCAAGTATACCAAAATAGACTAAAATAGAGATATAACAGAAAGATCAAGTGTCGGTATTTCCATGTAGGGGATCTTGTTCTCAAGCAAAATTAGAAGAATCTTCCAGATTAGGACAATAAAGGAAAGTTTAAGTCTAATTGGGTAGGTCCCTTTATCATCACAACAAGCTATGGATTAGGAGCATATCAATTATCAATGCCTGAAGGTGAACCCTTGCAAGAACCAACCAATAGTATGCATCTTAAAAGGTTTTATGCCTAAGATTGAAGGGTGTAAATCTAAAAAATACAAAAAAATCCAAAAATGATCAAAATCCAAAAAAAAAAGAAAAAGGATTGAAAAAAGTAAAGAAAAAAATCATCCTCTAGTGAAAACCACTTAGTGGCACTTTGGGCAAGTACCTTGGTGAAAATATGGAAAATAGATACCTTGTGTAAATAAAGCCCTTCCATCCATATTTGGCTCTTTATCCTATCATTTTGTGCATCACATCCATCCATTGCATCATTCATCCTATTTATTTCATCACCCATCTGCGTCTATATCATAGCTTGATAATGTGAAGTATCCTATCCCCTTTAGTACTATAGTGTAGTAAAATGTATCCCTTTGCATTTTCGCACTTGTTTGGGCTCTCCTTGAAGATTTTGGCTTAATTTTTTCTCGATTTAGTGTCATAATGTGGATAACACATTCATATTAGGTCTTGGCCCTTGTGAACTAGTGGAATTTAATGGTGCCCTTCTAAAGTCTTGTGAAGTGTTGTAACACACTTTCACACTTTTCTAGGGTTTTATCAATTAACTAAGCATAATAAACATAATAAACCTTAATCTTGCATTTTTTGGAGTTTTGTAAAGTGTTGTAACACATTTTCACATTTTTCTAGGCTTTTCATTAATACTTGGGCTTTCTTATGCTTTAATTGGCCCTATTTTGCATCCACGGGCCTCATTTATTGCATCCTTTTGAGAATAATCCTAACACCAATCAATAACCAATCATAATTTAGGCATTCCTAGCTTTTTTGGCCCATATTTAGTGTCCAGGACTCATTCACCACCTTGGGTGAATGGGTCCTTCTTGGATCTTTTGGCCCCGAACTAGTTTTTACACATTTCTAAACATTTTTCATTTTTTGGTCCCATACATTATGTATGATGGGACTCATTTGCCACCTTGGAAGAATGAGTCCTGTGCAACAAAATTTCTAATTTCTAATGGGATTTTATTCTCCTAGATCTGATGCTAGCTTGCAGTGTTGTAATTTTGGGGATTCTTGCATAATTGAGTATAAATACAAGGTTCTTTCACTCATATTCAACACCTAGCATTCAAGAGTTCACAAGAGCATTTGAGCATTCACAAGAGAATTCAAGAGAATTTCAAGGGAGGATTATCAAGAATTCAAGAGCATTATTCAAGTGCCAATCATCATGTCAAAGAATACATTCTTCATGTTTGTTATTATGCTAACAATTATGAATTAGAGTTTATGATCAAGCAAGCATTGCATTCAAGATCAACTCCAATCAAGCAAGAGTTAAGAACCACATCCATTATAACCATTTCAAGCATATTTGTAGCACCTTATTGTTATGGTTTGGTGAGTTGCAACATAGCTACTTGTTCATTCATCATTATCCTTTCATATTTTCTTTCATTTGAAGGTTTAATTACCAACAAGGGGTTTGACCAAGGCCAATCCCTATTCCCTAGCCCAACAACATTTTCCCCTCTTCTTGCATGTGATTTGCAGGGCTAGGTTACAGATTTGTCAAGAATCAAAGTTTGAGAAAAGTTGTAAAATCCCTAAAGTTGTCATCAAGCCTTGGAGAAGCTTAGAGAATGTCTATAGGTGGCAATTTGCAATTTCAGATCCAGAAACTAGTCAAAAAGAGTAGAGTAGACTGAAAGGAACAAAATTAGGTCCTGAACTTTCAAAAAAGTAGAAGTGGACTAATTTACCACAAGTCGTGAATGAGTCCCAATGTACAGGACTAATAAAGATTTTCACATATTCGAATACCCTTTTGATTAAAACCTGTATCTGCACATTTTTCTAGAAGAAGGACTGATTCACCCAACTTGGAAAATGAGTCCTAGTCAACATTGACAATAGATTTTCCAAAATTCTAGACCTTCATTCTGCCTTCTTCAGTCTCCCAGGTGTACACTTTCTACTTCATAGCTTTCTATTACATTTTATTCATATTTCTAGGTCATTTAGAGTTAATTTGCATTCAATTAGGGTTTTGTCTTACAACTTGCATTGCATTTTCTTTTTTAAGTCTAAACTTGGTAGTAAACTCCTCATTAGATATCATTCAACCATTAGGATAGTCCCTTTTGCAATATTTCAATCTCCTTTGCTTTGAAATCTCAAGGGTTTGTTCTTGAGTGAAGAGAGAAAATTGTTTCTCTCCTTTTAGGTCCAAAACCCTAAAGGTGAAAGAGAACCCAACACAATAATTTTCACCTTTTCAAGTACTACTTGGCATATTCACAAGGTCAACATATCCTACCTATATTGAGGTAGTATATTGCATAACACTAGGGGAACTTCGTTATGGATCAGATCAAGTTCTTGTATATCTTAGGGTTATTTGGAAATCTCATCAAAAATCCAAAAAAAAATCATAAAACCTCATTGAAAATCCAAAAACACTTGCAAAATCAAAAAAACCAAAAGCATTCAAAAACTTTTACAGCTAAAATCCAAAAAACATTCAAAAAGTTGTAAATTCAAAATCCCAAAACATCCAAAACACATCAAAATCCCTAAAAGGGTCAAAACATCAAAAATATAAAAATAGAACCTTGTCGAACTACATGGTCTCTACGTGTATAGTGTATGCAAGGCTAATATTTGACTAGCCCACGAGGCCTTAGGATAGTATTTTAGGTTAGGTCATTGGTCAAAAATCTCAAAAAACACAAAAACATTAGGAAAAATTAGAAAAAAAACAAAAACATCCAAATAGCAGAAAACCATAAACATTTGAAAAAATTATAAAATCCTTAACCATTTGCAAAATCTTAGAAAACCCCTAAACATTTGAAAACTTAGAAAAATACAAAAAAAATGGAAATTGAAAAACACAAAAAACATTAGAAAACATTCAAAAGACCTAAACAACATCAAATGTCTTAGAAAAAATCATAAACAACCTAAAATAACTAAAAACAAAAAAACATTCAAATAAAATTTCAAAAAGACCAAAAAACAGCCTCAAAACATGTTCAAAAACACCAAAAACATTGAAATATTCCAAAAAATCCAAAACCACCTATCCCACTCCACTTTCACCTACAATAACTTTCACACATAATAAATCAAATCATCACCTTCAATATTTGGAAAAACAAGTAGAAGGCAAGTCTTGTAAGTCGTACAGTGAAAACCTAAGTGTCAAAATCTAAAGTATAGATCATAGGTAAATATGTCCATGAAGTTTGTATCAACTAATTATCACACACCTCATCCTAATCAAAACACCTGATCAACATGTCCTAGGATGTATCCTTCCTACAATGGGCATCAATATCATAAATCACTTTAGCTATATTAAACTGGAAAGAGATGTAGATATCATTGGCTATTTGTCTTTGATCTTTTCTTATGATTTATCTTATTGACCCATTTTGAGGACCTCTCAATGATTTCTATCAAAATGATTTAGAGAGAAAGGAATGGGGCATTGACCATTATCTTTTGTTTCTTGTGCTTGTGGGTATTCTTGTAAAATAATCTTGGTTCATACTTGCTTAGTTGTGTGTAGAGAGGTTGTTTCGAGTAGATTGTTGACTATTGTGTATGCTTTGGTCCGATGTATTCTAAACTTTTAAACTACATTTTGAAGAGGTTTCCATATGTCAAGGTTTGATCAAGAAATATCCTATCTTTTTATAGAGTCAAAGTCCACTACACAAGATACAACACCATCCTGGTTATTAATACCTTGACACATCATATCTATGTGTTATATCAAAAAAAAGGAATGACAGAAAGTACCAATCCCAATATATGAGAAAATAATCATATTTCATCACCACATCTAATAAAGTCTTGGTGGATCATGGAATTGTTGGACTTTTGAATCAATCTTCAAAATAAATGGTCAAAATTCATCCACTTTATTCTTCTATCTTCTTCCCATGCTAACTTGGTATCATGACAGTCAACAAAAACATCATCATGCATCCATCCTGAGTCCACAAATCATTAACATGCATATATCTCACATTATCACAACATAATAAAAGAGAAATAATCCATTTCATCATCATTATCATTTAAGTTGTTTTTAATAATATAGATTTGTTATTCTAAGCATCTTAATACATTTCATTATCATTCATCGCATACATACTATAAGCATCATCCATATCCATATCCATACATGCATCATCATAACATCATAAATTGCATGGAAAAGTACACAAAAAGAAATGTGCTCATCCATATAATCTGCATCTACATATCACAACATATTATAACACCCATCATATAACATATTATACAAAGCTATTGAAAAAATATAACACATCCATTGTATTGTATTGCATCTCTCATAAACATTGTATATCATAAACATTACATCATAGATCATCATCACATATCGCATAAATAAAAAAAGTGCATCCATCATATTGCATCCATACATTCATAAAGCATAAAATAAAGGCACATCACATCATGAATTTGTATCATCTCGTATATATATCAAAAAATGATTGTCATGGTACAATATCTGAATCGATGTGTGTGAATTTCATCAAAATGTACACTGTACATGAGGCTATAAAAAATGAGCCTATGAGTGCATGCCTATATAAATAATCAGGCTATACAAAAGGGTGTCTATAAAATCAAAGGAGTTTTATCCCTCATTGGCTCTATCACCATGTCCGGGCTGATCTAGCTATCTGACTGAGGTAGAGGCACTCGACTGTGCCTGGATCTAGTGCTTAAAATCGAGCTTCTTGCAGCGTGGAGGGACATCTCTATAGTACAATGTCTGCGAGTATGCCAACTCCTCCCTCGTCGATCCAAACAGTTGTGTTGATACAACCTACCCAACTATCCCATGTGCCTATTAAGCCTACTGTCGAGATGCTACCTCTAGTTATTGTTACCTATTAGCCTCTTGTGCCAGCTATACATCTGAGGTTTATCTGAGCTGGTGCTCATGATCTCTCTAAACTATCAATTCTATAACTTTTTGCCGAGCCTGACCTCACTCAACCATCACAACCTGTAGCTGCTCCTACAACTATTGTATCTAAATATCTCAGGGATTTGGCCCCGGTGGTGGTTGTTGTACTAGTGGTGGTTGTAGAGGTGGCTGCTGGTGTAGTGGAGGTGCACTGGGGACCTATTTTTCATGTTGCTAGCCATCCTAGCCATCATGTCCTCTCCCCTATCCTTCACCCTGCCCATCTAGTTCTCCACCCTACCCTCATCCATGTCCATCCTGCGGCTGACATTGTCCTCTTCCTACTCTCCTCCCTCTTCACCTCCCTCTTGGAGGTATTCCCATTAGATTTTTCAGACAAGGAGGGGGTACAAACCAAGCATCATATGCATGTGTTGTCTAAGAATCGGCCTGCCCATGGCCTAGAAACTAGCTATTTGAATCCCTCAATGACCTCATGGGCTAGTATCGTGTGCCCCCAAATCACCTCTCACGTTGATCTGGCAATGATAGAAGTGTACTGATCATCAGGCATGTCCTGCATCTCACCAATTTTTTTGCCTACTCTATCTGGTAGGTACCTCTCAATCATGGTATGCTCTCGACCCTACATATAATGAGTCCATTGACCAAAGAAGAGATACTGCACATCATCATATCAGGCCAACATTTGTAGCCATGACCACCATCAAAATACTATCATGTCATCAATCACTCTCCTCTAGTAAGGGATACCCAACAACCCTATGTGTTGTAGGGTGATGACTGCTCTATACCTCCACACAACAAGATAATCTGGCTCCACATCTTCCATTTGGATGATTGGTTAGAGCATAACAATATGCTCCCATGCCCATATATGCAGGAGTGTGACTCCTATACCAATAGCTCTACCATCATAATACACAAACTAACGCATAACATGATAAAGGGAGGCTAACATCACTAGCCACCATGCATATTGGGTCCTCCTGAACAAAATTTGATGCCAAGCTAGTCCCCATCTAGGACTGAACCCTCTACTTTGTCGATCTGGGGAAAACAATTACTCCACCAATGATCAATCTGAAGGTCGACACCTATGTACATCTCAAGATAAATCTATGAGTTGACCAAGACAACAATCTCCTGGTCAAGAACCTTGTGGCATGCATCATATCTATCGTTGCTATCATAAATCACTTACTCTCCATGTATGGGCAATCACAAAATCTTCCATACATCCTCTAGCATAACTGTCACCTCACCGATGGGTAACTGAAATGATGAGGTCTCACTATGCCATTGCTCACATAACACTATCATCATCGCTAAATGAGTCCTCACAATAGGCATATACGCGAGGTACTACAACTAGATCTCTCTAAGGTGCTCCTATCGAAGCTCAAACATATCATTGAGTTTGGACAAAACGAATTAGGGGAAATTTACATAAGAAATGGGCCTCCTAAGGATGGCATCATCAACATTTTGAGTTATCAAAAATCAATTAAAAGATGACATCAACCGTTACGGTGACATCATCCAAAATAAAAATAAAATTATTTATTTTATAAAATAAAACTTTCTAAAATCCTATGAATTAACTCATGATGGTTAATTTAACTCTACATATTCTATTCTATCTCATTCATCTTTCTAAATATAAAATATTCTTTTTGTTTTTAAGATTTATATTCTTAAGTTCTATTATAGAAATTATTATGTTTTTTAAAAAATATTTTCATTCTTAAAAAGAAAAAATATATAAGAGCATTTAAAAAATATTTTAACAAAAATTTTCTTAAAAATACTTTAAAAAATTGGAATGAAATTAATTTGTAATAAAATTCATTTGTGCTTCTTATTTTATAAAATTATTTTTATGAAACAAATTTAGTCCATTTTTCATTTTTCATTTGTTTTTGTAGGTTCAAGCATCATAAAAATTGGATTAAAGGGAGCATATCAAAGTGAGGTGATCAGTTCTTTGTTTTTCAAACACAAAAACTAAAAAATATGTTTGCTGCAATTTCATTAAGCAAGAAAAACCAAAACCCATTATTGTCTTTTATAAAATATGCCAAAATCTATTTCAATGCAACATATTTATATTACCTCTTTCCTTCGATTTGTTTTACACGGTCTTTAGATAAATGGGTTTTTTTATTTAGAGTGAATGGTTTGAAACCCTAATGAAATATTTTAACAAAACTTTTCTTAAAAATATTTTAAAATTTTGGAATGAAATTAATTTGTAATAAAATTCATCTATGCTTCTTATTGTATAAAATTATTTTTATGAAACAAATTCAGTCCATTTTTCATTTTTCATTTGTTTTTGCATGTTCAAGCATCATAAAAATTTGTTTTTCCAGCACAAAAACTAAAAAATATGTTTGCTACAATTTCATTAAAATAAATCAAAATATGTTTGTTGCAATTTCATTAAGCAAAAAAAAACCAAAACCCCATTATTGTCTTTTATAAAATATGCCAAAATCTATTTCAATGCAACCTATTTACATTGCCTCTTTCCTTCAATTTTTTTTACACGGTCTTTAGATAAATGGTTTTTCTTCTTTAGAGTGAATGGTTTGAAACCCAAGTGCTTGATTCATTAAAAAAACTTTAAAATCTTGTCTCCAACATTTGTTCATTATATTTCTTATAATTATATCCATCATATATCAATTTTTGGATGGCTTAATAATACAATTATGTAATTGCCAAATGAAATTAAAGAATGTGCAAGCCATGACATTTAAAAAACATTCATTATGTACTTATATTCATCTAAATCTATACAATTTTCATGTCCAATAAATATGCCTCCCTATAAGCAAGAGAAGCATACATTCACCCACAATACAATATAAAGCAATAGGACATTGAATGACACCCCAATTCATAGCATACAGGTTTAATTTTCTAATCCTGGAATGGATTGGATGCTGGTTAATACTTGATTGTGTCAAATATTGGAGAGGCTATTGCATTTTTCCTTTCAAAATCTTGAAAAGAATAGTAGTCAGATATTAATGAACATAGAATAAAATTAAATTGTAGTCCGAATACTAGTCAGATATTTGGAATGAAATAAATTTGTAATAAATTCATTTGTGCTTCTTATTTTATAAAATTGTTTTATGAAACAAATTCAGTCCATTTTTAATTTGTTTTTGTAGGTTCAAGCATCATAAAAATTGGCTTAAAGGGAGCATATCAAATCGCAATATTTGAGGTGAGGTGATCAGTTGTTTGTTTCCAACGTAAAAATTAAAAAATATGTTTGTTGCAATTTTATTTAAAAAAAGTTGAAATATGTTTGTTGCAATTTCATTAAGCAAAAAAAACCAAAACCCCATTATTGTCTTTTATAAAATATTCCAAAATCTATTTCAATGCAACATATTTACATTGCCTCTTTCCTTCAATTTTTTTTACACGGTCTTTAGATAAATGGGTTTTTTTTCTTTCAAGTGAACTAATCTGGAAGCAATATAATCTTCCCTCCCACTCCAATCCAAGCCCTCAACAATCGAAGGTTTGAAGACATTAACTCTAAGTGATATTCAATTCCAACTATTCTTAAACATCATCTAGCTAGGTCAATTTTGGCCAATAAAAATATGAGAAGTATTTACCACATTTTGGTGTGGATGAAATGTAAAATTACTATTGATTGTTTAACCATTGAACAAAATAATGCCTATGTAAAGTGTTTAGTTCTTATACTGGGGGACAATTATTTCCATTTTCATTTTAATTTATCAAAGTTTTGAACAACAAAAAAAATTGATATCATGGTATGCTTACATTTCAGAAAAGAACCCAAGTGCTTGATACATTAAAAAACTTTAAAAGCCTATCCCCAACATTTGTTCTTTAGATTTCTTATAATTTTATCCATCATATATCAATTTCTAGATGGCTTAATAATACAATTAGGTAATTTCCAAATGAAATTAAAGAATGGGAAAGTCGTGACATTTAAAAAACATTCATTATGTATTTATAATCATCTAAATCTATACAACTTTCATGTCCAATAAATATACCATATATCGAATGCTTCCCTACAAGCAAGAGAAGCATACAATCAACCACAATATAATATAAACTAATAGGACTAGGGATGGCACCCCAATTCATAGCATATAGGTTTAATTTTCTAATCCTAGAATGAATTGGATGCTGGTTAATACTCAATTGTGTCAAATATTGGAGAGGATATTGCATTTTTCCTTTCAAAATCTTGAACAAAATACTAGTTAGATATTAATGAACACAAAATAAAAGTTAAAACCCTCCAAAAATATCAGAGGTTTTAAAGATAATTATGCATCATGCCCCTTTACCTATATTGTAGGAGATTATTTATAGGAATCATATCCCAGGTTGCTTAACCTTGTAGGCCTATTGCAGACTGCAGGTGACATGTCACGGGGATAAATATGGTAACCAATGATTGTGCTACCATTTTTGGCCATACGTCCATACCTTGTTCCAAATTTTTCATTTTGACAGAGAGAGGAAAGATGTTGCAATAGGTTTTAAATTTGCTATATACCTACTAATTTTATTTGTTTGAAAGTTTGGAAATCACTACATTTCTTTTAGGAATTTTTCAAACACTTCCCTACCTTGTATATGATGTTGACAAATATTATGGAATAACCTTTTCAACAAATCCATTTTGTGCATATCATGCAATCATTGTAGTCGAAGATTGATCATCAAAGGCAAGCCCAAAGTTGTATGGAGACAATATTCCCAAGCTCTTTACTTACTGGATAGTTTGTGTTCAATGGAAATGTATTACTATTGTTGTGGAAGCTTTTTACAAGAACATGAAATTGTGAAGTATTGACAAGATTGATAAAATATTGAAATTTAAGAATTTGTAACTAGAGTAAGCTTTATATATATTTTAGACTTCAACTTCTCTTCTCTTACTTTAATATTTTTTATTTAATTTATTTAACTGTGTTTTCTTAATTTAAATGTTTAGGAATAAATGGAGCTTAGAATACCTACAAGTGAGTTGAAATCCATTGTGGTTTACAACACAAAAGATGATGATGGAAATTGGATTCCAATGACCTTATTTATCAACTCCACGATTACGATGAGGCCTTTATAGATTGGAAAAAATAAGGTTAAAAAAAAGCATTCTTTTGATGTCAAATACCATTGGAAAGGAATGATCAAAGAGTTCAAAACAAGTCCAGGTGGTAAAGGGGTATCAGAGGTTAAAATTACACATGTTTATGACAAGAAAGAGATGTTGAAAGAATCAATTGTAGAAAAAATATTCTTTCAATTTGGATCAAATTGTGAGTAAGAAATTTTTTTGTACTGAAGTGAGAATGCTTTATAAATTATTTATTTTAGTGCAATGTCATTTTTTATATTAAACAAATTTTTAACTACTAATGAACATTTCATTCTTATAGGCTTGTATGTTTTGAATTGGGAGGAGTGAGAACCTATTGAATCAATTAAAAGTACCTTCCAAGCTATTCATTTTGAAATTGGAGAAATTATTTATGCTAGAAAGGGGTATGTGAAGGATCATCATGGAAAAAATAGGCCCTTAAGTGGCAAAAAATTCAGAAAAATTAGAGTTAGGCAACTTGACGTAAAAATTTGAATAAGTTATCTATATTATTTCAAAAATATGTAAGAATAGAATCTATAGAAAATTGAATTTAGTTTCTAAACTACTAGGTTTTTTTTTTTTTAAATTCTATTTGGTGAAAATTTGAAATTTCAATGCAGAGTACTTAAATTTCAGGGAAAAATAAGTAGGTGTTTGTCTGACCACCCTAGAACCACAATAAAATGATAATATTTTTTATAATATTTTAGATATAAGTAGAAGACTCATGTCCCAAGGTGACATATTTTTTTATAATTTTCTTCCAAATAAATAATTAATTATGAATTTTTTATTACAACTTTTAAAAAGTATAAAAAGTATGTTGAGCACCTTAACTTGGTCAAAACTTCATGAAATTCAATTTTTCTTTTAATCCTATGGTATGCAAAGCATAGAATGTGATGCATGTTTTGATTCAAAAATGTATTTTGAAAGAATAGATGTTTTTTCAGCCTATCAATCGGGACTTTAGTCGTTCGAAAGAAAATACTTGTTAAATTCAAAGTAAAGCATAATTTATATTGGTGGAAATATGAGAATCTCCTTTAAATATCTTTACGTTTCATCAATTTTGGGTAAAAAAAAGTCGTCAGCCACATACCCATCATATTGCCACTTTTTGGTCCATCATGATCCTGCGCATACCCAAAGGACTCCACATGGTTGATCAAACAAGGGATATGGTTTTATATATATACATATATCCTTCCAAGAGCTGGTGCAACATATGGAAAACTTCAAGAGATTCCATTACCAATGCTTAATTCACTTGGATGGCCAAATATAGATCCTTCAACCATAGCTTCTTATTGCTACAAGAATTTTGAAGAGGTGCAAACAGGTATGAAGTTAAAAGGAGGAAATCATGTCCACATTAGTGTATTCATGCCAATCAACATTTTCTATCATATGTTCAAAACTAAATTATCCATTTAGAGAACTAAAAAAACATATAGTATTCAATCACCTTCAGATAGATCGCTCAAGTCTTTATTTTGTTTTGAGTGGGACAAAAAGGTACACTATGAAAATGGAGAGGAAATAGAATGTAGATTGTCTCATGAAATAATTTCCTTTAGGTAAATTTTTGTGTTTATTTTTTAGCAATTCAATTACTTATGATGTTTTATTGTTTTTGTATAAAAATATTTACATAGTTTAATATATTACTCAGGTATTGGATTTCAAGACAAATTTTAGGTACATGAGATTCCAATTTCGAAGGTGGAGACATGTTCACCAATTGGGACAATGGACATGGATTCCAAATGACCAAGATGAAAATGATGGAACCCATTCTCTAAAAGTATCATTTGATATTTTTATGAATAAAATTCCTTTTAGATCTTTATCAACGGAAGAAAATTGGACATTGTTTGAAATAAGAAAATATTTGGAAATGGATGAAAAGCTTAGCGATTTCATATTTTTGCATAATGGAAATAAGGTAGATTGGTTTTTTATCATTATATATCTAGTTTTCTCATTATTTTATATGTCTTCATTGTGATGTATATGAATATAAATTTTGTTAAAGTTGAAGCACAAGGAATTAAAATCATTATTTTCTTCTAAATTTCAGGTTGGCAAGCATCGAGAAAATATTATTCTTTGCAAGGGTTGTCTTCCTCCTACAACATTATAAATCAAAGAAAATTAAGAATAATTTCATGAAAGATTCACTATTAGGCTTTTTAAATTTCTTTCTAGGATTTGAGTATTTCATAGTTTTAGCCTTATCAATTCAAAGTGTTCACTAATCATCATTCCAATGTAAATGAATTGATCTATACATGCGATGTAAAGCATCCAATGTTTATAGAACACTATGTAATCATACATTTATTTCCTTATAATATAATATCATGGTTTTTCTTCATCATTTCTCAATGAGCAAGATTGAATTTTGTTGTCATTATATTTACTATGGTTATATTGAACTTTAAAATCCTTTATGAATTTGGAATTTACAAATTCCTCCTTCTTAAGCACATTTTTCATAGCATCATGGATAAGTTTAAATTGGTCTTTTGAGTGGTACAATCACACTAATTAAAATCACCTAAGAATGTGGATAGATCTTTAAAGTAACATGTGTGACTAGGATAGGTGCCTAGATAGGGTTATGAGTTATTTAAGTGACAAATGTGCAAGGAGGAGGTTCCTAGGTTAAAATGACTGAGCTTGTAACTATGATAAACACAACTAAAATTGGCACTTGACAAGTAGCAGTCAACAACAACAACTAATATTTGTGCCTAGGATAGATTTTGGCATGTTTTAGCAGCAACATTTCAATTCTACATAATGAAAATATTATAGACACCTATATTAGCAGCTTCCCCAGTGAAATGAGGGAAATTTATGCAGATTAGCATGCTCCAATTTTCAAGTGTAAATTAGTAATGGCCATAGACTGACAATCAGAACAGTGAGGAATAGAGGGTGATTTCAGCATAAATCTCATATTTTTTATGGAGTGTTTCAGCTAGGGTTTGGTTGACACAAAAATAAGTATTTTAAAAATTGATGCAATTGCTTGAGATTCTGTGTAAGGCATATCCAAGCATGAAATTCCCATGATTTCATGGCAGCTACCAATTGTTTGTCAACGTTATGCATGGCAGATCTTGAGGATAGTTTTAATGGATCTATTGCCAATGTCAAAGAGTTCTTGTGATATAGTTTGATGATATCTTCATTCAAATATTCAACCATGGTTGTTTGACCTTGTCAAACCTCTAATTCCCATGTTGCCAAAATCACCGAATCTACAATGACTGGTTCCTAACAAGTGCAACTATAGATTCAATAAATGGGTGTGCTTTATATATAATATTAATTAGCCATTATTTAAGTCAAGTCCTAGTTTCTAGCGTGTACAACCATAATTTATGTAAATGGTTTTTTAATACATATATAAATGGCCAAAGTTTCAGTCCCATGCCTTGTTCAGTGTGGAAATATGCAAAAATGAATTCATGAAGTAAATTGAAGATTGAACTAAATGTCATTATGATGGAGAACAAATATATTATTATTAGTATTACCTAATATATGTATAGTTTAAATAAAAATCAAAAATAATATTTAATGCATACTCTTTTGATTCTCAAACCATTTTGTGTGTGTTTGGAATTCACTGCACTCCATGCGAGTACATTTCTTTTAGACATTTTACAAAACAATTCATATGCATTGTCTATGCATTTACATTTTGGATAGATTATAGTAGTAATCCATTAAAGGGTATGGACATACATTAAAGATTATATTATTCTCTTGTTATTCTCTTTCATCTTGCATTGAATTCTCTTACAGTAGCATCAATGCTATTCATATTTGTAATATTTTTCTTTTGGTTAAGTCTATAAAGCATGCGTCTATAGAACCAATGAATCATTTGGATCAATGGGTTAGATAGTACTGATCCTCCACCATGCTGAGTAGACCTACGATAAGCAATCCTTGCTAGCTTATGAGACTTCTCCATTCCCTATGTATTCCAAATACTCAAGCTTCTATACTCTTTAGCAAACCAAGGACCATGTGCACATAGAATGTGTTGAAAAACACCAAGGGAAAAGAAAATAATTAGAACCTAATACAAATTACACTAGATTATTTATATAAAGCATATAATAAATAAAAAAATTATATGAATTCTTACCATGTAATGAGTGATTTCATTTTCTCCCCATACTAGAAGAAAATCCTTTGTAAACTTTGTTACAACTTCAATAATCATGTATCATCACCTTCAATGAATCTTTCCTTGTTCATCAAAGGGATCAAAGATGATAATGAACTCCATGTCTTTATTTTCCTCAACTGAGAAGAACCTTTTTCATTTTGATCATCCTCTACATTGATTAGATCCTTATATATTTCCCATTGACCCCTTCTAGGTATGTGCAAGATCATAATGGAAAAAATAGGCCCTTAAGTGGCAAAAAATTCAAAAGAATCAGAGTTAGGCAACTTGATGTAAAAATTTGAATAAGTTATCTATATTATTTCAAAAATGTGTAAGAATAGAATTTGTAGAAAATTGAATGTAGTTTCTAAACTACTAGGTTTATTTTTTTTCTATTTGGTGAAAAATTTTAAATTTCAATGCATTAGTACTTAAGTTTTAGGGAAAATAAGAAGTAGGTTCTGTCTAACCAACCTAACCACAATAAAATGATACTATTTATTTATAAGATTTTAGATATAAGTAGAGGACTCATGTCCCGATGTGATGCATTTTTTTTTTGTAATTTTTTTCCAAGTAAATAATTAATTATGATTTTATTATTACAACTTTTAAAAAATAAAAAAACTTGTGTCTAACCACCTTAACTTGGTCAAAACTTCATGAAATTCATTTCTTTTTTTTTTAATCCTATAGTATGCAGAGCATAGAATGTGACACATGTTTTAGATTCAGAAAATGTGATACCGTTTGAAAGCTATAGATATTTTTCAATAAGCCTATCAATCAGGACTTTAGTTGTAATTCAAATAGAAAATAAATAATAATAATTTATGAAATTCAAAGTAAAGCATAATTTATATTGGTGGAAAGCTGAGAATCTTCTTTAAAAGCCCTTTTTGTTTCATCAATTTTGGGTAAAAAAAGAGTCATCAGCCACATACCCTACAAAAACCCATCATATCGCCACTTTTTGGCCCATTATGATCCTGCACATACCCTTCTACTTCTTTGGTAGTCTAAATTTTTAATAAAATATTGAGCCTTATCACCTCCCATTGATGGCTTTGATGGAACAATACCATGAGCCCCTTAAAGTTTCATATCTTTTTCAATATGAACATTACCTCCATGTAGTCATGCATCTAACAATACCCTTTCAATTGATTTTATGGATTTTTTTTCCTCCTCTTTTTTATTCCATGTAAATAAAATTGATAAATAAACAAGTTTATCAATTATTCTTACAAAAGCATGAAGAGTGCATATGTGTACTCTTTTGAGTGGAATTTAGAGAATTGGCTTTAAATTTGGATCAACTTCATCTCTATTAGGATGTAATCCTTGGTCACAACTTAATATACCTTTACAAAATCTTCCATTTAATTCTTTTGACTTGTCTCAAGAATGCATACAATAAATGTAACTATGCTTTTCATTTGCTCCATGACTGATATTATACATGCATTTCAATGTTTTCAAATTAGTAGCCATATGTCATTCAACATTATATTATTTTTACCCATCAACATAAAGTTTCTCCCCCATCATATGAGAGGAAATCATGGATGGTATCTCAGTTTGCTCGAAAACCTATTTTAGATCTTCATAGCATTCCTTGTTTACTCTAAACAATCCAAGCCACCAAATGTGATTCTCTAATTGTACATGAAAGTATGTTTCATCAGTAACATGAATATTTGGATTTAATGCTCTATTAATTTAGGTAATTGAAACTCTTTCATACTTGAAACTATTTATCAATTCCATCTTATCTAATTTTAGGATGAATATAAGTTTTCCATTTGCCTCCACTGAAATATCATAATACCTTACTATAGCTTGTAAAAAAATTTCAGCTTCAAACCAAACATTGTTTGTTGGATTTAAAGTAATTGAGAATTCCCTTCCAATATGTGTTTTTCATTTCCTTTGAAAATTATCCTTTGATGCTTGGATGTGAAACATATTTCCAAAAAAATATTGAACTTCTTTGTTCATGTTAGACTATTCCACTCTAACATGAGATGGGCGAGGCAAAAAACCCTTAGTGATCCCAGTATTTAATATTCTAGTATGTAATTCCTTAAAATTTTCTTCATATCCCCTCCTACTAATTCATGCATTGTCACATGCTCCTTGTACATAATTAGAATTAATTGAACATGATAAATATTTTATTATCTCACCAACCAAAACTTTTCTTAATGTAGCACATTGACGTTGATGAAGCATTGCCAATATCTCATCTTTTTTAAATAGACTCTTCATAAGTGAGGCTAAGTTCTGGCCTCTATCTATAGTTCACTCAATTATTGTAGGATCAATTATACTTTTCATAGCTTGAACTCTCTTTTTGAAACCACCCCCTGAAGGTACTAGATACACAATATTATTTAACTTATCCTTCCTCCTAGAGGAGTTTTCTTCATTTTTTTAATAACTTTATTGAGAGCTTCAACTTTGAACTTCAAATCCTTATTTTCCTTCTTCAATAATGAGATTTCTTGAACCATTGTATTTCAAACTTTCAATGTCCAATATACTTATGTTCTAACCTCTTGTTCACTTCAACTAAATTAAAGACTTTATTATCCATTTCAAGAATCTTATTTTCTACATAATTTATTTTTTTTCTCAAAATTTTCTCTATTTCCTTCAAGCCTCTTGTAGTACCCTAACAATCCACTTTCCCCATTGCATACAAATTTTATAAGCCCAGTAATAGTATCAAACTTAGGATAATCATTATTTTTAGGATCAAGAGGATACAAATTTATGTTCGCCCATATATCTTTATGCTTTCGGTCCAATATTCTCGAATTGTTTTCATCTATATCATAATTCTTCATTGTATTTCATTTTTGATATGGCTGCATTTCTTCATCCAACTCCACACGTAAATTATATGAAATATTTTTCATTTTCCACTTCTTTAAAATTGACTCCACCTATTATACAACAAAAAATATCAATCATTCTATAACATATCATATATGATAGAGATTATTTTAAAGAAGTTGTATTGAAATTATTTTTAAAAAGATTAAATAAGCTATAATGAAATTATTCAAAATACTCTTAAAAATTCAAATGAAATAATTATTAAAAAGAAAAGAAAAATCTCAGTCACCTTTTTTTCCTCTAATTTGTTTGTCCTTTATCCAATTAATTAGAGGGATATTGCTTTGAAAGTCTAAATAAATGGATATTTTTAAAAATTCAATCTCTTTTTTTCCTCCATAATTCAACTTCAAAATTTTCCCTCCATAATTCAAACTCAAATTTTTCCCTCCACAATTTGACATCAAAAAATTTCCTCAATTTTTTTAGTAAACTTATTTAAATTTTATATAGCTCAAAAACTTTATCATATATTTAAAATCATAAAACTTGTTATAAACATATTTAACATAATAAATCTAAATCTATAATATGGAACTTGATTTAATATATAAAATTTATATAAAATAAAATATTAAGTATAAAATAAAATATCTAAAGTTACTTGTGAATACATCCAAAATTGGTCTCGAGAATATTAATTGAATATTGGTTATTTGATGAATACAAATCTTTATTTCCTCTACTGTATAAATAAATTGTAAAGTTTATTTATATAGTTCTTATTTCTTAATTCCTCTTATCTAAACCGCTTTCTTCATGATTTAATTAAATGGACAAATTTAACTAATTTTTTTATTTGATTAATTCCCTCTCATTAAATTTGAATTTTTAATTCAAATTTTGTCACATTTCTCTATATTCTTCTAACCTCCTTCCACATTATCTTCCAACTCACCATGTGTCACATGAAAATAATTATTCCTAATTTCTAAAATGGGTATTTACCCTCAACAATCTCAGCCAACTCAAGGACACATGGCTTCTTCTTTCCATTTATTCTTTTCTATACTTGGCAAGATTGTTCTATTAAAGGGGACAACTTCTTTATTTCTCTCCAACTTCCTCATTTCTCATCGTCGATCTCTCCAGATTGAATCCTGATCGTCCATTGCTGCCAACTCACCTAATGCCTTGGTGAAATCTATAAATAGAGGCTCATTTGCAACTTTTAACAAGAGAGCATTGCATACCATTATTATATTAATATAAAATAAAAAATCTAAAGTTACTTTACTTTACCATTTTTAAATAAAAACAAATAATCAAGAAAAGAAAGTGAACTTATTTTTTAATAAATTATAATAGAAATATATGTTACCACTTTTTTTTTAAATGAACTTGAGTTTAAGATTTTTTAAGTAAAAAATAAAAAATCAAGAAAAAAATAATCTAAAATGAAAAGTGAACTTGAGTTTGTCAATAAAAATATATGTTACCACTTTTTAAAAAATAATGGACTTGAGTTTTTTAAGGAATTATAATAGAAACATGTGAACCCACTTAACTCATGTAGTTAAGTAATTTATATTTAAATAATTTGTATTATTTGATATATTTTTTGTTTTTTTAGAGTTCCTTAGGAGGCCCATTTTTTATGTAAATTTTCCCTAATGGTAGGTCAGTGCTCATGGGACATCAAAAGCTAGATAACCTCCTACACCCACAAAGCGCACGACATTAAATTTCACTAAAAATGGCTAATTTTGGAGCTTTTATCACCCAAATGACAAAGGCATCGCCATTTATGAAGGTGTCGCCATATTTCAAATTCCAAATAGCGACGCTATATGAATTCAAATTCTAAATCAAGACTTGCATCACTATTTGACACTTGCAAACCCTAATACGAAATTGCAAATCAAGTAGGTGGTCGCTATTTACATCTGTGTCACAATTTGACAAGCGGAAAACTTGATTCTAAATCGTAAAGTTCATCGCAATTCACAATGGCATCGCTAAAAAGGTGACAAGCATCACTAATTCTTAAAATAGTGTCACAATACAATGATGCCACCTTAAACCAAATTGCAAAGCATAATAAATTCATTAAAAAGTCAAATTGCAGGGAAAGTTTAAGATTGCATGCCATTGGTCCCGCGCCTGGAGGCCTCTAGTACTCTCGAACCCAATAAGAAATGTGTCATGGGAGCACTCATTGCACCATTTTGTTAGGTCAGAGCTCAAAATGTAGCAAATCTATCATTTGTGAATGCACAAATGACTTGAAAATGACCCTTCATCACCTACTTAAGCCAATAAAATTAGGGTTTTTTGGCCAAAAGCTAGGATCTTGACCTGTTTTACCTATTTCCACCCTGTGCAACCTATTTTGAGCCATTTTTTGCATTTCTAAGGCCATTTTTGGCATCTCGGGGCCTTTTTTAGCACCTAAACCTATATATTACCTCTGTCGAGAAATCAACCCAAAATTCCAAATTTTTTCCCAATTTCTCAAGGGGGAAAGGAACTAGCTTAATTCTTCTACTGGAGCAACAATGGGGCATCCAAAAATTAGATTTTTTTTTAAAAAAATTGATCTAAATAGCAGTTGTAATTTGAAGAGCATCAATCTTTGAGTCAATGTAATAGGTACCTCGCTTCAAAGAGGGGAAAAATGTAGACATTTAAAAATGTCCTGAATGATATCATGCACTCAAATTTGATATACTAACATCACTTCATCCTAAAACCCATGCTCTTTTTGCTTAAATGTTTAAATTAGTTTAGGAGCTATTTAATTAATTGTATAATTTACATCTATTAGTCTAATTAATCTAATTAGGTTAATTCACCCCCTTTCATGCTAATATTTCATCCTATTAAATTAAATAAATCAAATTATTTAATTTAATCCCTAATTTCCTCTTATTTAAGTAAATAACCCTAAGTTATTTAATTAAATATCACATCACTTCCCCTTTTCATTAAATTAATTAATTATTTAATGAATATCCTAAATTCTCCTAATTTGCATAATTGAAACTTTATTTAATTATCAAATTACTAGTTAAATATAATCCTATCCACATGCAAGAGAATATTCCAAGGAATATTCTAAGGGAATATTCCTCCTTTGCACATTCCTCCACAAGGAATATTCTTATGGAATATTCCTTCTCCTTTGCACAATTAAATTTGGTTTTAATTAACTAAATATATATTTTTCTCACCCATGAGAATATTCTTTGAGAATATTTTCTTTCTTCACTCATTTGAAAAGGGGAATATTCCTTTTTGAAACAAACTTTCAACAAGACTTCTTTTGCAAGTTTTGAAAGTGTGTTTTTTTGGATGAATGTGAGCCCTTGATTAAATATCATCTTGCATCCTAAACCCTTGGTGGGAATCCATGATCCATGCCTCCATCTTCCTTCCTTTTTGACCATTGATTTGTTTTTTCAATCTTAGCTCTTCATTTCTCATTTGTCCTTCTATATATATAGGTCACTATTTGGCAACAAATGGATCCATTTTTTAAGAGAAAACTTATGCTATTAAAATCACTTTCATCTTGCACTCACATTTCATGTTTTAAAAGGCATTTCAGGTTAATTTCTTGCATCATATTAGCTTATCTTCCATTAATGGCTTCCATGATAACATAGGTGCATCCATTTAGCATGTTTTAAAATTAAGGTTTTAATCTTTTTAGTCTTAACTCCATTTAGAATAGCTTTCCATACACCCATATCGATCATCTTATCATAGATCATGTTAAAATAGCTTTCATCATGTTATTTTATCTTTAAATCATGTTTTCATACACATCTCCCAGTAGTTTCGTCAATTCTCTTTAAGAGAGTCGATAAAAAAAAAAGCTCATTTATCCACAGGGTTGGGAAATGGTCGCTATTCCACATCAATGCGACACCACTCACCCAATAGGATAAGTTTCAAAGTCTTAGATTAGAAGTTTATCAAGCTTTCATATTTTAATATGTTAGTTTCAATGGCTTCTTGTCTTTGTTTAAATTGAATAATCTCTATTCAGACTAATTCATAGTGGCTTAATTATACTTCAAATCATCATGGATCAAGTGTAGTTACCCATACTACGTTCATCGGTCACAATTACCATCGGCCATAGTTCCTTACTAGGAGGATAGTACAGTCCCAACACATTATTGATTGTTGCCTACTAGAGTAGGTTTGTTGGTAGTTTGGGGAGTGACAGGGGCTTCTCGTTGGTACTCTAGAGTTTACAAGGTCCTCCTGAGAGGTTAATCAGTGGGGACACATGATTAGAGTAGAGGTAGTGGAGTAAAAGATTGATGTATTATAGCCTATTCAGTGGGGTGTGCTTCTAGAGGTCACCGATGCACTTACCACACTCAAGTACAATGTGTGGTAGGTCGAGCATAGGCCCATCCCTTATATAGATCAAAACAAACCTACCTTGATAGAGAAGCTTAGGAGAGGTCCAAGAGGAAAATTTTGTGGGTAAGGATGGGGACAATGGGATGATGGTGGCAAGGGGGATGGTGGTGATGATGGTGGTAGTGGAGGGAGAGGGGGTAGAGGAGGGAGAGATGATAGAGGTGGATGTCTACCTCAAGCACCGAGTCAAGTTGGTGGTCAGTAGGGAGAGGATGCTCCTCATCAGGAGTAGGGTGTCAAAGTAGATGTCCCTCCTTGCCAAGAGGAGGGTGTTAGATTAGATTAATAGCCAATTGTAGACATCAATATGGGCATCAAGGTTGAGGAGGTTGGGATAGAGGAGGAGAGAGGAGATGGAGGATAGGGGGAGGAGATGAGATAGGAGGTGGTCGTGGAGGAGGGTTTGTAGGAGATACTCATCCTAGAGGTGATGGAGGAGGATGTGTGGGATAGATCAATGGATCCTTAGGTGGTAGCTTTATAGGCATAGGTTCATGCTCTAACACTATAGGTACAAGTTTTGTAGTGAGAGATATCTTAGTTGAGAAATGAGAGAGATTTTCCTGTGATCTGGGTGTAGTGAGAAGATCAAAGTTCCCTATATTTTATTAGTACAATTAGTGGTGGGACTATAGATTTTGCTTGAGATATTCATAGATCTAGTAGAGCAGAGCAATATTATCAAGATTTATATGAGAGGCTAGTTCCTCCATCACAAAGAGAGCTTAGTTTCACTAAGATGATGAGTCGATCTTTTGGTAGGGTACATTCCAGACGGTCCCAGAGAAATGGGGGTTTCTCCTAGCTTTGGCCTTACCCTTACCATTCAACACAACATTCTTAGAGGGATAGGTCATGGGCTAGTGGATCAGTTCATAGAGAGGATAGACCATCTACTTTTGAAGATAGGGATAACATTGGAAATCCTTGATTATGTAGACATGTATTAATTATTTTTTTGGACTGAGCTTGCAAGCTCCACATTTTTTTATTAACATTCAATTATAGTATTGTGAAACTTATTTTTGGATATATATGAGATGCACCATATTTTAAGAAATTATATGATGTGTTATTTGTTATGCATATGGTTTTCTATTATTTTATTTATGATCTATGGATGGATGCATATGATATATTTATTATGCTTACGTGTATGACATGATGTATGGATTTAATTTATATGTGATGATGACATTATTGATGCTTATATGTTGTGTATATGATGATGGATTTATGTTTTGGAACATGTTATGCTATATGCAATATGATTTTTATATGGATAAGGATGATTTGAAAAATGATATGCAATATGGTTTATCTTTTTGTAATTTTCTTATCCAGTATGTATGATCTATATTCACATGATTATTACAATATTCAATTTTTTTTATGGATGCAAGATGATGTAGTTGATATATTTTTTTTTGGTACATCACAATATACCACTAAAATGACTATGAAACTTTTTAGTAGATTTGTTAGTGCAAAGAAAAGAAATAGCTAATAAGGAGTGAAGAATTTTTTTCAAATGGATCTTTCATCCAAATTTGATAAAATGATTGATATTACTTGGGCTTCTAGCAGTACATGTTTTACCATCATAGAGTGTTTTTATTATGGGACATGGAACAAGTGAATGTATGCATACCTAAGCATGAATTGCGAAGGTAGATTTTGTTTCCATTTTCTTAAAGATATAATTTATGGCGAAGAGGAAGATGTACACCAAGTTGAGACAAACCTTGGTGACATTAATATCCATTTGTTAAAGATTTAAATATGTCAAACAAGGAGTGCCAGGATTTAAATTAGTGACAATAGACTTGTATAGGAGCATTTGAGGAAATTTCCATAAAGCATGTTTATCTTGATACAAGAAAGCATTAGATTGGCCTTTGACTTTGACATAAGGACCTTAGTTTCCCCAATACATTATCAGGAAAAACCATAGACATAAATCAATAGAAAGAATTTTCATCACTCTAATCATTTATCGATACCATCGAGCATCTTAGGAGTATGACATAAGATAAATCAGACAAAAAGATAAAATTAAGTAAAAAAAACAAGTCAACAAGATTTTCAAGATTTTCTTGTCAACCAATAAGTCCACAATAAAAAATATTATGCCCCAATGTAAGGAATAAAACATTACATATAAGATGTATGGCCTAGTTTGGATAATGCCAAATCCTATATAAGATAAAATAATTTTGATTTGATAGGTACCTTTTATAGATATGCAAACAATTTGACTTGCTAGTTTGAAGGCTTACTTGGGTAGTGTCCAATTTATGTTTCGTTGATTTGTTAAGCTTGATTCTACGTAAGGTATGTCATTTGTGTTCAAAATGTTAGTTCCTTACAAAAGGATAGTTTATTATACAATTTGGACTCTTTCACAGGACTTGCTCATGATGGACTCTAAGGGGACTGAGCTAATTCCTTAGGGGCTCATTGATGATGTCCTTGCCTACATGATGAATGTGGAGACATTCTAGTTTGACTATATTTGTGTTAATGATACCTTATTTATGAGACCTAGACTAGAAAAAATACTTGACCTCAATTGATCCTAAAGGAAAAACCTAATGCCTTAGGGGCTGATTGATGATAGCCTTGCCAATTTGACGAATGTAGAGACATCGTAGTTCGACTGTATTAATTTTGTTATTTTTGGCTTTTCTGACCTTGAATGTTTTCAAAACTTCAAAGGATGTTTGAATATTTTTGGAATTTCAAAGGATATTTAAATGTTTGTGTTTTTTGATTTATTTTTTGATTATTTTGGATGTTTGATATTTTTTGATGTTTTTGGATGTTGGATATTTTTAAATATTTTGGATGTTTGATGTTTTTGATGTTTTTGAATTTATGTGATAATGTACCTAGATACCTTGTGTAGGATTATTTTGAAACCTTAGGTCAAGAATTGCTCCCGGTCTAGAATAGGACCAATTTTTATGGATGAATGAATGTGATAAGTTATTAACACTAAGTATTACCCAATTTTAGGCCATGGGAAATCTCTTCACTATGAAGGATTATGTGTTTAGGTTTATTATGGATGGAATCAGATAGAACAGTGATAGATGGACAAGTAAAAGCTAACTACACATGGCACCTATTTTCCAAGTTTTCACCATGGTACTTATCCAAAGCACCACCGAAATGGTTTTCACTATAGGACAAATTATTTTTCTTTCTCTTTTCTTTTCTATTTTTTCCATTTTAAATTTTTTTTTTACCCCGTGGGATCTTGTAGAGGTCATTTATAGTACCTCCAAAGTTTCATGCTATTTATGGGATCAAATAACAGTTCACCCTCTAGAGTAGCCACTTGATAGGCACCAAATCTGTATGTTGCGATGATGATGTAAGGACCTAACCGATCAGGTTAAAAAATTTCTAGTTTCTCATGTTCATGTTGGTTTTTTGGATTTTCCTTCAAGAATATATCACCAATGTCAAAAAAATTGACTTTAACCCTCTTATTGTAGCTCTGTCTAAGGTAGTTCTGGTACGCGTGTAAGTAAACCAATGTTGTTTGTCATATTTCATCCAGTAACTATAGCTCATACAATCTATAAATTTTGTAATCTTCATCCTCAATGACACTCTACATGGAAACTCTCAAGGATGGGATCTCAACCTGAATTCCAGTAAGATGGCTTTGAAACTATAAACAAGGGAAAAAGGTGTGGCACTTGTGGGTGTATGAATTCTCATATGATAAGTCCATAATTTTGTATTTAGTTGTATGTGCAAGTCCCAACCAACATAATTGATAGTATTTTTTAAGAGTTTTGCAATTGTTTTATTATATTCCTCTGCTTGACCACTACCATGTGGGTAATAGGGGGTAGCAAAGTGGTGGTGAATGTGCTACCTTTCACACAATTTCTTCACATCTTGGTTTTTGAATGGATGTCCATTATCGGTTGTGATGGATAATGGAACACCATATCGACATATTATATAGTTTAGAATGAACTTAGAGATTTGTGTGCCAGTGATATAGGTCATTGGTATGGTTGTGATCCATTTGGTGAAATGCTCTATAGTAGTTATAATGAACCTGTGTCCATTTGCAAATGTGGGATGTATCTTTCCAAAGAGGTTGAGTCCCCATTGAGAGAAAGGCCAAGGAAAGGTAATTGGGTGAAGTCCTTATGCTTGTGCATGTACGAGGTCGCTATGTATTTGACATTGAGAATATTTCTTTATGGTGTGGTAGGAATCACACTCCATTGTACACCAATAGTATCCCATCTATAGAAGCTTCTTGGCTAGAGAAGGATTGCTAGAATGAGCCCCAAATATACCATTATGTACTTCTCATAAATCTATTTTGATTCTTTTGTGTTGAGAAATTGAAGCAGAGTGGTATCTAGGCTAAGATGATAAAGGGTGTTGGAAATGGTAACATACTTGGATGCTCATCAAATAAAGGTTTTTATTTGATTTTTGTACAATTCAGGAGGTAGGATTTGGGAATTAAGGTAGTTATGTATCTCTTTGAACTAGGATGAATTGGGTGTTGGAAACACAAGGGAAGACAACTGAGAGGGGGGATGAATCAGTTGTCCTAAAAATTTAAAAATTATTAACTTTATCAAGCTTATTCTCATATCTGATTATTAACCATGAAAGAATAAATCATCAACACATCAAAAACACACATAACACCAAGTTTTTTTATGTGGAAACCCTATTAGGTGAAAAACCATGGTGGAGGTCAATCCACAAGATTATACCCTATTAAAAGTATAAAGAAATATGAGTGGGGAATGCACATGCATTTAGGTGCACTGCCTAGAGCTCACTACTCAATTACAACAAGGCTTACTACCCAAAGGAAGAAAAAATATCTTAAAAAAAGATTCAAATTACATTTGTAGGGATTTGAACTGATAAAATATCATCTGCTAATGCTTGATCATAGTTCTGGTTGAGCACATGAATACTTCTTCACTTTTCTTCACTCTTCTTCACACTCTACTCTTCCTTCGAATGATTTAGAACATTATTTGCACACACACACACATTCAACATACTTCAAATGAAATAAACAGTCACTTATATATACGCAACAAGAAATTAAACCGCTACATGCCAGCTTTAATGAAAATAATAAAATGATAACAAACCGTCAGCCCAAAATAATAACAATCATTAATGTGAATCAACCAAGGTCAGCCATAATTTAGTGAAGACCCAAAATAACATCTTCGAACATGAGCCACCTTGAAAAATTATTCCTTGAAGATCCACAACATTCTACAAACACCTTGTCGGCCAATAACATGAAAAAAATGAACACGCAAGAGAAAATCTTGGATCATGAGCACAACGATCAATATGGATGTGCAACATAGATAGAGAAAGATCTAGAAACATCTAGAAACATCATGAATCACTAGAGAAACATCCACAACAACTGAACTAACTGAAATCACATCATCTTCATTTAGGAACACAAACTGAAGTAACAAAAAGATAGTCAGAATACAAATTTTCATAACTTGATCAAATCTACATGTAGATCTCTGAAACTCAACATGGATAAACTAGATATACTTGACAATAAAACCTTTAGTCCACAACCTCTGAACATCAACATATTGAACTCACCAATAGACTAAACTTCACTTCACCACTGACAACCTGTAACTCATTTCATTACAATTTTCCCAATATCCTCGACATATACAACTTCTAATGCATTAATTCTAATAGTGTTGACATCAACGAAAACCAAATATTAGTAACACAACCATAACATCCAACAATCTCCCCCTTTGGAATTGATGGCAACACATGATGTGAAAAACACCATCAATGCAACTATCTCTAGCACATACTCCCCCTTAGGTTCTGACTCTTTTCTCCTCAACTCTTCCACATGACTTTTCTCCTCATAAGGTTCTTCTCCCTAGAATTTTTTTCACATTACTCTTCTCCCCCTTTGAAATCAAGGACAAAATATTTAAGCTTTGAACCACATATATGAATATTTGAATCATCTAACTACTCCCCCTAAGTAGCAACCACCACAACATCAATCCGGATCAAGATATGACTTGAAAATCATGGACTGATGCAATGCAATGCATCTTAGTTCTTATTAGGAGGGGTAGTCACCCCTAAATTCCCTCTAAGATACTAAAAAGTATCCTTAGGCAATGGCTTGGTAAATATTTATGCAATCTACTCCTTAGTAGGCACATATTCCAATCTAACTTCCTTTTCACTCACCTTCTCTCTCAAAAAGTGAAACTTGATAGATATATTCTTGGCATTTGAATGCAACACAGGATTCTTAGAAATGTTAATAGCACTTGAATTATCATAGAATATAGCTATAGGCTCATCATACACAACTCTGATATCCTTCAACACCTTCTTCATCCACAATACTTGAGTACAATTGTTAGCAACAACAATGTATTCGACCTCTGCAGTAGATAAGGAAATTACATTCTTATTTTTACTTAACCATGAGATCAACTTCTTTCCCAAGAAAAATTCACCACCACTAGTACTTTTTCTATCATTCACATCACCAACCCAATCAACATCAATAAAGGTACTCAAAGTAAGATCATCATCTTTAAGATACCACATGCCAAAATCAACTGTTCCCTTCAAGTATCTAAAAATTCTCTTCACAACAGTCACATGAGATTCTTTAGGATCAGCTTGAAATATTGCAAAAATACATACAAAATTCATGATATCAAGCCTAGTTTGAGTTAAATACAACAATCCACCAATCATTGATCTATATCTAGTCTTATTTTCCTTGAAAGAAACATCATCTATTGTCAACTTACATCCAGTCACCATGGGTGTACCAACTAGCTTTGAATCTTCCATACTGAATTTCTTCAACAATTCTTTCACATACTTAGACAAAGATATAAAGATCCCTTTGTCTAAGTAATTTACAATCCCAAAAGGAATTTCATCTCTCCAATCATTGACATCTCAAACTCACTCTGCATCTCATTAGAAAACTTCATGCACAAACTATCATCTCCTCCAAAAATGATATCATCAAAAAAGACTTCCACAATCAAATCTTTATCATCATTCTTGAAATATAAATTACTATTAGTAGTACCTTTGTTAAATCCAATTTTCAGAAAATACTTATCTAATCTAGCATACCATGCTCTCAAGGCTTGCTTAAGTCCATACAGTGATTTCTTCAACCAAAAAACCATATCTCCCTGATCATTCAACTGAAATCCATCTAGTCACTCAACATATACCTCTTCTTCCAGCTCGCCATTTAGAAATATTGACTTGAAATCAATCTGATAAACATTGCAGTATTTGTAAGAAGCATAAGAAAGAAATAATCTCCCAGCTTCAATTCTAGCAACATGAGCAAAGGTCTCTTCAAAATCAATTCCTTCCATCTATGAATATCCCTTACACACCAATCTTGCTTTGTTTCTAACCACTTCACCTTGCTTATTCAGTTTGTTTCTAAAGACCCATTTAGTTCCAATGACATTTTTATCCTTGGGTCTAGGAACAAGAATCCATGTATCATTTTTCTCAATTTGTTGTAGCTCTTCTTTCATTGCTTCAACCCAATGTTCATCTTTAAATGCTTCATTCACATTAGTAGGCTCAGTCTTTGAAATCAAACAATATTCTTCTACAATATTTCTCCTATTCTGGACACCTTTGTTCTTCTCACCAATAATATAATCTTCTGAATGATTTAATCTTACATACCTCAGAGTCTTAGGATGTTCTTGAATTTCAAGCTCTTTTGATCTCTCTTCTACTCTCTCACTATTTTCTCCTTCCTCTTGATATTCTTGATTCACTGGAATGATTTGCATTTGATTTGTAGTCTGAACTTGCTTTCCTTTGTTTGTACTATCATTCTGATCATCAGAATCATATCCATAGGTTCTAGATGGTTTAGCTATGTCTTCATCAACCTTGACATTTCCACTTTCAACCATTTTATTCAATCTCTTATTGTAGCACCAGTAGGCCTTGCTTTTAGTAGAGTAACCCAAAAAGATTCCTTCATCACTTCTAGCATCAAACTTTCCTAAATCTTCATCTCTTCTGATATAACATTTACTCCCAAAGATTTTGAAATATTTAACAGTAGGCTTATGACCAGTCCATAGCTCAAAAGGGGTCTTACTAGTAGCACCTTTGACTGGTACCTAGTTGAGGATGTAAACAACAGTACTCACAACTTCTCTCCAATAGATATGAGTATCATTTCCTTCTAGCATCATAGTTCTAGCAGCTTGAACTGTCATGTTCTTCCTTTCCACAACTCCATTTTGCTAAGGGGTCTGTGAGGAAAATAATTCTCTTTATTCCATGCACTTCACAAAAAGAATTAAACTCACTAGAAGTGAATTCACCACCTCTATTTGATCTCAGACATTTAATCTTCATACTAGTCTTTGTCTCAACCATAGCCTTAAATATCTTGAACTTCTCTAGAGCTTCAGATTTCTCCCTTAAGAAAGTAGCCCACATCATTCTTGAATAATCATCAATAAGCAACATGAAATACTTGTGACCTTGTAAACTTCTCACTCTAGAAGGACCACACAATTCAGTATGCACGAGCTCCAACAATTCATTTGAATTATACTATTTGCTTTGAAATGGAATTCTAGTTTGCTTCCCCAACTAACATTCCTTGCATATGGAATTAGTAGGATTTACCAACTTAGGAAGATCTCTCACAACCTTAGTAGAAATTATCTTGACAATATTATCAAAATTAGCATGACACATTCTTCTATGCCACAACCAACTTTCATCAACTTGAGCAATCAAAGAATTTTTACTAGCAACATTCAAATGAAAGATATTACCTCTTGTTTTTGTACCTGATGCAATCACATTTTTGGAACACCCCAATATTCTACACTTTCCATCCTTGAACTAAAGATTGTAACCCTTATCAACCATCTGTCTGACACTTAAAAGATTATGCTTCAGACCTTCCACATATAGGACATCATCAATATTGTTCTTACCATCAAGAGAAATGCATCCTCTGCCATGAATCACACCAGCTGTGTTATCACCAAATCTCACAACACCACCATCATACTTTTCCAAGCTCACAAACTTACTTTGATCTCTTGTCATGTGATGTGAACATCCACTGGCAATCACCCATTCATCTTTCTCTTCAACTTGAGTAGCTAGGGATTTCTCCACATTTGTACAACTAGCAGATTCAGTAGACACAGGATTATTTTCCTTTATAGCAATAAATACCCATTCATCCTCACTTCCATTTCCTTTATCAAATTCATCATCTGTCACTCCTTCATCAACAACATAATAATAGTTCTTTTGAAATTTAGGCTTGTTATGTCTTGGTTTATAAACTATTTCTGGACACCTTGATGCAAAATGACCTATCTTATTGTAGGAAAAACATTTAATAGGAAAATTTCCTTTATAATTGTCTTGTCCTCTGGCTCCTCTTTCCACAATCAATGCTTCAAACTCATCCAGTTCTCTTTCTTCTTCTTCAAGTTGTCTCATTTCTTCTTCATACTTGAATGTCTTTCTACAAGAACTCTCTCCTGGATCATATTTCTATTTATCTCTTCTAGATGTAGCATCCTTTAATGCATATTTTATCTTAGGAAGGGCATTACCAAATTCACTCAACTCAAAAGCAATAAGCTTACCAATCAAAATATCTCAAGTAACATTTGTCACAGTCCAAAGCTCTTCAATATCTATAGCTTTGACTTTGTAAGCAGCGGGAAAATATCTAAGAACTTTAGCAACAATATCTAATTCTTCCAACTATCCACCAGCACATATGATTCCACACACAAGTTCATTCACTCTTTGCATGAAAGTAGTAATATTTTCATCATCATTGATTCTCAACATTTCATATTTCCCTTTCAAACTCTGCAACTTAGCAATTTTCACATTAGCATCACCTTCATACAAAGTTTCCAACTTTTTCCAGATCTCATAAGCAGTCTTCAAATCCATAACATTAGTCATCTCAGTATCAGTCAAAGCACTCAACAATGCTTCCTTAGCCCTGATATTGTACTCAACATCTCTAATCTCAGCAGTAGTAGTAGGGCCATTCTAACGTGTAACATACCTATTACTTGTAATGCTCCAGTAGGGTTCACCAATGGACCTCAAATGGCACTCCATTTGAGTCTTCCACAAGGAATAATTTATTCCATCAAATCTCAGACTATCCTTCTTGTATGTCACCATCTCAGATCACCTCAAGTTGTTAAACTTCTTCCAAGGAACTTGCTCTGATACCAATTGTTGGCAACACAAGGGCAAACAACTAAGAGGGGGGGTGAATCAGTTGTCCCAAAAATTTAAAACTTATTAACTTTATCAAGCTTATTCTCAGATCCGATTATTAACCATGAAAGAATAAATCATCAACACATTATAAGCACACATAGCACCAAGATTTTTTTATGTGGAAACCTTGTTAGGGGAAAAACCACAGTGGAGGTCAGTCCACAAGATTATACCCTGTTAAAAGTATAAATAAATATGAGTATGGAATGCACATGCATTTAGGCGTACTACCTAGATCTCACTGCATAATTACAAGGATTACTGCCCAAAGGAAGACACACTATCTTACAAAAAGATTTGGTTTACATCTATAGGGATTTAAATTGATAAAATAGCACTTGCTAATGCCTGAACATAGTTTCGGTTGAGCACATGAATACTTCTTCACTTTTCTTCACTCTTCTTCACACTTTTCTCTACCTTTGAATGATTTAGAACATTATTCACACACACACAAATTCAACATACTTCAAATGAAATAAACAATTTCTTATATATATCCGCAACAAGAAATTAAACCGTTACATGTCAGCTTTAATGAAAATAATAAAATGATAACAAACTGTCAACCCAAAATAATAACAATCATTAATGTGAATTAACCAAGGTCGGTCACAACTTAGTGAAGACCCAAAATAAAATCTTTGAACATGAGCCACCTTTAAAAATTATTCCTCGAAGATCCACAACACGCTACAAACACCTTGTCAGCCAAGAACATGAACATGCAAGAGAAAATTTTAGATCACAAGCACAACAATCAATGTGTAATACCCCTATGTTTTGCTTTCTGGCTAGACAATGTGTCCTTGGATGCTTTGATGTGCTTTTTGGTTATTGAGATGTTGTATCATGATTGTGTCATTTGATCGTTATTTATAGAGCGATAGTCTATTTGTGTGATGTGATGTATCTTATATGATGCTTTATTTGGCATGTTTTAATTTGGTGTAATGATGAGTAGTTATTGTAACATGTAATCGCATGAGATATTTGTTTATGATGGAACTATCAGTCTATGATGAGTGTATTAGTGAAGGGGACGAGATCACATCACTCGCTTGCGAGTGCCCTACGATTATGAGATTTTCTCTTCATGGTGTGTTTTATTATATCATATATATGCATGTTCAATATACTCTTTGTTCACAGGTTGATAGGTACATGACATCAACTCCACCTAATTTCACAGGTTTGAGCATGTCCATTGACCAACAGTAATTGATTGGGAGATAGTAGCTAGGTTTTCTATGCCAAGTCGTCACCCTAGTCATAGTGTGTCATCGGGTTGTTGTTAGGTTTAGTTGTTTTAATTTGGTTCATTCCTCCTTGGTTATTTATTTAATTTCATATTATAAAGGTTATTAGATGGCAGGTGTAGTTAAAATGATGATTAAACATATCTAGTTACAATATTGAAATGTTATTTATTTTATTGATTAATTTGATTTAATTAATAAAATTATTTTTAGTTTATTGATTAATTAGGTTAATGGTGATAAATTAAATGAAGTAGATGTTTTGGCATTATTGGATAGTATGATTTAAATTAAAATGAAAATGGAAATCATGTTAGATATTTAGAGTAAAATTAAAATTAAAATAAAAATGTGTTTTAAATTTCACTTTTTGAAATTTTAGATAAAATAAATTCTTTGCAAACTTTGAAATTCTTTTGTTTTAAATGAAATTTTGAAAAAAATGCATTAAATATCATTTAGAAAGTAAAATTGTTTTAAAAATTTAAAAAATGGAAATATCCCCCAAAATTGCAATAAATTTGGTGGATGGGATATTTTAGGGGTTTGACTAAATTTGGGGAAAACTCTATTTGAGCATTTTCTATTTCATATAATTTGCAATTTTCAATTTTGGTGGAGAGTTTTTGTTGTGGCTTGATTTGGATTTTGAAGAAGAAGATTGGAATTCTTGGGTGGTCTGGAAAAAGATTTGGAATCACCATTTGAGTTCTTCAAGCTTGGGAGAAAAAACCAGGTTCCCTCTTTGTGATTTTTGTTTTCCATTTTGAAATAAGTTTCAATTCTTTGTTATGCTATTTGAAAATCTTTAAATGTTGTTTAAATTCAATAAAAACCCATGAGAAATTGTTTTAAACTCGCAAACTTTGTGAAATTTGGGAAAGGAAATCAAAACAAGAATCACACAATGAAAAAATTGAAGGAAAACCAAAATGAAATCTCTCTTCAAATTGAAAAATAAAAAAACCAGATATGGGTTGTCAAATTTATTCTTTTGTTGCAAAATTTTGTTGTGCATTTGCACAATTTGGCTGGAAATGAAAATCTTGGTATATATTTATAAATATATATTGTGTTTTTAAATTGTTTTTGAAAAAAAAATTGTTCAACAAAAAATTACATAGGAAATTTTCTTCTTGTACAGGGGTCTACCCTATTTTTTTCTTTATTTCATGGATTAAAAATAAATAAATAAATTATTGTTTTGTGTGGGGAGGGGACAGCTATGGCTATGCACCCAAGCCCCAATGGAGGGCGTTGCCATAGGTAGCACAACCTCCACTAAGGAGGCTGGGCGCAACCTATGGTTGCGTCCTCCTCCCTTATGGGGGCCGCAGCCCTAAGTATGTTGTTCTTTTTATTATTTAATTTTTTTATATTTTTTTATATTATAAATATATATAATATAATATATATATATTATATATAGTATTTTATATTATATATATAATGCATATATATTATATTAATATATATTATAATATAATAAGATTTTAAATAAATTTTTTTTTTTAATATTATTTATATATATATAACGCATATATATTTAGGTATATATATTATAGATATAATGTGTATATATATAATGAATATATATGTATTATGTATTTATAAATAATTTATTTAGTTGAGTTAAAATGGAATTATTCAAATGATAATTATATATTTAAATATATATATACATATAATTGTATATACATCAAGTATATACTTTTATATATATATTTAATATATATGTGTATTCAAATATGGATAAATTTAAGTTGATTATTTATTATTGAAGTTGAAATAAAGATTGATTTATTTTAATCAAATGATTTTATCTAGCAAGTTGATTCGATTATTTTGTATGAACGAGAAAACATAATTAAATGATTAGTGTTAATTTCTTAATGTTTCCAATACGATTTTATTTACTTTTGAGTATTTGCAAACGAGGTGTTATTGGGTGAATTGGATTTAGAAAATCCTAACAATAGTTTAGTTATAATTGTGTTTTGAGTTGGAAGGTGTATGTAAGTTTTTTATTTTAAAATTAGTGCTATTGTATTTTGGAAATTAAGGTTAGTGCAATGATTAAATATGTGTTTAGGGTTGTAATTGAAAGGAATATGGTTAATGTGTTTAGAATGACCTGTTTGATTTGATGGAATCTTAAAGTTCTTGTAACGAATTTGTTAAATGTCATGATTATGTGCCTGGTTAAGTTATCTGGATTATAATTAGAGCAAAATTGATGATATTAAATATGTGTAAAGAAAAAGGGTTATTTTATTACAATGTTATAATGGGTAGAATGTTATCTAAAAGTTCTTGTATTCCATTGCCTTTAATGGTGAATGGGGAATGTTGTTTGTTTTCCAAATTGCAAGGAATAGATAAGGTTCATAAAAAAATTATATTGTTTAGGACTTATATGAATAGTTAAAAGATTAAGTATATGAGGTATATATGGACTTTGGTTCTTGTTTTATGAGAAAAGATCGTTATGTTGAAAGACATCTTGAGTTATTTAAAGAACATGTATTTTTTATATGATTGTTGATTTAAGTGAATTCTTGTTGGTATTGTATGGGCAATATTGTTATGATTGTAAATTTATGAGTGTACTTTAGTAGTGCTAAGTTTTGCTTCCAGAGGCTAAGGAACTCTTTGATTGAGTTTGTTCTATTTGGGGTGATTTTTTTATGTAGGTCTTCGAGATGGGGTTTTCATTTAATTGTGTGGGTTGTCATTATATGTTAGTCATCCATTGTATTGCCTTGGGTAGGGCGTATAGTTGTATCTGGTTGTTTTACCCAGTTTTTTACGAACGAGGATGTTTTGTGCCTCCTTTGAATTAAGACTGGTTTATGTGTTTTGTTGCCTCTAGTGTTTGGAGAGGGTTTTGACCTTTGTTGCCTCTAGTGTTTGGAGAGGGTTTTGACCTTTGTTGCCTCCAGTGTTTGGAGAGGGTTTTGATTTTTTTTGTCTCCAGTGTTTGGAGTGAGATTTCCTTGTGTTCCTCCTAGAGTTGGAGTATTTTCATCATGTTGGTATGCACTTGGGATTCCCTTTGTGATTGGTTTTGTGTTGGTATGTTGTCAAGTAGAAGAGTGGCTTCTGTTAGGGGCCAGATCCCAAAGAGGTAAATTGGGAAACCTTCAGAAGTGGTTTAATCAAGTAATAACTAAATCAATGTACTTAGAAGTTAGGTAGTATTTCACACTAATTAAGATAATTGAGCCTCGCTCATGGATGCAAGGGCTTGTATAGACTTGGGATGAGACGGGAAGGCTTGGAATGGCAAGGTCATCTATCTTGTCCTTATGAGAGGTATTTGATTCTGCATGAGTGAGCATGGGTGTCAGGATTCGATAGAGGCCACTAGGACAACTCATAGTGGGGGCTAGAGCCTAGGAAGATTCCCAGAGGATATCCCATGACGAGTTGTGTGATGACACTCTTTCTACGACAATAGTTGGTATTTGGTTTTATGTGTATGGTCTTCTTATCATACTCGATCTATTTTATTTTTGGAAGCAATGTAACTTATGTTAGTGATGTAGTGTTGTACTTGTGTTATCCTTATGGTTGTATGGTTCATGTGATTGGTTGGTTCAATTATGTTTTAGCCTGTGTCTAGAGGTTGATGGTCTTGTATAGGATTCCTTGTTGCTATCTCCTAGCACAGGGGGTGAGCCTTTGGGTATCACATGGTTGGGTGGAATGTGCACCTTAATCCGTTGGGTTTTCTTCTTGTTTGTGTGGACGAGATTTCCAGTTGGAGAGCTCGTGGGATCTAGTTTCTTTTCATGCTTTATTCATTTCAATTGATCTTGTAAATTAATACCCCTCATTTGTTATCGAGGTGGATGTTGTAATTTGTAACCTTGTTTTTTGGATTTACCTCATTCCGGGAATGAGTGTTGTAATCGTATTGTAAATTATTATTATTGGAATTATGAGGTATCTCTTATGCCTTGGATGTAGTTTTATCGTGTTTGGAAGTATGTGATTCTTAATTTATTAAGTAATTAAATGTGATGTTGTCAATTCATGTTTCTTGTTTGGGTTTTAAGTAATCTCAGTCTCGTAACCTTAGAGGTTGTTGGAAATGAGTAGTGAACTTTCATGCTTTTCGTTCTTAAATAATAAAAAAATAGTACATTTGTGTAGTTAATTACAACTTCCTCTAGGGTTGTGTGGCGGGGCATTACACAATGCAAATGTGCAACATAGATAGAGAATGATCTAGAAACATCCACAAACATCATGAATCACCAGAGAAACATCCAAAACAACTGAATTGACTGAAATCACATCATCTTCATCCAAGAACACAAACTGAAGTAACAAAAAGACTATCATAATATAAATCTTCATAACTTGATCAAATCTTCACACAGATCTCTGAAACTCAACGTGGATAAACTAGATATACTCGACAAGAAATCATTTAGTACACAAACTTTGAACATCAATGTACTGAACTCACTGATAGACTGAACCTCACTTAACCATTGAAAACCTGCAACTCATTTCATTACAATTTTCTCAATATCCTCAACATATACAACTTCTAATGCATTAATGTTAACAGTGTTGACATCAATGACAACCACATATCAACAACACAGCCACAAAATCCAACATTGGGACCAACAATATCATAGATAAGCTTAGATTTGGGAATGTAAAACACAGTGGTCAACAACTATTCCACCAAGAACTTGCACTTATGTAAATTATTGGGAATTTCCAAGAGAGATCCAATGGTGGTCATTTCATCTACTGCTCTATTTTGTACTCTTTGGATTTGTTCATATAAGATAGTGTCGAAGTATTCTTTTTAAGTTGTCCACTATTTTCTTATATGGTAGTAGTTTGTTATCCTTAGTCTCATATTCACCAAATTGACCTATTACACTATTAATTGTGAGTCACCATATACCTATAGGTCCTTTATTTTCCATCTGATTGCCTCTCATAGACTTGTGACCAAGGCTTTGTATTCTGCTATGTTTTTAGTGTAGGGAAATGTGATCCTATATGATTCAGGAATGGTATCCCCCTGTGGTGTTATGAACAAGATGTTGGCTCTTGAACCATGACCCGTGTATGACCCATTGAAGTACATTTTCTACTTTATAGACATATCTAGTTTGAAGATCACCTCATCTAGGAATTCAAATACAAGAGGTGTAAATGCCTATGTAGGGGCATCTGCTAATAGGTCAATAATGACTTCCCCTTTAATTTATTTCTACTCCACATATTCAATGTTGAACTCACTAAGAAGCATTAACTATTTTTCTAGTTTGTCTGTTAATGAAGCCTTGCCAAATAAATACTTTAGTGGATCAATCTTTGCTATTAGATTTTTTTGTAAGTTTAACATGTAGTGTTGTAGTTTTTGTGTAGTCCACGACAATACATTCCTACTCTATGGGAGTGTAATTGAGTTCATACCCCACCAGGGTATGGTTGATGTGCTATATTGCATGTTCCTTCCCATATTCATCATTTTAATCTAGGAGAGCTCCTAGTGTTGATGATGTTGTTGATACATATAGGATGAGCGGTTTACCATTGATAGGTGGTCTTAATGCTAGTGGAGTTAGGAGATAGTACTTAATTTTTTGAAAGAATGTTGACATAGATTCGTCCATCTGAAAGGGACATCCTTGCGCAAGAGATACCAGAAAGGGTGGCACTTGTCTACCAATTATGCTATAAACCTTTGGATAGACTGTAGCTTTCCCTATAGAATTCTTAACTATGTTAAAGTTGAAGGAAGTGGCATGTCAATGATGGATTTCACCTTTGCAGGAGTGACCTCTATGCCTTTTGTGTGAAATGATGTATCTGAGGAGCTTCCTTGAGGTTACTCCAAAGACACATTTCTATGGATTCAAGTGAACCTTGTATTCTTCCAATCTTGTAAAATTTTTGTCTAGTACAGTTAAATCATCATCCCTAATGATGGATTTTTCTAAGAGGTCATCCACATAGTCCTCGATAATTTTATGCATCATATCATGGATATTGTGGTCATTGCCCTCTTATAAGTAGCTTTGGAATTTTTGAGACCAAAAGGCATGACATTCCAATAATAGGTCCCCTAGGTGCACGTGAAAGTCGACTTGTGCTAATAGTCCATTACAATTCTGATCTAATTATATCTAAAGAAACCATCCATTAGTGATAGAATCTTGTATCTTGTGGTAAGGTCCATGATCATGTCTATGTTGGGAAAATGGAAACAATCCTTTGGAAAAACTTCATTTAGGTCTCTAAAATTAGTACAAATGTGGATGCCCATAGTCAGTTTAGTGACTAACGCCATATTTCAAATCCATTATGTGTAGTCTATTGGCCTTATGAAGCCAACATCTAGCAATTTTTTTAACTTTGTCTTGACAATTAAGAAAATTTGTGGGTGCATCTTTCACAACTTTTATTTGAAAGGTTTGGTGCCGAAAGAAGAGGTAAGTGATGAAGGACTAGTTCAGGGTGTAGTCTAGGCATATCCATAGAGGACCATGCAAAGTTGATCTTTTATTATATGAAGAATCTTGTGAACTTTGGTTTTTTAGTGTCTAATAGCAACACTACAAAGTGGATGAATTTTGGATCTTCTATTGTGCCAATGTTGACTTCTTGTGATCTTTCAACCAACATTGGGGAATTCTCTTGATTTTTTTGGAGTGGTACCAACCCTCCATCCTTAGGTGCCTCAAAGTGGTTTTCACCCTCAGATACATCCTTTTTCTTTCTTTTTTCTATGTCTATGGGAACCTTTTAGTTTTCACCCACAAAATTGTTTTTCTTTGTTTCTTTTATTTTGTGACTAGAAAGCTAGAAAGACTCCACTGAGTACACTATAGTGTCAAGGTCAATGGTGAAGCTAGCCTTGTGATCCCCATTCGATATGTCATCTCTGAGTCCTAAGAAATCAACAATTTCTTCATCATTTGTGAATAGGTCCAACCTTGGTGGACCCTGTTGGTCCCAATCAATTAGTTGTTAGTGAAGCAAGGGAAGGTTATCATCACTATTGGAAAAACTTATGGATGATGTGGAAAGGGTAAGGAAAATGTAGTTATCAAGGTCCTAGAGGGTATCTCGGTCATAGTCACTAGAGGCATAAGAATCCCATTCCCATTCGTTGGAGTCTATTCCAGTATGGTAGTCATCAGATGTCTTGACAACATTAGAAACATTGACAACTTTCTTTTGAAATACTTTGGTACTAGGAGTGTTCACTTTAGGGAGTTGATACCCTATCCCTTGGTTCTTTGGTCTTTTTTCCATTATTATTGGTTCATTCATACCCTATTTCTATGCCCCAAGGACACTATGACCATCATAGCCTTTTAGTTTTATCATGTTGTAACCGGGTATGTGCACGATCATCATGGAAAAAATAGGCCCTTAAGTGGCAATGAAAATTTAGAAAAATCAGAGTTAGGCAACTTGACATAAAAATTTGAATAATTTATCTATATTATTTCAAAAATATGTAAGAATAGAATTTATGGTAAATTGAATGTAGTTTCTAAACTACTAGGTTTATTTTTTTTTAAATCT
>VDFB02058242.1:705349573-705390073 GCA_007258455.2 Sequoia sempervirens | reverse complement strand
TCTCTCTCTCCCACTCCCTCTCTCCCTCTCTTTCACTAACTCCATCTATCTCTCTCCCCTCTACCCTAAACCCTTAAACCCTCTAAACTTAACCCTTAAATCTCTCTCTCTCTTGCCCACCCTCCACCTCCTAGTTCTCTCTCCCTCCCTCTTTCTATCTCTCTCTCTCTCCCTTTCCCTCTCTCTGTCTCTCCCTTTCCCTCTCTCTCTATCTCTCCCTTTCCCCCTCTCTCCCTTCCCCCTCCTAATTCTCTCTCTCTCTCTCTCACTCTTGCTCTCTCTCTCCCTCTTTCCCACCCTCCACCTCATAATTACTCTTAGGTCTATGTGTGCACAAATTAGATATCTGATTATGATTTGAATCAGATATCTGATTTGTAGCACTCAAATCCTGCCATTGCAAAAAAAAATTAAAATGTTTTTCAAATCAGATATTAGATTTTAATAGGAAGCTCTAATCCTTTCGGAGAGGTATTCCACATATTACAATAATATAGATTGGTTATTTTAAGAATTTTTTATAGTTTACATTACCATCTCATCATCAATTAGGTCATTTAGAATAATATAGATTGGTTATTCTAAGCATCTTTTATAGTTTGCATTACCAACTCATCATCATTCAGGTTGTTTAAATTAATATAGATTTCTTAGTCTAAGCATCTTTTCTATTGTGACAATATAGATTTATCATTTGACAACTTTTGTGATATTCCTGGCACGATTGATCATGGACCTGTTGCAACAATAGGCAGCTCTGATCTTTTTAGAGAGGTATACGATAGATTACAATAATATAGATTGGTTATTTTAATTGTCTTTTATTCTAAGATTCTTTTCTATTGTATGTAGTTTAACTGCTACCTTGATGGTTTGTATAGGTGCTTGTCACTCCAAAACATCAACAAACTACTCTTGTGGAAGACTATGTCCTAAATGCCTCAAATGGGAAAAGTTTGTAAAATTTGAATTTTTAAATGTGAAACAATGTAAAAAGGTCATAACTGTGTATGGGCATAATCTATATCCAGTGATATTTTTTGAAATATGGGTCAAATGTTTGACATTGTATAAAGAGTATGTTTAAAATGTAAAGGGGTCTATACTTTGGAAACTCATAGGTTGAAATAGTCATACAGGTGTATGCTTTGTTATTGTTATTGGGGAAATTATGTAAGAGCCTTTTGTACTTATTTGAGCTACAATTGAAGGTTTTCTTCTAGGTTCTTTCATGTCGGTATGCTCATTTGAAATAGGTTTTGTAATATCTCCTATTTATATATAATAAATTAAAGTGGCTTGCCACTTTTTCCAATAAAAAATGTAAAAAGGTCATGTGAAGGTCATTTCCAATGTAATTGATTCTTTGATCTATCAAAGTGGAAACAAGGTATTTGGGTGTGCATGATGTTCAATTTGACTGGGTAAGAGTTTTCTAATGCAAGAGCTAGGTGGCTTTAAACAACACAATTACAATTAAAGATGATTCAAACTCCAATTTGATCCTCAAACCCAAACTTGGGTGCAACTTCACTAAAATAGGCCCATTTTACAAAGAGACTCATATTTAAACACTTCCCAAACCTAAAATTTTGATGGGGCAGCATTATACATCCTACCAAACTATCAAAACCACAATCTTTTTTGGTGAGATATGCTTTCTAAAGCTCTATTTCAACAAACCCTCATTTTTAGCAACTTCATGAGGATTTTAAGGAAATAAATGTTTCCAACCTTGCCACACCCTATAAACTCATCAAACACGTCTATTAGGACCTACACAAGCTTTATTCAACCTTAAATCTTGCTGCCCCCATGTTTCATTGATATTAGCATGTTGTAACCACCGTTTTTCACCTAATTTCATTCATTTTTGCCATGCATGGCAACTCACCAACTCAACTATAGAAATTTCCATCTCTTTAAACCCACATAGTCACCTTATATATTCCTAATAACATCTACCATGGTCATACCATCAAGCTACAAACCGTACAATAGATGTTATGGCCTTTTAGCACTTTGGACTCTTAAGGGAAATCGTCGGTCCATTGTAGCTCAGAGTGATTCAACATATTTAGGTACAAAAGAGGACCATCCCAAGCATAAATGTACCCATCCAGATATGTTGGAACAATTTTTTTGGTCGTACGAGCTGCATAATGAAAGTTGCACCATTATGCAACTTTACACTGCTTGCATCTGACAACTTTTCCCTCAACTGAAAACTCATCACCACGAGAAAATGCCTCTAAGATAACAAAAATCGAGAGAGATTATTGTGGATGGTTCCAACATGATCCCATAGCCTCAGATGGAGATTTTGTAAGCATCGCGGTTTTTGAGAAACAACCCTTCAAAGATTGCCACCTTTTAGCACTTTGGACTCTTAAGGGAAATCGTCGGTCCAATGTAGCTCGAAGTAATTTGGGGTATTTGGGTGAAAAAGAGGACCATGCCTAGCGTAAACGTACCCATCTAGACGTGTTTGAATAGTTTGTTTGGTTGTACAAGTTGGAGAATGAAAGTTGCACCACTTTGCAACTTTACACTGCTTGCATATGGCAACTTTTCCCTCAACTGAAAACTCATCACCACGAGAAAACGCCTTCAAGATAGAAAAAAATGAGAGAGGTTATTGTAGATGCTCCCAAAAAAATCCCATAGCCTTAGATAGAGAGATTTTAAGTGTCATTGTTTCCAATAAATAGCCTTCAAAGATTATTTCCTTTTAGCACTTTAGACTCTTAAGGGAAATCGTGGGTCCAATGTAGCTTGAAGTGATTCATCGTATTTCGGTGCAAAAGAGGACCATCCCTAGTGTAAATGTACCCACCCAGATGTGTTGGAACAATCTGTTTGGTCGTACAAGTTGTAGAATGAAAGTTGCACCACTTTGCAACTTTACACTACTTGCATTTGGCAACTTTTCCCTCAACTGAAAACTCATCACCACAGGAAAATTCCTTCGAGATAGAAAAAAATAAGAGAAATTATTGTAGATGGTCCCAACATGATCACATAGCCTCAGACAGAGAGTCTGTAAGCATCACAATTTCTGAGAAATAGTCGTTCAAAAATTGTTGCCTTTTAGCATTTTGGACTCTTAAGGGAAATCGTCGGTCCAATGTAACTCGGAGGGATTCATCTTATTTGGGTCCAAAAGAAGACCATACCTGGCATAAATGTACCCATCCAGATGTGTTGGAATAGTCTGTTTGGTTGTACAAGTTACAAAATGAAAGTTGCATCACTTTGCAACTTTACACTACTTGCATCTCACAACTTCTCCCTCAACTAAAAACTCATCACCATGGGAAAATGCCTCTGAGATAGAAAAAACTGAGAGAGGTTATTGTAGATGGTCCCAACACAATATCAGAGCCTCAAAAGGAGAGTTTTTTACATGTCACGATTTTTGAGAAATAGCCCTTCAAAGATTGTTGTCTTTTAGCACTTTAGACTCTTAAGGGAAATCGACATTCCAATGTAGCTCAGAGTGATTCAACGTATTTGGGGGAAAAATAGGACCATCCCTAGCATAAACGTACCCATCCGGACGTGTTGGAACAATTCGATTGGTCATACGAGTTGTAGAATAAAATTTGCACCACTTTGCAACTTTACACTGCTTGCATTTGAAAACTTTTCCCTCAACTAAAAACTTGTCACCACAGGAAAATGCCTCTGAAATAGAAAAAACTGAGAGAGGTTATTGTAGAGAGACCCAACACAATCTTTTAGCCTCAAAACAAAGTTTTTAGGAATCATGGTTTCTGAGTAACAGTCTATCAAAGATTGTTTCCCTTCTGCACTTTGGACTCTTAAGGGATTTTGCCAATTGAATGTAGCTCGGATTGCTTTGGCCTGTTTGGGTGCAAAAGGGGGCCATATCTAACCTAACCGTACCCATTCAAACGTGATGGAATAGTTTTTTTGGTCATATGAGTTGTAGAACAAGATTTATTTATGTCCATAGAAATAGTTTTCAACCTCCAACCAAAACACCAACGCTGATTTTCGTGCAAAAAAAGCAATGAGACCATAGCTTGTTGCTTTCTTTTTAATGGAAACTTGTGAGAAGTAGAGTTAACTTCTTCAAAAACTTTGTTTGAAGTAATTTCATTCATTTTTGTGCATTTAAGAGGCATTTTATTGGAGGTCGGTTTGTGAGCCCTATTCCAAGGGTTTGAGTGCATTTAAAATGGACTTTTAAGCCTTCCACCCACTGTATGATGTTATAACTTAGTGGATAGGGTTAGTTAGGATAGCTAAAAAAAAATTCATTGTTTCTTGTGCAGGGGAGGTCAGCATTATGATTTTTGGTGATACCCTAGATGGCATTTGGGGTGTTTTTGCATGAAAAAGTGAGGTTAGAGAGGGTAAAAGTGGGAATTGTTTGAGGGTAGTCACTTTTCTTGTTCTTTTAAGTGTGTGCAGGGTTATTCAAGGGTTTTGGAGTTTGTGGTAAAGTTTGGGGAAGTATGCAAGTAGGTTTTTCAATAAACCCTTGCCAAATTTGAGCAATTTGATGGTTTTGTGGAAAAAGGTCTTAGAGGGCAAGTTCTAGAGGATAAATGGGAAAATTTGAGGTTTTTTCATCTATTGATTGCTTCCCCACAAAGTTTTAGGGTTTGTGAAGTATTCCAAGGGTGGTTGCTTTGGAAATTTGGCCTATTTAGCTAGGTTAAGTAGCGTAGTTTGCATGATTTGTGAAATTTGTTCCAAAGGAGTCCTATGTGAGTTGGAAGTATCTTGAAGGGGACTAAAATGGGTTTCTAGAGTGATGATTAGTTGTAGGAGTTATTAAAGAGATTTGAGAGTTAAGTTGAGAAAGGTGTTTGGGAATCCCTTGTATTGTGAAAGTGAGTGGTTTGCCATCCTTGGTTGCATCAACTAACCATCAACTAGTCCTCTATTTCCAAGGTGCTCCTGCACCATTTTACAAGCATCCATATTGGTTGTTTGAAAGCACTTGTTTTAGGCTTTTAGCCATAGCAGCAAGGTAGTGAACTGTTTGATAAAATGCTTTGGTGGACATACAAAACTTGTGGTAGCATATACAAGGCAGTGAATTGTTTGAAAAAATGCTTCAAAAAAAGGTGGTCTCATGGTGATGGAATGCCATGACAATCTATAGCAATTTTCTTGTCATGGAATTCCATCACCATGAGACCACATTTCTTTGAGGCATTTTCTTTAAACAATTCATTATCTTGTCTATATTATTGCTTACTATTATGCTTTGTTAGATTCTTTCCAAGCATCCATAGCTTGTTCAAAAGCACTTGTTTTAGGATTTTAGCCATAGCAGAAAGGAAATTAAATGTTTGATAGAATGCTTTGATAGATATGTATGAAAAATGTGGTAGCATAGACAAGGCAGTGAATTGTTTGAAAAAATGCCTCAATGAAATGAGGTCTCAGGGTATGTGCATGATCATCATGGAAAAAATAGTCCCTTAAGTGGCAAAAAATTCAGAAAAATCAGAGTTAGGCAACTTGATGTAAAAATTTGAATAAGTTATCTATATTATTTCAAAAATATGTAAGAATAGAATCTATAGCAAATTGAATTTAGTTTCTAAAATACTAGGTTTATTTACAAAAAAAAAAAAATCTATTTGGTGAAAATTTGAAATTTCAATGCAATAGTACTTAAATTTCACGGAAAAAATAAGAAGTAGGTGTTTGTCGACCACCCTAACCACAATAAAATGATAATATTTTTTTATAATATTTTAGATATAAGTAGAGGACTCATGTCTGGATGTGATGCATATTTTTTTGTAATTTTTTTCTAAGTGAATAATTAATTATGAATTTTTTATTACAACTTTTAAAAAATAAAAAACGCGTCTATCTAACCACCTTAAATTGATCAAAACTTCACGAAATTTAATCTTTTTTTTTAATCCTATAGTATGTGAAGCATAGAATGTGATGCATGTTTTGGATTCAAAAATGTGATACTGTTTAAAATCTATAGATGTTTTCAATCAACCTATCAATGGAATTTAGTCGTAATTCAAATAGAAAATGAATAATAATTACTTATTAAATTCAAAGTAAAGATAATTGATATTGGTGGAAAGCTGAAAATCTCCTTTAAAAACCCTTTTCGTTTCATCAAATTTGGGTGAAAAAAATCATCAGCCATATACCCTACACATACCCATCATATTGCCACTTTTTGGCCCATCATGATCCTGCACATACCCCTCATGGTGATGGAATGCCATGAAAATCAACAAGGTAGTCAACTGTTTGAAAAAATACCTCAAAAAAATGAGGTCTCATGGTGATGGAATGCCATGAGAATCTTGTCATGGAATTCCATCACCATGAGACCTCATTTCTTTAAGGCATTTTTTCAAACAATTCATTGCCTTGTCTATTCTATTGCTTACTATTATACTTTGATAGAATTTTTCCAAGCATCCATAGCTTGTTTGAAAACACTTTTTTTAGGATTTTAGCCATAGAAACAAGCCAGTGAACTATTTGATAAAAAGCTTTGGTAGACATGTATGAAAAATGTCGTAGCATAGACAAGGCAGTGGACTGTTTGAAAAAAAAGCCTCAAAGAAATGTGGCCTCATAGAAAATTATGACAAGCAAATGCAATTGACAACTGCTCCTAGTTATTAGTTATGCAATGTGAACTAATTGCATAACTGCTTAGGTTGACTTTGTAAAAACTATATTGTAATTGAATTTTTTTCATTTATCAGCATCTAGTTGTTAGTTATGCAATGTGAAGTAATGATTTGAGTTTGAAAGATGTGCAATGCAATGAAATTAATGATATGAATATAAACTACATAATATAACCATTCTTTTTTCTATTATTGTGCATTGATATTTAACCATTGCTCGAGATTAAATTTTCAAACTACACAAACTACATAATATAACCATTATTTTTTCTACTATTGTACATTCATATTTAACCATTGTTCAAAATTAAATTTTCAAAGAGTTTAATCATGCACATGACGAATAAATTAAATTTCAATTGTCAACTTCTATATATCAAATTATCCAATAATCAAGTATATTTCCATATATACAAATGGCATTGATGCCAACTCAATTTTTTTTTACAAAATGTGGCATATGCCATCTTGATATCTATTCAAAATTTACATGTGAACATGTCTATCTCATCCTAAACTACTAGTGGATCATCAAATTGGAGCCCTTTGAAGCACTCTTTGGCTCTGAAGGTAGCTGCACAAGAAAAATTCAAACCATAATTGAGATTAGTTATACTATATAATTTAAAATTGAATAATTAACATCAAAATCAATATACCTTGAATTTTAATTGAACTCTAAAATTGAAATCTTGATTACTTGAAATATACGTCTCTTCAAAGGGTCAGGAGTCCTAGAATATGCCCCTATCAAAGAACCAACCAGGCCAACTTTTGAAATTTCATTCTATATATGTGAACAAAAACATAAAATTTATCCAAGTTAGCATACGATTGTCATTAATAGGAGAATATTTACCAAGCAAAAATAAAATAAACACATACCTCTTTAGGCTGGTCTTTTTCTTTATCTCCTTCATGTGTTTTGAAACCTCCTCCTTGAGGTGTTTCAACACCTACTCCTTGAGGTGTTCCAATACCTACTCCTTCAAGCGTTGTGACACTTGTCAACAATGATGTATAGCTTATAACCGCCAGTACATAAAAATGACAAGTACATATGAAACTACCAATCTATGTCGATGTATGTATAATCAATATAATATCTTAAAAATCTTAATTCAATCGAATTTGAGTTCAATTACCTTCCCCTTATCTAAGATTGAGCCTTCATAGTCTAGACAAGGCTGCACCTCGCTCACACTAGGTATTTCCTACAAGAGGAAAATAAGATAAACATATAAGTTATTATATAATTTCACTAATGACAATTCAAATGACAAGCAAGTATATAATAAAAAATGTAAATGAGTGAGTGCAAAAATATATACTATGTGCATGTCAAGACCAAATTAAATGGCCCTAAGGGTGCTATCAATCACCTATGTGAGTTCCTCCTCAGACATCAACTATTAAATAGACCATATAAATAAATATTAGTACTTGATACTATCTCTTATTAATATTCATTTAAAAATAAATGCAAGTTATGAATTTATAACTTAAATCTTACATGTGTCACTATTCCAACATCCCCCTCTCTATTAGGAGAGGACTCTGTAGGGTGCACTCCACTCCCTTGCATCTGATCTCCTATAATGTCCACATCATGGAGGTCATAATCAAAAGTTTTCAAGGGATGCTCAACGGGCTATAGAAGAGGACCCGAGCATATCTGGTGGCACACAGTGCAAGTATGTGGCACAAAAATATGTGGACCTAAGGAGGATGATGCAACAACACTCAATCCATCACCAACATCACTAGAATGTGGTTGAGCTATTGTAGAAGCATGCAAAACCAAAAGACCACTCAAAGAGTGAATAGCCTGAATAGTCTGTGTGGTTGCATCCTTGATAATATCTGGATGATGTATTGGAGGTGGTAGAGGAAGGGGAGGAGGGGGAACATATGGGTGCTAGACTACTCTAACTTCCCCTGGTCTATCCTGGGGCATACCTCCACCGACACCCTATAAGGATTTAATTTCAAAGTAATTGACATGATTCCCTAACACAAAATCAGCGCATAATTTTTTAATAAAGTAAAATGGTATATCACTATTGTTGTTGGGTGGTTTAACAAAAACCATACACCAATGATCCCAAAATTTATCTACAATGTCCTTATTCGTGCACCATTTTATAGAAATTTTGGTTTCTTAACATTATCTGGCAAACAAGTGTGGGGGTTAACGAATAAAGAGGCTATTTGGGCTTTTGCTATTTTGAGATCTTTCACATCATTGTAGGAAATTCCATAGGAGTAATATTCTCTCATGGTTTCTCGCCACAAAAGAAAGGCATTATGTTGGGTGGAGAGGGTTTCTATATTTTTAATTATTTCCTACAATGTGTTTGTCATATGGGATAATCAAGGGATTGTCTTATAAACATCACAAATGCCCCTCAATTGCTCCAATTTTTCACCAATTAAGTCTTCAATTGATGGCCACAGAGGTGGTGGAGTGTTTGACATTTGTGCATTTTCATTCTCAGCCATAATACCTTATTAAAGTTAAAAACTAATTAATATAATTGAAATTACACAATATAAATGAAATTATTGTAAAAAAACCCTAGTTTTTAATAAAAATCCAAAAAAAACCTTACTTTTTAGCAAAAATCCATAACAAACTCTAGTTTTTAATAAAAATCCATAAACAACACTAGTTTCTAATAAAAATCCATCAAAAATATTAGTTTTTAATCAAAATCCATAAAAAACTACGTAAAATTATACAAAACTAATAGAAAAATTGATTAAAACAAAAATAAAACCAAAAACTTACCCTGGAAATCAGATATCTGCTTGAAATTGGATACTTGATTTGCAAACGTCGCTCTCACTGCCCACACTCATCTTTAAAATGCTTCAAATGATTTTAAAAGCCAGCTTCAATATCTATTTATACCCAATTCAAATCGGATATCTGATATCTAATTCTTGCCTTGGGCATTGCTTTGGAGCAATGTACTAACACCCAAGCCAAAAAAAAGTCAACTCGGGAATTTCCCATTTTTTGGTTGATGGAAAACACAACTTTTTTCACATTGCCACTTTTTGGCCCATCATGATCTTGCACATACCCAACCTTTTCCATACTTTTCCATACTAGAATCATCCACATTGCACTATCATCCTCATCCTAGATTTCAATAGTGACTCTATTTTCTGTTCTTGGTTTAGAGTTTTCATGGATTTTTCATTTAACATCTGAAGGGTTACAAAAACTTTTCTTTCCTTTCACAATAGAGATGCCTAAGTCCCCTTTTGATAATAGGCCTTTCACAGAAGACTATTTAGTCTTAGAGGGTACACCCGAGATATTCTTTTGGGGAGGCTTAGCCAAGGAAGTGCCCTCACCTTGAATATTATGGGGATTAGGATTATGCTGAGGGTTGGGTTGGTTGTTCAAGGCTCCATTTCCTTAGGGTTAGTTTCAAATTATAGGCTAGGTAGGGGCATATTAGCAGAGACATAATTATACAGTCTAGGAATTAGGACTTGGTGAAGGGGCGGTGAAGCCCCTTTTTCCTTACACTGCTTAAGGGAAGAAAACAAAATAAAGGAATATTCATCATTTCATTCCTCCTAATATGGTTAAGAGAAGGAAAGTGGTACCCATGGATAGTAGTATACCTACCTTCCAACATGAATTATTTCATAATATGCATGTTGACCACCCCATATGGAGTCGAGAGCCTTTCTCTGTCATATTCATTTTGGCACTAGTGTTGAAGTTTCTCCTCTCCTTTAAGGAAACTATCCATGAATCTTTGATAGTTTCCATTAATAATATTTTCCACCTTCATACTAGTGCACGCCAATCTAGTTGCCTTCGCTATCAACCTAGGAGTCACTGCAAATGATATACCGCTAATTTTAACTCTTTCTTCACACAAGGAATTGTAGAACTTCATAGTAATATCATCACTGTAACCCTTCATTCCCATGAAGAAGGGGATCATGCCAACATTTTGAAAGAGCATCTAGATATTAAAATTTTGGCATAGCTACATATAAGAGAGTGGCTTAGACCAGTTTCTTGAAATTCCCATGATTCTACTATGACTACAAGATAAAAATAACTTTTTACCTTCAACAACGACTACAACAATGGGAGATGGGTTAGTTCTTGTAGTTTCAAAAAAAGTGTCCCTTTTTCACACTTAATTTGGGAATAATTGATATTGAATTAACCTAATAATGACTTTGTTTAGTGTTGTAATGTGTTGTACACATTCACATTAATCTAGGGCCCATTTTTAATACAATGTACCTAAATTGTACCTTACTTATGGCGTTGTAAAGTGTTGTAGTACACTTTAGCACTTATCTAGTGTTTCATTAATTAATTGTGGTTGATTGAGCTTAATTAGCCCCTTTAATTCAAATTTAAGCCTTCTTAATGACACCTTCTAAAGGATCTATCTCGACACCCAATAATGATATGGCATAACATTTAATTTGAAAAAATCAAGGTCTTAGAAAGTGGTGCTAGGACCTATTCGCCTTTAGTGGCGAATGGGTCCTCTCCACTTAGGACCCCCCTTTCTATGCATTTTTGATGTGGGTTTTTTATGTTCTTTCAACCCCCCAAAGCAAGGTCCTAGAAACTTGTGTTAGGACCCATTCACCTTTGTTGGTGAATGGGTCCTCCTCACATAGGAAACCCATTTTTGAACTTAATTTTGGCAAGATTCTAATGATTTTTAATCCAATATTTGGTGTCAGTTTGAATTATTTGAATTTCGAGGTTAAACTCTAGATTTAGTATAAATATGAGGTTAATTCACATAATTCACCTAGCAAGTTTAGAAGCATACTAACAACATTGAGTAAGCATCCTAAGAGCAATTTTATGAGTTGAAGAGAATTATAGAACATTTCAAAGGCATTCAAAGGTAGATTTTGAAAGCCTTATTGCAGCAATTCAAGATCATTTCATCATGTCAAAAGCATAGTGCATTCAAGCATGTTGTTGAGCTAAGGTTGTTAATGTAGCATTGAAGATCCACTTGCAAGCATTGTTACACATCTTATTTGAGATCAAGATCTATATTCTTCATGGCCACCACACGTTAGTTTGCATATTTATATTCCAAGACAACTTCCAAGGTATCAACACTTCATTGTTTCGTGTTTCATGCTTTAATTTCATTATGTTATCATTTGGTTTAATTACCTAAAGGGGTTTGACTAAGGAAAAACCCTATTGACTAAAAAAAAAATTCCTTCTCTTGAATTTTTTTTGTAGATTTACAAGTTGAAGATCAAGTGGAGAACAAGTTTGAAGCAAAATTGTCAAAGTTGTCAAGTTGCAAAATTGTCATTTATACTGCAAGAACATGCAAAGAAGGCTACAAAATTTGTTATAGGTTTTCGAGAGCTGATAACCAAGGATATAAGAGTGTAGGAATCAAGGAACAAAATCCAAATTTTAGTTTCAGAAACCCTATCAGGGACCCATTCACCATTGAAGGCGAATGAGTTGGGTATGTGCAGGATCATGATGGGCCAAAAAGGGGCGATATGTAAGTGATATGATGGCCCATGTGGTTGACGACTTTTTTTACCCAAAATTGATGAAATGAAAATGGTTTTAAAGGAGATTCTCAGCTTTCCACTAATATAAATTATGCTTTACTTTGAATTTAATAAATAATTATTATTCATTTTTTATTTGAATTACAATTAAAGTCCTGATTGATAGGCTGATTGAAAAAACATCTATAGCTTTCAAACAATATGACATTTTTTAATCTGAAATATGTGTCACATTATATGCTTTACATACTATAGGATTAAAAAAAATGAATTTCATGAAGTTTTGACGAAGTTAAGGGGTCCAAACATACGAGTTTTTTATATTTTTTAAAAGTTGTAATAAAAAATTCATAATTAATTATTTACTTGGAAAAAATTACAAAAAAATGCATCACATCGAGACATGAGTCCTCTACTTATATATAAAATATTATAAAAAAACATTATCAATTTATTGTGGTTAGGGTGGTCAGACAAACACCTCCTTATTTTTTCCCTGAAATTTAAGTACTACTACATTGAAATTTCAAACTTTCACCAAATAGATTTTAAAAAATAAAAAATAAACCTAGTAGTTTAGAAACTACATTCAATTTTCTCCAAATTCTATTCTTACATATTTTTGAAATAATATAGATAACTTATTCAAATTTTTATGTCAAGTTGTCTAGCTCTGATTTTTCTGAATTTTTTGCCACTTAAGGGCCTGTTTTTTCCATGATGATCCTGCACATACCCAATCCTTTGTGCCCTAAAAATAGTCTTCTTGTAGCAAGGTACCCATTATTTTGGCCTCTAAGAACTCCCCTAATAGTTGCTATAATAGTTAGGATTAGTTATTTATTTGTTGTTTGTATCATATCACACAAAAAATCACATGCTTTAGGGTGAGAATTAGTGGTCTATCATTTTGATTTTGGAAAACCCTACTATTTTCCCCTAATCATTAATGGTGAACCCAACCTATTGAATAGTGTAATTTTCTGATTTGGAATTCTATCATTTTGTCCTAGGTTAGATATTGCATGCATTTGCATCTCATTTGCATTGAATTAGATCTCATTTAGGGTTTCTTACTTTGCATTCAAGTTTACATCTCATTTAGGGTTTAGAATTGCATTGTTTTAAATTCTCTAAATTTGAAAAAATATAAAAAAAAATCATTCATTTTGTATATCATTTAGATCTCATAAAACTTCATTTGAAAATAAAAACAACATTGCATTTCAAATTGGGTCTTTACATTCATCATTTTATTGCATTTTCACATTGCATTTCTATAAAATCTACAACTGAAAGTTATTGTCTCAAACCTGGAACTAAAAGACATTATAGAAGGCTTGAAAATCATTCAAAAACAATTAAAAAAACCTAATCAAGGACCCATTCACCTTTACTAGTGAATGAGTCCCTAATAAGGCTTGACCTAAACTTTCTGGCATCTGAAAAGCATAGAAAATCACTCAGAAATCAGCAAAAACATTTAAAAAATACTTAACCAGGACCCATTCACCTTTACTAGTGAATGAGTCCTTGTTAGATCCTAATCTACATTATCTGTAAATTGAAATCTTAGTTTTAGGGTTCTAGTTGTTGTTGTTACTTTCTTGTTTCAATTTTTTGATTTGTTGTTTCATCAAATTTAGTGCATCTAGCTTAATTTTCTTCATTTTAGTGCATTGTCAAAATTAAAAATTGCATTTACAACATTTCATTTCAATTTACTACATTTTTTAATGAAAAAATTACTTTATTTAGACCTGAAAATCTAAAAATGAATAAGTGTTTAAGCAATGTGTGGAAGTCCTTGTTCTCTTTGGTTGATGTTTCAAGTTGTGTTTTTGGAAATCATCCTAATGAAATTGATCTCACTCATGCTCCCACAACTGCTAATGCATGTCCTCCTCATGATGTTGACATCATTAGAGAAGGTGATACTAGCATGAAAAACTTCATAAATGATTTCTATTGACAACAGTTTTACTCACAGTAAATAGGTCAAATAAAATCTACACAAACAAAACCACGAAGAGCCTATCCTTCTTGAAAGATATGGAACAAAGACAACCTAAAGGTAAATTCTGCATTCATAGGAAAAATATTGGCTTTCGTTCAATCTCAAGTCTTTGATAACCAGGTCATGGTTGCACTAGGGTCGCTCTTAGGTAATGATGTGACATTTTTTGTTAATCTCAATGGGTACTATGGTTATTCTTTGAAAATTTTAGATAACATTTTGAATTGAATTAATAAATTTGAATAACATGAAACTAAAATATTTGGCATAATATTTCATGAAACATCACAGTATCTTGCTATCACTTAAGTAGATTTAGCATTAAGCATTGAACAATTTCATGGAAAATAAAAGATTTTTAACAAAATTATTTCCATTCATTTATATAATTTTTTAGAAAATTTTCAAAATATTAAACCTATATTCTAAAACAAAGTATAAAAAATACTGAAAAATAAAAGTTTCCCCTAATTATTCTCTAGGGATGCCCCAAAGAATTAATTAAAATAGAGCAAACCGCTTTATATTTCACCAATTGCTTCACAACTACATATAAAATGGTGCAAGATTTTAAAGAGAGCGTTTCTTTTATGGACACCGAGTAGGTTCTATATTCACCCTTAAATGGCACAGCATACAGTCTTGTTTGGCCAAACTTACAAAACCAACTACAAAAGATAATGAGATAGGTAGCTATCCATAAAGCTCTGATATGAATTAATGTCTATGTGCATACAAAGTTTTACATCGGAATGGTTAAGAAAAGAGGAAAAAAGAACAAAACTCAAAAATTTTATGCTCCTTTGACATCCACAAATTTTGAACTTCAAATAAAAATGAAGCGTCCTCTAGCCTTTTATAGAACACAAGGCTCAGATAGGATAAGAAAAATACATGAGAGGAAATCTAAGGGACCAATCTCATCAAGGCACATGGAATACTGTGACCAATAGGAGAATTGCAATTGAAGTCAATGGAAGTCAACTCCAATTGCTCATTGAAGCTCTTCGGGTTCTACTTTTTCATCTAGAATCTTCACCAGGATGATACTTTGAATCATGATAATATGTAGGGGCTTCCCATATTCAGAATGATAAAGTGGAATTTTCACCCCCTACACTTTTCTTGGCTCCGATTATGTCACTCTTGGGAATGGGCTCTCTCGAAGATTAGCATTTTTTCCCACCATATGTGAAATACTGAGATCCACAGCATTCCTGTGGACTTAGAGTCATCTGCATTATCACCTCCCAAAGTGATCGAATCAGATTAAGAATTATTCCATCCATGATTCAAGTTTTCCTAACCATCCATACCTGAGCTTTGCATCACAATCGATATCTCCTATAATCATAAATTCCATACATTAAATCCCCTTTTCTTTTTAAAAATAAATAAATATATATTATAAAATCTCATGTAAATAAAACCATTATTCAAATGTTAGTACAAAAAATCCATAATTAACACGTCTTTCAAAAAGAATATCATAAATCCTTGTACATATACTGGGTCACCGAGATCATTAGATAAATCTAAAATTTTAACATTTCATTTCACATTGCAACTCGATACCCAATACTCGATATTTAGCTTTACCCACTTACTTTCCCGAACCTCAGTTATAACAGACTCCTTCCTACCAGACTCATGCTTATTGGACCAAATTCTTTCACTTTAAACTTCACATTACCTTTTTCCTTTTCTGTGTTTCTGCTACCCAGTACCTGGTATACGAAACACTTACAATACAAAGTACTCTTGTATCAAAGATTTCTCTTTCTCTTCCTTTCTTCACTTCCGGTGATCTTCCAATTAGTTAGCTCTTGCCATAAGAGTCATATTTTTTTACTTGGGTCCCCAAGTCTTTTCAATCTTGGGGCATGTTGTGAGACCACACAACAACTTGCAACCAATAAAACCAAATTTAAATCAAACTTGAAATTAAATCACCAATTGTAAATTAAAACTTATACATATTTTAAAACAATAAATTTCTACCTTTACCTAGTTTCTAGCATAAAAATTAAAACTCCACCGAAAGCATCTGTGTGTGCTCTGATTAATTCTGGTTTTTGGAAGTTAGTAAGAAAAATCAGTTCATTAACATTGAACTACATAATATAGTAATCCTCCAAAGCCTACCAAGGATAGAGCCTTGCTGTCAGTCAAGCATCCATAGCCCCAACAAGGTTATCTCCATAATTCCCCCAAACATAGCTCTACTACCAGTCAGGCGTCCATAGCCCCAATAGAGTTATTTGGATAGCCTAAAGAATTAATATCTCTCTCTTTTTCTTCTTTTTTTGATATAGTAATGATAGCTCATTTTCACTTTTGATATTGCAATAATAGTTCTTTTATCATCTTGCAAGCATTGAAGCACCACTATTAAGTTGTGAATTATAGCCGTAGCGAAGGTTACTTTTTTTATTTTTCATTCAATGTAAATCCCTTCATCAATTTACTACTTCCCAAAAACTTATTTAATGATTCCCTATAAGTGCGTGTTTCCAGCTAAATTTCACTAATTATGTCAAATCCTAGCTAACTGTAGCTTGCTATATGTTAGAAAATATGCATAAATTAAAATTTATAAATAGACAACTTAATCACCAAATTTAAATCTAAATTTAGAAACATTAGTTACCACCCTTTCGATTAAATTTTATGGAAACTTCTAAAAATTCTACTAACTATCTCAACTTGACGACGCTACACTTCATTAATGGATCAAAATATCATGATTACCTTGAAACACAATCACATTCTTTTTGCATTAAATTCGCACACCTTGCTCAGCACATATTATCCTTCCAACTCACACAGGTGATGATGTGTATTACCTTGCCAGCTTCATTCTCCTGTATAGTCCGCACACATAACACCTCCATAATTAATATGATTTTTTTTCTTATTTGAAATGACCACTATTAATTTTGAAATCTCCAACTTGCTTGATTCACAATCTCTGTACTGCTCAAATTTGAAGCAATTTCACTAGATATGTGTAAAGAATTAATTTGATTTAACCTTTTATTCTGAAGATTATTGTTCAGCTGCCACCTTGCATATGATTTCCAAAAAAAATTACTCAAGGTACAGCTATGTACTACAACTCGGGTTACGGCTCTCTAAAAAATTCATGTAGTTTTTCTTGAATTTCTCACACTTTTCTTTTCTTTCTTTTTTTTATTTTATGTAATTCCATTTTTTTTTGAGTTTTTGCATTTGCTTCTTAGCCATGGATACTCCAATTTGCTTTGGTTTTTCTCATAGACACAATGTTTTCTTGGGGAGCATCACACCACAAAGGCTTGAAAAGGTCTTTATCATTAGGACTTCCAGTTTCACTATGCCAAACTTATGCTTAGTCCTTGGGGAAAGATATGTTGCATCTAGTTACTACTTCCATTTTTACTCTAATATAGCTTCTCACTTTGTAGCGTCTCTTCTGGACATTGGGCTACCTGTCGAAGATGTTCGTACTACTACCAACTTGATAGTGAAGCTTAAATTCTTGGAGAATCTGGATACCATCTTAGTTGTTGCACATCCAACCATCGAGATTCCTTCCATGGATGATATTCCTTAGTTCATGGAACATGGGGAAGTGGTTCCACTTTGGCCCTTTCTCACTGATCTCCATATCCAAGACTTTGAAACTCACTGAGAACTCACCTACATTGGGTATTTAGCCCTGATATAAGAGGTATCCCAAATCGACTGAATGGCTACTATCATCTACAACATTCCTCACTTTTCTTTTTGAATCTTTTTTTTTAATTTTTTGAACGAGGATTTTGATATCTGATGTATATATGTGATATACACATATATATCCTTTTGGTATCTTTTGTTTTTTTAAATGTGTTTTACTATGCATGGCTTTATTATTTCATTTCTAGTTCACTTTTATAGAATGTTTGAAGTTCACTCTCATGCATAAGATAAGGGTATGTGTAGGATCATCATGGAAAAAATAGGCCATTAAGTGGTGAAAAATTTAGAAAAATCAGAGTTAGGCAACTTGACGTAAAAATTTGAATAAGTCATCTATATTATTTGAAAAATATGTAAGAATAGAATCTATAGTAAATTGAATGTAGTTTCTAAACTACTAGGTTTATTCAAAAAAAAAATACTATTTGGTGAAAATTTGAAATTTCAATGCAATAGTACTTAAATTTCAAGGAAAAAATAAGTAGGTGTTTGTCTGACCACACTAACCACAATACAATGTTAATATTTTTTTTATAATATTTTAGATATAAGTAGAGGACTCATGTCTTGATGTGATGCATATTTTTTTGTAATTTTTTTCCAAGTAAATAATTAATTATGAATTTTTTAGTACAACTTTAAAAAAATATAAAAACTCGTATGTCTGACCACCTTAACTTGGTCAAAACTTCATGAAATTATATATTTTTTAATCTCATAGTATGCAAAACATAGAATGTGACACATGTTTCAGATTCAAAAAATGTGATACCGTTTGAAAGTTATAGATATTTTTCAATCACCTATCAATCAGGACTTTAGTCATAATTCAAATAGAAAATGAATAATAATAATTTACTAAATTCAAAGTAAAGCATAATTTGTATGGGTGGAAAGCTGAGAATCTCCTTTAAAAACCCTTTTCATTTCATCAATTTTGGGTAAAAAATAAAGTCGTCAGCCACATGGGCCATCATATCACGTACATATCACCACTTTTTGGCTCATCATGATCCTGCACATACACATAAATTTAAGTGGAATTTTCTAATTCAAAGGCCAAGCAAAAGAAGAACAAAACAAAACAAAGCAAGAAAAGAAAAAGTTGAAAAAAAAGAAGAAAAAAGAAAAAGATTAAACTAAACTAACCCTAACTACCCTAACTTTATTATCATAAAAGATTAACTCTAATGAAGCAATTTATTTCAATTTTTACTGCTATTTCCTTTATAGTTTTAGTATGAATTACAACATATTTGTCTTTAAATTCTTTTATCAAAATTTTTAATGTTCTACTGTGATAATGAAATATCTTAAATTTTCTGCATTTAAACATCATAAATTCAATGGTGTACTTACCCAAAATCTGGCTCAAATGTATGAAAACTATCTCATTAGAGACGAGTTGCACACATTTCGTCTAATACAACAATATTGTACCTTCTCCCAGCCCTGGTCCATTTCCATGAATGGTTGCATTCATTTCTTTGTTTCCTTCTCTTCTAAAAATTTTCATATATCTTCACCCCTATCTTCACTTTGCATTTTGTTAGACCAAGATATATCACTATTTATATTGCTATCAGAAAGAGAAAAAGTAAAAACTTGATATTTTGTATCTTGTAAAAAAATAGGAAAATGTCTTTTTATACCTGATGAATTCTCAGCTCGAAGCACAATATATGTTTTTCCCGTTTGATTTTACCGCTCTATCTCATTATCTATGTTGTCCACATATATAGGGAATGATGATTCATCCATGTCTTTTCCTCATTTGTGATGAAATATCTCCAAATCTCAGCATTCTCGCATATTCCCCTGTAAAGCATTAGAATTTTCTTTAAAATAATCGCAGTTTTCTAATTGTTTTGGTTTATTGGTTAATTTTTTAATATTTCCATCTCCACTAGGGAAAAAAAAATTTCTCGTTAACAATCCCTACCTTTTAGTAGTTAAAACTTCTTTCATTAACAAAATTTCTCCATTTATGGCCAAACTTACCCTAGCTAAAAAAGTTTTGCACTTGAGTTCACCGTGATCATTTGTATCATGAATTCTACACTCAATGACTCTTCTAAAAGCAAACAAACTCAAAGGATGTAGTTTTTGATTAAAGATTTTACAAATTTTTCCAACTTGCATTCAATTTCTCATTTACAAGCTTCTTGCCGAATTTAGGAATAACATTTCAAAGCATAATTCTCCAATTCCAAAGGATGAAACCTAAAATATCAAAGAAACAAAAGAGTTGTGTCAGAGATGGCCCTCCTTCTAGAGTCGGTTCCTATTAACGATGGTTTTACTCGTAGTAAACAGGTCGAATAAAATCTCCACAGACAAGACCACGAAGAGCCTATCCTTCTTGAAAGATATGGAACAAAGACAACCTAAAGGTAAATTTTGCATTCACAGGACAAATATTGGCTTTCATTCAATCCCAAGTCTCTGATAACCAGGTCATCGTTACACTAGGGTCGCTCTCGGGTAATGATGTGACATTTTCTATTAATCTCAAGGGGGACTACGATTATTCTTTGAACATTTTAGATAACATTTCAAATTGAATTAATAAATTTGAATATCATGAAACCAAAAGATTTGGTGTAATATTTCATGAAACATCACAACATCTTGTTATCACTTAAGTAGATTTAGCATTAAGCATTCAACAATGTCATGGAAAATAAAATATTTTTAACAAAATTATTTCCATTCATTTATATTTTTTGGAACATTTTCAAAATATTAAACGTCTATTTTAAAACAAAGTATAAAAGTAACTAAAAAATAAAAGTTTCTCTTGGTTATTCTCCATGGATTCCCTAAAGAATTAATTAAAACAGAGCAAACTGCTTTATATTTCACTAGATTGCTTCACAACTATGTATAAAACGGTGCAAGCTATTAAAGAGAGGGTTTCATTTATGGACACTTAGTAGGTTTTGTATGCACCCTTAAATGACACAGCATACAGTCTTGTTCGACCAAAATTACAAAACCAACTACAAAAGATATTGAGATAGGTAGCTATCCATAAAGCTCTGATATCAATTAATGTCTACGTGCATACAATTTTTTACGCAAAAATTGTTCAAAAATAAGGAAAAAAGAACAAAACTTAAAAAATTTATTCTCCTCTAACATCCACAAATTCTAAAATTAAAATCAAAATGAAGCGTCCTCTGGCATTTTATAGAACAGAAGGCTCAGATATGATAAGACAAATACATGAGAGGAAATCTAAGGGACCAATCTCATCAAGGCACATGGAATATTGTGACCAATAGGAAAATTGTAATTGAAGTCAATGGAAGTCAACTCCAATTACTTATTGAAGCTCTTCGGGTTCTACTTTTTCATTTGGAATCTTTGCCAGGATGATACTTCAAATCATGATAATATGTAGGGGCTTCCCATATATTCAGAATGATAAGGTGGAATTTTTTCCCCTTACACTTCACTTGGCTCCGGTTTTGTCACTCTCAGGAATGGGCTCTCCCGAAGATTAGCATTTTTTCCCACCATATGTGAAATACTGAGATCCCCAACATTCCAGTTGTACTCAAAGTCGTCTGCATTATTGCCTCCCAAAGTGATCGAACCAAATTAAGAATTATTCCATCCATGATTCAAGTTCTCCTGACTATCCATACCTGAGCTTTGCATCACAATCAATATCTCCTGCAATCACAAATTCCATATATTAAATCCCCTTTTTTTTTAAAAAAAAAACATATTATAACATCTCATGTAAATAAAACCATTATTCAAATGTTAGTACAAAAAATCCATAATTAACACGTCTTTCAAAAAGCATATCATGAATCCTTGTACATATACCAAATCATCGGGATCATTAGATAAATCTAAAATTTTAACATTTCATTTCACATTGCAACCTGATACTCGGTACCCAGTATTCAACTTTACCCACTTCCTTTCCCAAACCTCGGTTATACCGGAACTCCATTATATCGGACTCCTTCCTACTAGACTCACACTTATCGAACCAGAGCCTTTCACTTTAAACTTCACATTACCTTTCACCTTTTCTGTATTTCTGGTACCCAGTAGCTGGTATACAAAACACTTACAATATAAAGTACTCCTTTATCAAAGATTTCTCTTCCTTTCTTCACTTCTAGTGATCTTCCAATTAGTTAGCTCTTGCCATAGGAGTTATATTTTTTCTCTTGGGTCCCCAAGTCTTTTCAATATTGGGGCGTGTTGTGAGACCAGACTATAATTTCCTTAACAACCTCGAGTCTAATGCATCCTTCTATCCTTCCATGAAACAACCAACACAACTTGAGATGTTTTGCCTTTTACATCTTGAAATTGAGTCACAAGATAAGCCTAAGTTCCATACAATAGGTGAACCTAGTTCCTCTAGTCAAGAAAACATTCAACCATTCTATGTTAACAAGGTAACAAATACTCCTATCAATCTAGAAGAGACATATGGAAAAGGATTCATGTTCTTAAGCAAACAGGGATGTAATACAACAAGTGAACATCAAATTCATCAACTCTTAGAGTAATTACCAACTGAAAATACCAAAGGATTAGGATATCAAGATCCTCCTCCCGACATAGGTGTTCTCCTTTCTAAAGAACAACAAATGTCTCACAATGATGATAGGATTGTCTTAAATCCTCATCTTGAAATAAATTTTATCCTTCCTAAAGACCAACCAATTCCTCATAATGATAATAAAATAGATAAGGTCATTTTAGGTCCTCTACTCTATATCAACCTAGGGAAATAGGTGAATCTAGCAAGCAATGAAGACCTTACAAACTAAATAAATTACAATTCCCTTATCCACCAACTACAATTGAAAGGAATTTATAGATACTTCTACACCGTGGACTAATTACATTACCACCCATAAGAGAAGATCGAAACCCAAATCCTAAGCATACAAACAAATCACACTATCAATATCATTGAGTCATTTGGCATAGTACCGATAAGTGTCATGCTTTACAACAAATATTTAAAAATATTCATATCATATAAATAATCCCTCAAAGCATGAATTTTGCTCCTTGTCATGTAATATTTGTAGGATTCTAACATTCTCACTATTACATGTCATACATTCATGGAAAATAATTTCTTTATCACAAGGAGCAGCATATCATCACCCATCTCAGCTCATCCTTTTCTTGCACTTAGTGGGGCCATGGGTTAGTTAGCATTGTCCTAGTTTTGGTATACGTTGTTGTCCCTTTGGCTAGTTGTATGCCTTTTGTATATACAAAATGAGATTGGGATGCAAACAACCTACTCTAGGTTGATTCACATGTTCCTTACTAGTCTTTTACTTTTTCATGTTTCATTATGTGATTGTGTGTGCATAATGTGATCCCCTGTGATGTTTCATTTTATGTATCTCTCTCTTCTATATGTACCTACTTTCTTCTCTATGTCATTATCATTTTTCATTTGTCTTGTGTTTTCATTTTGGGGATGATGCAAGGCATCGAGGCATCCATTTCTCTTGCATGTTGACCCAAAATCTTTTTCCTTTATCTTTTTCATTTTTCTTGTTTTTTCCTTTTGGGGATGATGGAAGGCATCAAGACATTTAGGTCTCTTCCATGTTGACTCAAAAGGATTTTTATTTTCTTTTTTTTCACTCTCTTTGTGTCATTCTTCTAGTTATATGAGTATTTGGGGAATGATGATAGTTGTTAGCTCTAAAACAACATTTTAGCAAAGGCATACTGACCTCGAATCCATAGATCCCTTATGTATTTTTGGGGGAAACTATTCCTTCCTATTTCATGGCGTAACTTTATTTTAGAAACATATGACTTGGCATAGGTTTTTTCGAGGAAAGCTCTCATGTATTAGGGTAAAACATTGGTTACTTTAAAGTGATTTCTCACAGTAATGGTGTTAGAAACTGCTTTAAAGTGGGGGAATACATTGATATCTTTCAGCATATTTCATGGCATGATTTTCTTTTTTCTTGTGACGTGTCCTTTTCTTGGTGGTTTCATTTGGTTTGATGTCCCCCAAGAGTGTAATATTTCTAAGCATACAATCTCCCTTCATGGCATGATGTGAAATGAGAGGAATCCCATAAGTGGCGATATGATATTCTTGACTTGTCATCTCTTGGAGAAATTAGGTGTAATGTTCCCTAAGAAGAAGACCTTGCATGAACAAAGAAAAATCACCTTTAACAAAAACTTACAGATATGACATTCAAAAAATAGACAAAATAATAGCATTGTGATGCCTTATTGAAGTTATCAAGAGGATAGCTTTGGTATGGTTAGTATGATGAGAAGCTAACACACTGGCATGAATTTCTCATTGTACAGTGAGAAGTCAACACATTGGCATGAATTTCTCACTAAACCACCTTGTTGGGACAACTCACCTAGTGGATAGACTAAGGTTCCCCTACCCCAAAGTGACAGTGTATGTTACAGACAAACAGTCTTGTTACACATTGTGTTGGAATGGTTGTGCTTGATCCTCTATTTTTCTTTATTTTTCTTGGCCTTTGATAGGGTATGATTATGTGTGTTTGTTATTGTTGCATACTTAAGTGTCTTGAATGTCTACTTTAGTGTGAGTTTGTCATGGGGGAAAACTCTCACTAAATAGCGAGAAAAATGTAGTTTCAAAAGAAGTATCTCTTTTTCACACTTAATCTGGGAATAATTGATATTGAATTAACCTAATAGTGCCTTAGTTTAGTGTTATAATGTGTTTTACACATTCACATTAATCTAGGGCCCCTTTTTAATACAATGTTCCTAAATTGTACCTTTCTTATGGTGTTGTAAAGTGTTTTAGTACACTTTCACACTTATCTAGGGTTTCATTAATTAATTATTGTTAATTGAGCTTAATTAGCCTCTTTAATTCAAATTTAAGCCTTCTTAATGACACCTTTCAAAGGATCTATCTTGACACCCAATATTGATATGGCATAACATTTAATTATGAAAAATCAAGGTCCTAGAAAGTGGTGCTAGGACCCATTCGCCATTAGTGGCGAATGGGTCCTCTCCACATAGGACCCCACATTTTATGCATTTTTGAGGTGGGTTTTTGATGTTCTTTGAACCCCGTGAAGCAAGGTCCTAGAAACTTGTGTTGGGAACCATTCGCCTTTAGTAGCGAATGGTTCCTCCTCATAGAGGAGACCCCTTTTTTAATTTAATTTTCATGGGATTCTAATTATTTTTAATCCTAGATCTATTGTCGGATTGAATTATTTGAATTTCGAAGTTAATCTCTAGATTTAGTATAAATATGAGGTTAATTCACATAAATTCACCTAGAAAGTTTACAAGCATACTAGAAACTTTGTGTAAGCATCCTAATAGCAAGTTTATGAGTGTAAGAGCATTATAGAGCATTTCAAAGGCATTCAAAGGAATATTATCAAAGTCTTATTGTACCAATTCAAGATCATTTCATCATCTCAAAGGCCCATAGTACATTAAAGCATGTTGTTGAGCTAAGGTTGTTAATGTAACATTGAAGATCCACTTGCAAGCATTGTTACACATCTTATTTGAGATCAATATCTAAATTCTTCATGGCCACCACATGTTAGTTTATAGATTTATATTCCAAGACAAGGGTATGTGCATGATCATGATGGGCCAAAAAGTGGCAAATGATGGGTATGTGGCTGACGACTATTTTTTTACCCAAAATTGATGAAACAAAAAGGGTTTTCAAAGGAGATTCTCAGCTTTCCACTAATATAAATTATGCTTTACTTTGAATTTAATAAGTAATTATTATTCATTTTCTATTAAAATTACAACTAAAGTCCTGATTGATAGGCTGATTGAAAAACATCTATAGCTTTCAAACGGTATCACATTTTTTTGAATTCAAAACATGTGTCACATTCTATTTTTTGCGTACTATAGGATTAAAAAAATAAAAAATGAATTTCATGAATTTTTGACCAAGTTAAGGTGGTCAGACATATGAGTCTTTATATTTTTAAAAAAATTGTAATAAAAAATTCATAATTAATTATTTACTTAGAAAAAAATTACAAAAAATATGCATCACATTGGGGCATGAGTCCTCTACTTATAACTAAAATCTTATAAAAAATATTATCATTTTATTGTGGTTAGGGTGGTCACACACCTTTTATTTTTCCCTGAAATTTAAGTACGCATTGAAATTTCAAATTTTCACCAAATAGATTTTTGTTTTTAAACCAACCCAGTAGTTTAGAAACTACATTCAATTTTCTATAGATTCTATTCTTACATATTTTTGAAATAATATAGATAACTTATTCAAATTTTTAAGTCAAGTTTCCTAACTCTGATTTTTTTGATTTTTTTGCCACTTAAGGGCCTATTTTTTCCATGATGATCCTACACATACCCACAACTTCCAAGATATCTAAACTTCATTGTTTCATGTTTCATGCTTCAATTTCATTATTTCATCATTTGGTTTAATTACCTACAAGGATTTTGACTGAGGAAAACCTCTATTCACCAACAATCAACAAGTTTTTCTTCTCTTGAATGTGTTTTTGTAGAGTTATAGGTTGAATATCAAGTAGAGAACAAGTTTGAAGCAAAATTGTCAAAGTTGTCAAGTTGCAAAATTGTCATTCATAGTGCAAGAACACAGAAAGAAGGCTACAAAATTTGTTACAAGTTTTCAGGAGCTGAAAATTGAGGATTTGATAGTGCAAGAATCAAGGAATAGAACTCAAATCTCAGTTTCAAAAACCCTATCAGGGACCAATTTTCCACTAAAGGAGAATGAGTCCTTTGTGGCCTAAAAGTAGGCTTCTTACAGCAAGGTACACATCATTTTTGAGCTCTAAAAACTCCCCTTGTACTTGCTATAATAGTTAGGGTTAGTTTTTTATTTTTATTTGCATCATATCACACAAAAAATGACACGCTTTAGGGTGAGAATTAATGGTCTATCACTTTGATTTTGGTAAACCCTATTATTCCCTTCCTAATTAGTTCTTCACAGAATATGATAACACTCATAGCAACTTATGAAAAATTAGAGGCCCACACATCCACTAAAAAACCCTATCCAAAAACTCTACCATTATAGAAAGATCCATCAAAACATTTAATTAAGGTATTTTCATGATTTGAAGCCAGATAAATCTTAGGCTAGGTATCCATGATCTTAGGCTAGCACCCAAAATCCATGTGATTGAGGTGATCATATTAATAATGATTAAGGTTATTAATGTCCATTTATAGCTTGAGGGCCTTTTGAAATGACATTTGATAGAAGGAGTCTTTGGAAACATGCAAGAAATCTTTATAGAAGTACTCTGCAATTTCCTAGAAGCATGATTAAATTAAGTCTCAAGACCTTTAAGAAAGGAAAAATTAAATCAAAGGCTTGTCAAAGAGACCCCCCTCGCTATACCATATCTAATTTAAATGATGACCTTTAATGGAAATAATATTATAACGGTTAGTCCTGTTAAAACTCACCTTTTCATTATTTCTCATATTTTCCAAGATCACGAGATCATTAGGAGCATTTATATTAGGGGAATCTTTCCCTTATTGCAATCCTTTTTAATCATTCAAGATTTAATTAACCTCCAAACCATGTAAAATCACATGGTTAAATGACAAACAAGCTAACATTAGAAAACCCACTTTGTTCACATAAATTCCCTCTCAATTGAGCTAGACAATTTGAATTCAAAAAGTGGCGAGAAAATCTAAAACTTAACCAAACCCCCAGACTATTGTTCATCCCCTTAGCTTGGATTTTTTGAAGCTCCATTCTCATGAGTAGAGCATACCCCTCTTAAATCATCCTTAGAAATCCAATATTTTATCTAAAGTTGTATATTTCCAAAATTCCAGAAAATCCATTGGAAATTAGAGAGGCCCACATTTGAGACTGAGACAAAAGCGAGCTATTTCCCTCTCTAAAGATATGATGCAAAGAGTACCTTTCCAAGGAATTGATCACTTGTTTTGATTCCTAGATCAACGTCTTGATCTTCTAGGGGGACTTGGCCTAACCTCCAAGGAAATCGATTATCAATTTAGTCCCCCTCAATTATGGCCTTAGTAAAAATGAGTTCTTTTAATCACTTTATATCTCTCCAAGTAGCAGTATCCTCCACTTCCACACTAGTAGCAATTCCTAGGTAGTTAGCATAGGCTTCAATACATCTCCATTTATGATCTCTTATCAGACCCTCAGCTGCAGCAAACCTCAAGTTACCTTTAGAACGACCATCGAAGTTTATTTTTACCCACTTAACTGGTGGAAGTTTCCATACGTTCATTTTCCTATCTAGTATATTTTTCACATTAATCTTAGTTAGATCATGATTTACTCCCCATAGCTGCTTGACTCTAAGGTCTTTATAATTTCGTATAACTTTTTAGAAACCAAAAACTTTTTAATTCAAGTTTTCCATGATTTTTTCTTTTATGCTATAGGGTTTTAAAATGTTAAAATGATGACAATAACTATTGGCATATGATGCATTTGGACATGATTTTTAGCTTCTAGTGTTGTCATTGATGGCAACTGAAGTCACCTTTTTTGTTTGCAATTATGCATTCAGTTGCACCGACAAAGGAAATGAAAATTGTGTGTTATCGATAGTGTTACCGATAGAATAGGGCATCTAGTTTGATAGCTTCATCGGATCACTATTTTGGGTTTTGGATCGATGATTTTTTTTTTCAGGCATGTGGAACATATTATTATTGAATCTCGTGAAGTTTTCTTTGTGGCTATATGGTTGAGTAGGTTTAGTTGGACATCTTTTGTCTATTTGCTTGGTAAAGTTGACTCAGTGGTAATAATATGTAGTGGATGTATAAAGTTGAATTATTTTAATTATCTTCAAGTCCAGATGATCAACTATTGGTCCTAGCTATTGTATAGCTGACTTGTTCGTATCCACATCAAAATTATCCATCGATTGGGCCGACTAGTTGCGAATTTTATTAAGTTCTATTGAAGCTGACCTGTGGTGATTGATTCCTTGTGAGTGGATATATTTAGATGATCGGTCATATCATTTGGATGCATGTAGAATTTGTGTGTGTTTATTTTGTGAAGGTCTAAGTTGTATTTGAGCGATATCATGCATAGTTTCACTTGCGCATAAAGATTTTGTGTGTGAACTTGAGCAGAACAAAGAAGAATTTCTTTGTCAGTCATCAGGACAGAAGTTCGACATCAGAGCTAAACCAAAAATGTAATCAAGCATTGGTAGATGTTATTGTTGTTGAGAATCATAATTCACTAAGTCTGAAGTTCTCCAGGGTCATATTCAATCTACAAGAGTAGAATATCTATCAATTTCCATAATCTACTTTGAAGATCAAAACTCCCATAAATATGGGTGAGGAAGACACGTCTTTAAGATTTAGGGAGATGCTTCTCATAGAGACATGTCTCTTCAATCCACATGTCTCTTATATTTAATCCCTTAGACTTTAACAAAGCCGACGATATGTCATCAACCATAAATCAAGACATATATGTATTCGATTTATTTAAAGCAGATTATACTTAGGATTGGAGATTTGATATAAATAATGATAATGCATGAATGCAATCATTATTTATATCTGACTGAAGCTACCTGTTTTCAACACTCCCTCTTAGCTAGGGAAGAGAACTCCAATCAAGTACATATTGATATCACCTAACTCGTGATATTAGAAGATATGAAATTCTTCTGAAAGTGTCAAGTCACATGACATAACACATCTTCACTATTCAACACTCCCTCTTAGCTAGGGAAGATAACCTCCATCAAGTATAAAGTGATATCACCTAACTCGTGATATCATAAGATATGGTATGCTTTAGAAAGTGTCAAGTCACATGACATTCTTCATAACACATCTTCATTATGGTATGTGCACTGACATCAAGTCACATGATGTCTACCATAAATAAATCATGGCATATCCACGGATATATGTACATATCCACCATGAATAAGGATCATAATGATCTTCAAATTGATATCAAGTCTTATGATATCTATCAAAATGTCCAAAAAATACAATCATGACATGTCCCTGGATATCAAGTCACATGATATCCATCATGATGAAACTAATCATTGTAAATTCATCACCTTACAATGTCAAATTGTTCATTATCGAAAGATTGTCACCTTTCAATAATGTACACAAAGGGGGTGAGCCCATACAGTCATGGAGTCACTCACATGACAAAAGAGTTTACACATTAAACATCTTTAAAACATATTAGTACAAAATAAATAATTTGAGTCTCAAAACAACTTACATTTCAACCATACCAAGCTTCTTCCTAAAGGGTTCAATGTTGACTTTGAAGAGAGTTATGGTGAATGTCAGCTATTTGATTATTTGTACTAATATACTCCAACTAGATCACATTCCTTTCAACCATGCACAAGGAGCCTGCTTAAGACCATACAAGGCCTTCTTCAGCTTGCAAACATAAGACTCCTTCCCAGGTACCTTGAATCCATCAGGTTGCTCGATGTAAACTTCTTCCTCTATCACACCATTTAGAAAAGTTTTCTTCACATCCATTTGATGAATCTTCCATCCTCTAGATGCAGCAATGGCAATGATGGAAGTATAGTGAGTAACAGGAGCAAATGTTTCTTCATAATCAACTCCCTCTTTCTGTGAAAACCCACGAGCCACAAATCTTGCCTGGTAATTCTCAATGCTCCCAACTGCATCTTCAAGTACTTGCATCAATCTTTTGACCTCATCATCTAAGATTGCCTACAATGCTTGCTTTAGAGAAATGGATTCCAACATACACCTCTGTAGAGATACAGGGCTGAGCTCTTCGACCTCATCCTAGAACACTCTATTTTAATAGGTTTGTAGAGTCACCAATGTTAAATCCAGGTTGACTGAATTGAGCAATTATTATCTCAACTGCTGAAGAGGTACTTCAAGGATTTAGCATTTGGCTTTGCAACACTACAACCCTTACTTATTCTCAGCAAGTCATAGAACTCCCTCTGAAGGTTAATTCTTCCTCTTCGAAGAGATGTCTTCAGCCATCCACTCGGTCCCAAGGCTGCAAGATGTGTCTCCATTCTTCAACCTACAAGATCCATCAAGCTCTTCTTGAAAGCAATCTCTTTTGCTTCTTGATCTGTTCTTTAGCAGTTGTTGAAATTTTAGGAGGTATTCTAGAAGCTAATGCAAAGAGTGTTGTGAAATAAACTACACAGACCAAACTATCTACAACCAGTCCTGCTACTAACACTAATGGAGACACACCAAGAGCCTCTGAAATTGCAACATAATTAACAACTTGAAACAATATCGGAATAAATGTTGATGCTCCTGGTTGTCGCCCAGTAGAGCTAGAATCCACACATCGATATATGATCAGGCCTCAAGCTTGTCTTGAATGCACAATTTGTTTAAGAAAATCTTCAAGCAACAAATTATATGTGCCAACAGCCCAATCGCAATACTCCTACCCATGATTTTAATGACAACTGAATGCAATCATGAATATTCTCCAATAACAACAACAATGTTACTTTGAAGTTATTTCGGCATTGCAGAGATTAATGTATTTGTAAATCCTCAAGGCACTGATAGATTTGGACTCAGAAAGCAATAATATGCATAGTCCCGTTCGGTTCCCACATAACTATAGGCTCTGATGATGTATTCCCGTGAATATCCCACACGAACGAACACACCCGCAAATGCAAGATAAGTAACAAAAATATGAAAATAGTGCATTTGAATGGTCTTAGCCCGATATCGGGTTCCTTTGAACAGCACCAATAATCTTTATCTGCTTCCCATCTACCATTCCCGATAGTAATATATATATATATATATATATATATATAATCACCAATATTTGTCAACCAACATTGCCTGAGTGAATACGGCACAACTCCTTCAAACTCTTGAATTTCGTCCAACAGTGATGAAATGAACTTTTGTTTGAGAGTTCGTTCAGGATTCACAAAATTCTTGATGTCGACAAATTGTAAAGCACACTCTCAATCTTTTCGAGACTCAGTCTAGTCATTAACATGACTTAGCAACAATTGCTTCCACACGACCGGCTGTAAAATTATGACAATTGTAAGTAAATCCTTCAGACTTGAGTCCACCAGCAATGAGATGACATGCGAATATTATGTGGAACTCTAAGCTATTGGCGTGATCTGGAGAATGATGTGTGCGGTTATTATGAGGACTTCCAATAAGACGTCGGTCAAAAGACGCACCGCTTGAAGACGAACACTGCAAAGTCTAAGGGATGGTGCCAGTCCAAGATAACTGGTAGATGTTATTCACAGCTTTAGAAGGATGCCAGCCAAAGCCCCTGGATGGCGAATTTAGTCTCCATCTCAGGTTCCAATACCTTTAGACAAGCACCCTTTAGACATCAAATAGTGGTCGTTCCTTACCAATATACATTTGTGGTCACCACAACGTGACGGATAGCTTGATTCCTGAGTACCATGATCGAGATAATGTAGAATTATAACTGAACAGAGACACCTTCACAAGGAATAATGATATCAAGATCAAGGAGGCATGTGATAGATCTTCCTGTGATTGTAGGAAAACTGAACCAAGAATCAAGGATTTCAAAAGTGACATTCACTCAGATCACTGAACAAGAGAAACACTCCAGGTCTCTGACAGGTAGATGATTTCTAGACTTGTCCTTCGCCCTTGCAATGGCGACAACATCCTGAAGTCAATCAAATCATATTATCCTTACTAAATACCTTTGACTTCCTTGCATATTTTCAATATCTCCAAATTTGACTTAAACAAATCTGATCTGTGCTCTTGAACCCGCTCTGATACCATGTTGTTGAGAATCATAATTCACCAAGTCTGAAGTTCTTCAGGGTCATATTCAATCTACAAGAGCAGAATATCTATCAATTTCCATAATCTGCTTTGAAGATCAAAACTCCCATAAATATGGGTGAGGAAGACACGTCTTTAAGATTTAGGGAGGCACAAATTTAGGGAGATGCTTCTCATAGAGACACGTCTCTTCAATCCACATGTCTCTTATATTTAATCCCTTAGACTTTAACAAAGCCGATGATTTGTCATCAACCATTAATCAAGACATATATGTATTTGATTTATTTAAAGCAGATTATACTTAGGATTGGAGATTTGATATAAATAATGATAATGCATGAATGCAATCATTATTTATATCTGACTGAAGCTACCTATTTTCAACAGTTATTATCTCAATTCATTTTCTTTTGGATCTATTCCAAACTTTTGTAAGGGCAATGAGCCCCTTTTTGAGCTATGAGCTCGAGGCAGTGAGCTTGAATGCAAGTGCATTCTCATTCTATAATATTTCCTTTGAGTATACTCAAAACTTATTGTCGATTGGCCATCCACTGTGGTTTTTCCCCTTACATGATTTCCACATAAAAATCCTTTTGTTATGGCTATGTGGTTTCTTGTTTTTTGTTTCTACATATTGATTTTGATTAAATGTGCTAAGTGGATTAAAGCTCAGAATAAAAGAATTATTTTTTGTAGAACACTAATTCACCCCCCTCTCAGTGTTTCTTGTTTCCAACAATAACATATTTAAATTGGGGCCAAAATAGGTTGGACAAGGGTGCTAGTGCCTAGTCTCTAGACCTATTTTGGTTCTTTACATTTTGGTAAATGAATATTAAATACTAATTTCCAATTTAATTCTGATTTTTCAAATATGTTCATAAATGAGAAAATTATAAGTATAATTAGGTCTAGGAACATAGGTGGAAGCTAAACCTAGTGTGAAATGGTTAGGGGTGAAAATTTACAACACTACAACACCTTCGAACCTAGACTCCCCTTTCTTTTTTCCTATGTAATCTTCATCAAATAATATCTCTAGCTCCACCATTCCTTTTTTAATAGTATTTATCTTTAATTTAATAATACCTTCTTCATCAAATTCAATTTTCTCTCTATCAACCTCATCAATTAATTATTATTTTAAGACACCTAAATTGGTTGGGAATTAGTTCTATTAGTTCTCATTCTCTATTTTGTTGATTCAAACACAAGTATAGCGAACCAACTATAGAGAATCAATCCATCTTTCATTATAGTCTCCACCTATAAAGTTATTATGCTAAGAACAAGACTTATTGAAATTTTTCCCTTTATGAATTGAAGCTTCCTATACATTCCAAGTAATCTCCAATTTCCAAATCTAGAGCTTCCTTATTCCCATTTCCATCAAGAGGAGACTTCAATTATTGTAGATGATACAAAATAAGCCAAGGAATCTCTAAGGACACAATCGACCATTGACAACAAAAAAATCTTATGTGAAGTCTCTTTATGTTATAGGTAATATAATTTTCTTTTAAAATATTTCAATTACTAATTAGAAAAATTAAACTTACTTGACACAAAAATAACTTTGTATTGACATTCTTTCTAAGAATAGGAATCTTTATTTTCTTATATTGGGTTTTTTAAGTTTCTTGTAAAATCACTTGATCTCAACACAAGCCACATGATCAAATATATAATTTCAAAATTGAAACTAAAAAATAAGAGGCTCTAATCCCCCCACACAAAAATGAAAAACTCCTAAAATTACTATAGATCATTTAGTTTATTTCATAAAGTATAAATATGATAGTCTATATTTTCAAAAAAAATTGAAAAAGATAAAATATGCATTTTATTTCATCATAATGCATTTATAAAGTAAAACCAAATTAAACATATGAAAATATCTAAATAATTCCATGAGGCATCAAACAAACTCAATATGAACAAAAATAATCTTGCATCTTTTTTTCAATTTTTTCTTCCTCCCCACTCAACATTCATGATTAATGCGTCTTGGAGTAGGGGAAAATTGAATTGGAATCATTTTTGAATGAAATCAAGGTGAATATTCCAATTAAAAAGACTCCCACCAAAGGAAAAGTGAACAAAAAAGCATAAATATAATAAGAAATAGAGAAAAATAGAACTAGAACAAGCATAATGGGGATCTTATAGATTCAAGGAGAGCTCATAAGACATAGTCTCGTAGATAATAGAGAATAATAGAGTATAATTTTTGAGAAAATAAATGAAAATAATAACTTGTTGTGAGAGTTGATCAAATAATTATGCCAAGTTAAGATCAACAATAATAACCAAACATCCCACTCAACTTCACCAATAAAAATCCATAGGCAACAAAATTACTACCATCTACAACATTCTGCATCAACATGAAGAAAATAACCCCTTGATCCAATTCTTGCTCAAATTGATGTTTCCATTAGAGTAGGAGTGGCTTAGTGAGTCCATCTTAGCAAGAGTGTGACATGTGCTATCATTATTCATACTCATTCCCATGGGGCTTGAGTCAATTATAATCATCATGCATGTTGGTCACAAGTCTTTGATTATGTTAACATCTTTTTTAGGTTTTGAAGGTGTTTTAAATATGGGGATTTTGCAATTCATTGTACGAGAAAAGTTGTGTCCTCATTAAAAAATGAAATCAAAGAATGTTATGGGCTAGTGGGAATAGATTAAAAGTTACAACATTACTAGGTGGCTCTAATCCTAACTCAAGCATAACAACAAAAAGGATAGGTATTCTTGATCTTTTTTAATGGGGAGTTTGATTGAGTTTTTATTGGTGACGAAATCCATGAAGGGAGCCCTCCAAATGTAATTTTTTCACTTGTCCTAGAAACTTGGACAAGTTTCTTCTAAACCCACCATGGTTGATTATGTTCTCACAAGTAAAAATGATTCAAATGTTAGGGCTCTTCTTGAGCAAGCAACCTTAACCAAGCATGAAATCTATAGCATTGGAAAGTACTATGAGTTTTGGCATATTCAATGTTAAAGAAAAAAAATTAGGAGGTGGAAAAATTAGACAAAACAGAGAGCCCATACAACGAAATGATGTAATTGGTCATTACTAAACCTATATCGTTATCTTTATTTGATTAGAATTAAACTATGTTAAAAAAGAAAAATGGTCCCCTTCCAAAAGAATATAAGTATCATATGATACTAAGGTCATCCAAGAAAAAATGAAAATGAAAATGAAGAAGCAAGAATTGATTATCTTGCAGCACCTTACTAATGCAAATTTTTTAGCTTTATATTTTTATGAAGAAAGAGGTGAATTCAAATCCATAATTTATCAATTGAAATTTTTAAATAAAGGGCACAAATATACAATATAAGAATTACTTTTAAACTTGGTTGAGTTCAACAATCAAACAACAATTTTTTGTCAATAAAATAAAACATTTATTATATTTCAATTTAAGTAAGATATAAAATTGCAATTAACTCTTTAACTTATAAAACTTAATGATATTTAAATAAAATGTGATATAAAATTACGAAGCCGGCTAACTTCTAGACAAAACGCACCTATGTACATACAAAAATGCATAACAGCATACATAAAAACACATAAAACATACGTGAAAACATACATAGCATGTTGATCGGGGGCCCACCAGCATGGAAGGGGAAATAACGGGAGATCTAATGGCACCGTTAATTATATATTTTTAAAAATGGAGGGAAAAACAGTCCTGCCAGAGTATATTTGCCGCCCACTGGGAAGAATGCGAGGTTGTACGTGATATGACTGATTGTATAGAATACAGTTTTCTTTTTAATTCTTGGACAGCGAGTGGTTCCCTCCATCGTCGTTTGCAGCTATGCAGTTTTTTTTATGGTTCTGATGACTGCATAGGTTTGCTTGTGCAGTGCTTTACGGATATGCGCTGTGTGTACATGGATGAAAGAAAAAACAATTGATGAACAAGCACAGTGTTGTGCCTGAAATCAGTTGTATTATGTTTGATATACGAATACAAAAATAAAAAACTGTATGAGTTTAGGCACCAAAAGATTGTAGTCCTCCTAGACTCTGTAAGGAAAATAAGAATGTGTCATGGGGTGGAACTTGAAGGAACGAGGCAGACAAGGAATCTACACAGTAGAAGATTATCATGATATTTATATTTTGAATGTGCTTTAATCTCTCCTTATAAATAAAACGATTCTTTTTAATTATGAACTACGTTCCAACTTATTTAATATACTCTTCATCACTTTATAAATATTCGCTTCCAATCACAGATAATTTGTTATTCATGCAAAGGATAACACCACATTCTTATGATCATATCACAGATTTGAGTCGCAAGGAATAAAAATTATTTTTTGTCTTTCCAACTTTTTATGTCCACTACTTTTATGTTGATCATGATCTTTACCGAATGTATTTGTTATTTGGCTAATTGCTTACGTAATTGAGCCCACCAAAATCTATTTTGAAATAATGGAAATCAGCTGGTCCACAAGAATGGCCGCCGCCTCTGCACTTTGTGAGTAAGTTGTTAATGCTCTACATTTCCTTGTCTCTGTAAGGAAAATAAGAATGTGTATGTGTCATTATACAGTTCACTAATACTTTGTGAAATCTCCTTCAAATACCCAATAACATCTGCTAAAATCAACATCCTGTCTATCAGCAAAGAGGCAAGTGCCAAACGTAAAACATTGAGTCAGCTACCAGCGAATTCACTACTTAGCAGCTCAGTGAATATATGAATAAGAATTAAGATAAGCCCATGGAAAAATCCTAATAAAGTTATAGCTATCATGTGCTAATTCATAACTCAGTAAGATTGAGCATTAGCCCAACTGATCAGAACCAATAGTTCCACCCCTATTATACGAATACTAAACACTATTCTAAACAGTGAAAGCACCAAACAGTAGAGGAAAAAAGTTGCATTGACACCATTCAAATAGATCAGGACAACATTATAACTTTCATTGAACCAAAATTATGATTAAATCTATTAAATCATACCTTTATAAATATTATCTTTCGAATATGAGGTCACAAGTCATTCATAACTAAATAAATATCACAAGTTTAATAGATAAAGGTCAAATTGGATTTTTTTTGTATGGCTAAATCTATTTAAAAGTTTTAAAGTCGTCATTAGACCATCAATACTCTCACAAGATTGTTATCTATATCCATCAGTTATGAATTTGTTTGTAGTTGCTAGTTATTCTGTCAGACACTCTTCATGAGGAAGGTGCCCACATCCAGAAATGGCAACTAGTTACAGTAAAATTGTGTTTCAAATTATTCATATGATTGAAAAATAAATGCACAAAATAATTACATGTCAAAAAACAGAATGTGGGTTGTATGTTACTTCATTCTACATGTTCAAAGCTAAACGGTGGAGTGCACAAGAAGGAGTTGCATTTTGGGGATACACAAAACTAACCAAATTGAGTTGAGGGTGTAACTAACCAATTGGGTTTTTGTGTGTTTACGATTTTAAAGCAGTATGTGTGGGTTGCAGGTTTCATAACACCCAGTGTTTTCCAACCTGCAGTTTTACATAACATTATGAATGTAATAAAAAAGTTGTTATTTACACAGTAATAATGCAATGAAATTTATCTTCAAAATGTGTCACAATTGTTAGTTAGAGTAAAAATTGCATTTCAATTTTTTCATGTGCGATTAAAAAATAAATGTACAAAATAATGGCAAGTTGGAAAACATAGTGGGTTGTGATTTATTTCATTGTTCTTGTTTAAAGCTTAAGGGTGGAGAGCTTGGGGGGATTTGCAGGTGGGGGATACATAAAACTAACCAAATTGACCCGAGGGGTGACTAAATGATTGGGTTGTTATGTGTAGCTCGGGTTTTACAACAATATGTGGGTTTCAGGTTTCATAACACCCAATGTTTTCCAACTTGCAATTATTTTATTGAAAACCATTTCTTATTTAGAGAGTGTGAATATAATGAAAGGAACTTTCAAAATTTACCACAAGCGTTACTTAAAGTAAAAATTGCATTTCAATTTCTTTATATAATGGAAAAAGAAATGCACAAAATAAGCATAGGTTGGAAATCACAGTGGGTTGTGAGTGATTGCATTCTACTTGTTCTGAGCTCTAGGGTGAAGAGCTTCGGGAGGATTCCTAGGTGGGGGATACATAAATTGAATCAAATTGACCTGAGAGGTGACTAACCAATTGGGTTGTTACGTGTAGAGGGTTTTACAATAATATGTGGGTTGCAAGTTTCAAAACACCCAATGTTCTCCAACCTACAATTGTTGTAATGAAAACCATTTCTTATTTAGAAAGTATGAATGTAATGAAAGGAACTTTCAAAATTTACCACAACTATTACTAATCTTTGAATTACATCATTCCTCACAACAAGAGTCTACAAATAGAAGCCTTTACCCTACATTATCATCAACACATTTTCTAGTAGGTGTATGCTACCATTTTTTTTATTAAAAATCATTTAACTATACCAAGATTATGTTCGTTTAAGGAAAAATCCGCATTTCATTCATAGTATCCAATAAAGCATCTGAGAGACCATATCAAATAGAGAAAGGGTACACTCCATTTTAACTCTATCTAAGAAGCAAGGTTATTTAAAGTAAAAGGTGTTGTTTATTTTCTATATCTTTATGTGTATAGGGGAATATAGGTTTGAATTATATATTGTTAAAATAAGGTGAACTATTACAAATTTTAATATTGTAGGAAGTATGCAAATCTAATTTTATCAATGCAATGTTGGGTTCATAAAGATATAATGTAAAAGCCTAAAATTAGCAAATAGAAATTAGTTATCCATATGATATGATTGGAAAACATATTGGGGTTGTGAGTGATATGATTGTGCTTGTTCAAAGCTCAAGGGTGGAGAGATCAAGGAGGATTTGTAGGTGGGGGATACATAAAATTAATCAAATTGACCTAAGGGGTGACTAACCAATTGGGTTGTTATGTGTAGAGGGTTTTACAATAGTATGTGGGTTGTAGGTTTCATAACACCTATTGTTTTCCAACATGCAATTATAGTAATGAAAACCTTTTCTTAATTAGAGAGTACAAATGTAATGATAGGAACCTTCAAAATTAACTTTTCTTTTGACGATAAAATATTCTTCTTATCTTTTAATTCCTTTTCTAAGTGGTTAATTTGTTTCTATTTTTCTTTTAGATTTTTAGCACTTCCAACTATTGCTTTTCCATCTACAAGTTCAGCATCGACACAATTTTCCTCATACCAATTATATCTTTATGAAACGAAAATTCTAAATATTTTAGGGTAGGATAGGTGGGTTTAGAGAGAGTTAGGGAGGGAGGGAGGAGTAGGTGGAGAGGTCAAGTGCATGTGTGAGGGAGAGAGGGAGGGATAGATGGAGGGAGAGAAACAAGGAAGAAACTCCAGATAGAGAGAGGTAGGGTAGGAGAGGTAGGTATAGAGAGAGTTAGGGAGAGAGGGAGGGTTAGGTGGAGAGAGCTTGTGTGTGTGAGAGAAAGAGGGAAGGATGGGGATAGTGAGTGGGGGGTAGGTGGAGAGAGGTTTTGTGGCAAGGAGGGGGAGAGAGGGGGGAGGAGGGAGATAGGGAGTGGTTAGGTGGGAGGGATAAAGCTATGTATAGAGAGAGGGTGGGAGAGGTATGTATAGAGAGAGTAAGAGAGAGGGAAGGA